>JBBCBC010000023.1:18092489-18504844 GCA_037126765.1 Stenogyne calaminthoides | reverse complement strand
TTGACATAGGTGGTTTCGTTTTTGACGGTATTGATTGGACTTCAGCACTACGGGTTGTCTTTTGATTCTGATCTGTTGATCGAGGTTAGAGGTCTTCGAGCGAGTTCTTACCGGTGATTCTCGAGGCGATGCTTCTGGAGTTAGGGGTCCATTCTGATTCCGGTTTAAATAACTCTTCACCTTTCAATGGTCTTTTCTTATTAGATACATGTTGGCTTTTGGTATGTCTTTGTCGAAACTCGCCTCGACACACCTTTTTGAGATGAATCGATCCGGGCTTTTGAGGATATGAAGGGTTCTCATACGAAGTCCGCTTCTTGTTAACGTTGTTTTCGAAAAATAGGTGTTCATGTCTTGAAGCGGTTTTAGATGATTTTGTAAAACCTCTATTTTTTTAATATTGCATTATCCTCGGATGATTTTAGACTTTTCATGCTTTAATATAGCTCATCGAATTTTTCTTGCGATTTTTGAAGTCATCCGACTTCTTTGTTTGTTAATTGTCGGTGATCTTTGATCGCTTCTCTCGATCGAAAGCTTTAACTTCGAATTTTAAATTCCTCGGGTTTGCCTTCCGAAGCGGTTTCAATCATTAAGTTCGGAGGCTTTCATCGAGATCATTCTCTTTAGCAAATTTTGATTATTTAAGTCCTCGACTTGTCATTTTTAAACTTCCACTATAGCATAAGTGTTCTCGTATTGGAGAGATCCTCAAGCAATTGCTCAAAAGTAGAGCTACTGGTCGATCTCGGTGGTCTGCTAATGATAGCAGTGTAGTAAGCCGAACAAAGCGAGTTTGGAGGTTCTGCCAGTTGGTCCTCCTTGGCCATCGGGGCAAGATCTCATCATCATCCCAAGAATATCAGATCTTCGTTTCCATAGAAGTCATGACCTTCACCGACGAGAAATCTTCTCAGAGGGTATCCAGAATCCCAGAGGGCGAATCTGAATCGTCGATTCCCCGGATGCGGTCGCTAACCATAACTTTTCCGTCACCTCGCGATTTGCTCTCTTTGTTCCTCTTTTCTTCCTTTCTCTTGGCGTCAGTCCGGCTGTCTTTGTAAGTGACCTCGCTTCTCTGAATTGAAGCACGCTTGATCCACTCCACGGAACCTTTTTCTTCAGGTGAATCCTCCGTCACATTATGATCTATCGGGTGACTTTCCTTTACGATAGTAATTAGCTTCTTCGTCTGATTGGTTATCTCTTCTCTCATCATTTAGATTATCTCTTTTCCTTTCATCATCTACGGATCTCTCCGATCATCGACTGGTTCTTCGAGATCCGCTTGGTCCGATCTCCTATCTCTTCCTGCTTATGTTGATAATCTTTATAGAATCTTCGATACTTACCCAGTTAGTATTTGATTTCTCTAGTTTCCAAGGTAAGCGAAATATCTGTTCGGCTCGACTTATGATGTTTCCAATGGGTTCATTGGTCTTCAATTCGTCGCCTTTGGTTGCCTTAAAAAGCAATCGATTTGGAGTTGAGGCTTCAAGGCACCTCATCTTCATCCGCATGTCCTCTCAATTAAATCCGAACTCGTGAGCTTTAAGGCTCAAGAACAAGCTACTTGCTTCATTTTTGAAATGTCTTGGCAATCCTTGATTACTTAGTGACCTTCATATCCCATTTCTGGTGAGAGACCTTAAAATTTTGTAGTTGATATCTTTATCGACATCTCTACCAAGTTCTCGGCTTGTTTATTGACATTGTAATCCTTCCATCGAAGTTCGTTGATGGTTTCATTTAAGCAAGATCTTCAATTTTTCGAACTTCACCCGCTTCGCTTTTTGACGGCCGCCTTTTATCCGGGTCATTTCCTCAATATTTTCAAATGAGAGTATCCCACATTGCTTTCGCAGCTTTGAGATACTTAACTTTTTTCTTGGTGACCTTATCCATTGTTTTCATGATAATATGCCTTGCGATAGTATCTAGAGTATGCGCTTCTTTCCTCTCGCATCCATCAAGGCCAAGGCTTTTTTTCACAAGACTTCCCCGGCAAAACCGATCTCCTCCAACCGCAAGGTTGTCGAATATATGATGATGGGTCCTTTTCGATGACTTCCATCATTCCGCCACTAATCGAACCTAGATGGTTGGACATATATATGGCCCAACTGCATACTCATCGATTGAGAACTTCTTGATCATGATACATACCCGAGGTGTTATCCATGCCGAGAGTGTTTTGGAAAATGAATGAGTTTTAAGAAGGTTTTTCAAGATCGCTTAGTTTCGACCACAAAGATTCTTCCTCAAGAATCGATGATACACAAAGTCAAGGTCTCAGAGAACCAACCGCTTCGATACCACTTGTAGGTCCCGAACAGTTTTGTGAGAGCGTAAGTCTAGAGGAGGGGGTGAATAGACTTAAAACTTTTTTGTGCAGATCAGTGTGATGGGCAAGCAATGATCAGAGCGTAGTGAATCATTAGGTCGATAACTAACTTACTAATCGCTCAAGGCGATCCAGTTCGGTAACTATCAGTTTTGAATCGATGTGTCTGGAAGCTTAAGTTTTACCCGTGAAAAACCAATTTTTATAAATCGATTCCAAAGTTAGTGTTTTAACCAATGATTTGAAGTGTCAAACTTGATCGATCGTAAGCTTGGTGCTAAATGATCTCAACTTAGAATATGTATACTTTTAAGGTTGTGTGCAATTGTGTAGACAGCTTAATCAAAGCGGTAAAGGCACACAAGATTTATAGTGGTTCGACAAAACCAGCCCCACGCCCCACTTCCTATCACAGAGGGGCACCAACTTAACCAATCGACTTAGTTTTATGTGTTAGTCCAACACAAGACAATCGGCAGATATTTAAGGAATTCTCACTCAACCGATCCCGTAAATCTAACTAGAAACCCTAGTCTAAAATCTTGCTAAACAACTTAACCTAACTTGGGTTTGATAAGATTGTTTTGGTTCCAACTATGAAATCTTTTCTAGTGTTTAAGGTAGCCTATCGCCTAGATGAAAAGATTTCTATGCTAAGAACTTATGGGATGAACACTTTAATATAATAATCTTCTTGATCGTGTTCTTCGTATGAAATCTGCAATTGCTTGAGCTTCTTGATTGTTCAAGAGTTTCCGTGTTTTCACTCAAGTGTGATCCCATATTTATAGACCTTGAAATCAAAGAGCCGTTGGAGAGCAATTTGAATTTCGTGCTATATTAGGTAGTTTGCGGATTGATGTGACGTGCTTGAACGGCATGGCCGAAAAGCATGAACTTATATTTTATAGCCGTTAGAGAGAGCAAAGATCAAATCCCTTTAATTGTCGGGTTCGATCATACGTGTCTTGTTCTTATTAGTTAACAGACGACTTTTCAAACAAGGTTCTTCCAACTAAGGTTAACATTCTTCTTTGTTCAGATCATAGACGATTTACTTTAGGTGAAACATCGCCACTGGTGAGTTGTCCCGATCAAATAATCGACCACCACCCTCGATGGAGTCTTTCGTGCCGGGTTGACTTACCTTCAACTAGCGCACTTACCGATGTAGGTCTTCCGGTCCGATCTTCCGAAGTCATCCTCGATCTTCAAGTATTCCGAGTTTGAGCTTTATGACTTCACCGAGATATCTAACTAGATCAAATCGATCCGATCTTCGCTCTTCTCTAGCATTCCGCCCCGATATCACCGTTTTTTTGGATCTTGGATCGATTATACATATTGAGGTTCCCCTCAATATGTGACCTATCTATTACATCGCTTGTTCTATATAGTAATTATCAACTCGGTATTCTATAAACCAGAATATAAACATCGACCAAACAATGTGTCCGGGTCCTATTACATGTGTTTCGAACTTTTATCAAAACTATAAATTTCCCAACACCGAAGCTCAAATTTTATACCCCGATCTGCAAGACGGTTCTTCAGATTAAGGACAACTGCGAAATCATCCTCAATCGACTCTTTCCCGAGATGCTTGATATTGTTTGCATTCAGAGGGGAAGATCAAAGGAATGAGGAGATGGCCTTTCCGACCGACTTCTCGTGGTTGGAAGGACAAAGCTCGTGATGAAAAACTCCAATTTTGATGAGCTGTTCGTATGGAAGGAAGTTAGAGAGAAAAGCTATCGGTTGGTGCCCTTGAGCAAAGACAAATCTCAAGATGGAGATGGGGACCAACAGGAGATGCCGAGGATCGGCCTCTTTATGGAGAAGGAAACTTCTTGTTTATCAAACCGAATTGGTCAACCTCAGATCGAAAGTTACACTTTTCAGTACCTTTTGGCACTATTAACAATTATGCCAAAGTTAATGAAAAGTCCCATCTTTAATTTCAATTGTCTCGATAAACAGATCGAGGCTCGCTTGGAGACCGGAGTCAGACGGTCGAAGCTCGTAATGATCAAATAGCAGACAGAAGGTGTAGAAGGTTCCCGAGATTGATCTCACTCCCTTGATGGAGAAACTTGAGAAGGTTGAGCCAATGATGATCAAGATTACTCGAGATGGAAGAAAACATTGGCCAATCAAGCTCGAAAGATGGAAGGTCTTAGTCACTCTTCGAGTCGGTGCTAATCCAAAACACTCAACCTCACAGATGACCTCAATGGAAGATAAGTCAAATGAAAAGCCGGAGGGAGTCAAGGCCGAGCTCAATCTTTAAATGAAACGTGGGTACCAGGAGTCAACCCGCATTTCTAGAGGTGAAATTGCGAGAGGAACGAAGTGATGATAAAATCATTGTTGAGGAAATGAGCTCAATGCTCATGACCAAGATAATGAGATGTTCAAGAAAGCACTCTCCGCCGGTTTGCCCATTTATCCGGTTAATTTTCTCGCGGGCTAAGAACCATCTACGAGGCCGAAGACGAACAAGATCGAGAAGAGAGGTTCACGGCAAGAGCAAAGAGCAATATCACATGGACAAAAAGATTCTCCGCATTTCTTCCAAATTACGCGCAAGAAGGGGAAAAGGAAGGTGAAGACCTCGTAAAGTTCATGGCACGCACTTTGGAGAAGAAGGCCTCGTAAAAGATGTCAAAATGTATAATCTAGCCAAAGCCTTAAGAGAAGTCAAAGCTACCGAGAAGTTGAAGTTCGCCGTAGAGAAGTTCATCTACACTCTAGTTTCGAAAGCAAACCATGCTTGATGTTGCAAGAGAGAAACCGAGTGCTAGAGCAAAGGTTGGAACAAGCCAAGTCACGCTTAATTTGCTTATAAAGAGGAAAGCCTTGGGTTGTTCAACCTAAAAGAAGCGTGCAAAGGCTTTAAGCCAATCCAGAGAAAGCCGATTCTCGATGATGAAGAAACGGAAGAATCTCGAGTCTCAACCTCAAGAAAGTCTTCAACACGAGATGCTCAAGACACTCCAAATAGAACAAGCTAAGAAAGTTGTCGCTTTGGCCTCGTGGATCGCCTCAGGATCGTAAAGAAGATGGACGAAGAGCGTAAGTCAAGGAGTGAATTCAGAAGTTTAAGTAGCAAAAAGGAAAGGGACATCAAAAGCATCAAGTGGGCCCCACGCTGATAAATGGATGCCTATCAAACTCAACGATATGGGAAGAGGTCAAGAGAACCTTCTGGTTCAATTATGATGTTCTTAGGAATGGAGAGGGAAAGCTCAGATCGTAATGAAGCATTCATTGAATATCTCCTAACCTTCTATCCAAAGTATCTACAGAGTCGATTAACTTTAATGGATGAAGGAGAGGTACGATAGTAGCCCCCGTCCATATTCCTATCCTCCTCCGAGACTTGGTAATGGCTTGGTGAACGAGAAGGCCATTACTCAAGAAATTGCTCAAGATATCTTTGGGTCATTGGGTTTAACAGAAAACAAATCCGGATATTATTAAGGAGAGAAATGAGTCAAGAAGAGATTTTTCGAATGTTCGACCGAGGTGCCCAAACATGAAGTTGAGAATGAAGCAAATCAAGAGCGTAAGACTAAAGAGCCAAATCGTAAGATCAAGACTCGTAAGATTCTCGTAATCTTTAAATTTTTGTCTTTTTGATTTTGTTGATAAACTCATTGTAATATGTAACTCAAACCAATCATCAATGAAGATTTATCATTTATGCTCACAAGATAATATCTCATTATCTTATTTACATGTCTTTTATTTTGATATGTTGAATGAATGTCTCGAACCGATTGTATGTTGATAAGGAGGAAATTGTGTAACTATTTGGTGATGAACTATTTAAGAAGATTCATTATCAAGAAATTGTTGTATGATTTAAATTGTTGGGAGACAACCAATCTTGTAATAGATAAACCAAAACCCGAGTATAGGTTATATGTTTGTAACAAGATAGGTTTTGGCATCATCAAAAAAAGGGAAATTGTTGGAGATGAATTTAATAAAAGATATATGATTTTGATTAGATCCCAAAACCCCGAAATTTATATGACATGTTCGTAATGATCTTGATAGTTGAGTCGATTCGCTTTTAGAGTATTCGTGATGTTATCTCGCAAATTGTATAGTCGCAGATATAGTTCGTGATAGGTTCAAGACTCAAGAACTCAAGATGTTTTTCAAGAAACTAAAGTTTCAAAGATGAAATCAAGGTTCTCAAGACTCAAGCAGAAATCGAGATATCAAGACTCAAGATGATATCAAGAATCAAGACTCAAAGATGAAGATTCAAGATGACTCAAGACTCAAGACTCGAAGACCTCAAGACTCGTAAGACTCAAGATGCAAGACCGAAAAATCAAGAGTGAAGATCAAGAATATCAAGGCACAAAGAATTATCAAGACTCAAGAAGGTATCAATGCTCAAGATGAACTCAATGTTCCGAGGCAATCAATATATCTATCCGGGAGGATGCAATATCGAGAAGATCGCGATTCCTTAGAAAAATAGATATTCGCCAAGACATTCAAATGCGCATAAAAGGAACTAAGTCGGCGTTGTTGTTAAGGTTATATCAAACTCGTAGTTTATAACCAAAAGAGCCGCTGAAGGTGTCTACCTTTAACCGGAGACAAAAGTCAAAAAGAGGAAGACGACATCAGACTTACATCGACAATCGACAAAGGATGATGTGTCGTCAAAAAGATGTCGATGTACAAAAGTTCCGTACTACAAAAAAGTGAAGACCGGGCTACATGAAAGGCTATTGCTTAAAAACGTGTTAGGAGTTTCAAACCCTAAATATAGCCGTTTCTCACACACCATAAGAGGAAACTCACGAAGCTATCTCTCCAATGGATAGTTTTCAAGAGTGATCTTGGTGTATGCCTATAAATACTGGTGACCCTCTACATTGTAAGGTTACGGGAAATTTATACGCAACTCAAGAGCTCAAACTTATTCTTGCAAAATTTAAAGCACTCGAAAACTTAGAATTTCCCAAGTGCTTTTATATTGAAGAGAGCTCACTAAACTAAGCCTAGCTTGATAAGATTTATCCAAAGCTTAGTCGAGATATCCTAACCCTTTGCATTGTGCTTCATTGTAAAGGATATCTCATCCTAGTTGGAAACCAACCGAGAAACCCCAAACCCTTGAGAAGGTAGTTGGAGTGTGTTTGTTGGTGAGAAGAGTTGTAAAGAGTTAGTAAACTACGCGGAGTAGTCAGAAAACTCTAGAGGAGAAGTTAGTAAGCTACAGGGGGTAGTCTGAAAGCTTGTTTGTGTTTGAGTAAGTAAACTACGGAGGTAGTCGAAAGCTCAAGGTCGGGTTGAGTAAGTAAACTACGGAGTAGTCGAAAACTCAGGCCGAAGTTGAGTAAGTAAACTACGCGAGGTAGTCGAAAGCCTCGAAGCGATTAGTGAATTTCTCGAGGATCGGAGAGAGTGGACGTAGGAGCTTGAGTCTCGAACCACTATAATTGCTTTGTTTGTTTATTGCTTTCCTTATCCGTGCTTAATCGTTGCATTGACTTGATTTTGAAAGCATACTTTTCATCGATATTCACTTGAATCAATCCAATTTGAAGTTGCATGTAATTGAATCACAGCCTAATCACTATTTCATAAAGGGAAGGTTTTCAAAGAAAGCTTAAAACGAGTATAAACTAAAGGGCCAACCATTCTCACGATCGAGTAGCTTTGGAACAGATAGTTACCGAATCAACTCTCTTCTAAGGATTCAAGAAGTTAGTTATCCGATCCAAGCAACTCAGATCTCTCGACACTCGAGACTCGCTTGAGATTATTTGAGGTATCTCGAAGCAACTTAGATCACCGTCTCAAGAGATTTTGACTCGGAGCGATCCGTGGCTTCTCGTAACCTAATCTTCGTGATTATCTCGACCCAAGTCGACCTCAAGAAGAAAAAGCTTTTAAAAACACCAACACGTATTCCCCATACACGTGTAAGACTCGCTTGCACCGACCAACATGAGATATATTATTAGGTTGATGTAGGTGACATTAGATGGGGTTATACGTGAAAGTATGCTTTTACTTTGTATAACCTATGTATTAATCACTTATTTACTAAAATAAATTATTTATCACTATTGCTTTAAATATGATTGAATGTTATATATATTTATTGCAAACCGCTCATATAATAACACATGTTACATTGTAGTTAACGTGGTGATACCAGATCACAGAAGATCACATTAACAGTCCCTTGTAAACTAGTGAATGTTTCACAACTTAGATAGACCCGAACAATCTATTGGTAGAAGTTGAAGTGTAAGACTCAGATTGACTTGTCTTGACCAAGAGATTACAATAGTGCATTCGATCTTACCGGCGGACTCCGCAGAGAGGATAAACTCATTCACATTGACTTATGGGATGAAGAGTTAGACCTCGAAGGGTTGTTGATTTCTTAATCTCACTTACTTAATAAGGACCGTGTCGCGATTAGTAATTATTGCTTTGACTTATAAATGGGAAGAGAATCATTGAGACTTCAATACCCTATATCTTGGGCAATAATATTAATTGTACGACGGTTGCTAAGATTAATACAGAGAATCGTGTGCTAGCAAAGTCTTGCATGATTGGTCCCCTTGGTGGGCTCGAAACCTTTATCATACCAATTCTTGCAAGTGGAATTAATTTTCCGGTATGGATAATAAAGCTGAGTTGTCCTTACTCCAAGGATGAAGATATTAATTAATATAAAGTTTTTCAGTGGCTTAATTAATTAATGGACTAAATAATCTTAAACACGGGAAATAATGACCGGGAGCCATATTACCGTAATATGGGTTAAGATTGGATAGTGCAATATTAATTATATAGTGGTATTAATTAATATTACTTGGTTGAATTATATTGTGGCTCAATATTAGAATTCGTGGCCCATTGGAAGGTCAATCTTAATTCTCCTAAAGGCCTCTCAAATTCTTCAAATTAAAGTCCAATAAATGAAAGGTGCTTAAAATAAAATAAATAATTGTTGCATTATTTTTTCCTTAATTTTTCGAAAATATTAGAGAAAAAGAGAGAGAATGATTTTCTTGAAAAGATTTTATGGAAAGGAGATAGGTATTCTTGGAATACAAGATTATCCCATAAATTCAAGAAATCTCCCACTTGGTTTCTTTAATGGTGATTTTCGAAATATATAGAGCAATAATAGGAAGAAGGATTTTCTTGAAAAGATTTTATGGAAAAAGATATGTATTCTAGGAATACAAGAATATCTCATAAATTCAAGAAAGATCCAATCTTGAAAGATCCCCTATTATTTTCAAAAATATGAGCTAAATAAGGGTGTGAGATTTTTGTGAAAAAATACACATGGAAAGAAGAATATATGGGATGTATTCAAGATTTCTTGGAGATCAAGAAAAGATATTTCCTAACCCTATTTTGAGCCCTAATTTTTGTCCCTCTCTCTATTATAAATAGGGGATTAATGTTTCATCCCCAAAACACAGGAATTGTTCTTTTTTCGGAAAAATATCAACGTCGATAAAATATCAAATATTTTTGAAACGTCGACAATTTGTGTTTTTTCGAAAAATTTCAATTGCGTGCAAGATAGTTCCATGTGTTGGAAATATTAGAAATCCACAAAGGTGGTGCAACAATTTTATTTTCCTTTGTTTTATAAATCGTTCATTGGAGAACCTCCCACCAGGTTATTGAGCGAGGACTTGGGAATACTTGAGAAAGACTTTTGGTTGGTAGCCAGTTACTTGATCCTGTCCATCTCGGATTGTCTCTCCAACAGGTAAGTTTACGTAAACTCCTAGAAATTCCGCATGTTAGGATCTTTTACATGAATTTTATTTGCATGTCGTTGTTGGTGTAATTATTATTTGAATTCACTTAGGTAAATTCATGCTAGTAATAATTGTTAATTTAAATTTGTGTTTATGAGGTCATCCCGATAGATCTGGCAAATGTTATCCCAACACTTGGTGTCGTCCAAAAGGAAACTATAAGTGTTAAGGAAGCCGTCGTGTGTCACCTCACGGTCGAACTGTCAATTTTATCTTTTTTTTATCAGAAAAAAGTAATTTATTACTAATAAAGGGTATAAGGAATACCCTCCATAAAAATATAGTAGCATATACAATGGATAAATCTTCCAGACATATGCAACCAATAACAATAAAGAATCACACTAGGACAACAACCCCAACACAACCAAGGCACTGTACGCCAAGCAAGTATAGAAAGACCTCAGAGTACAACAGTTGGGTTCAGACACCATTGTTGAAATGATATTTTCTTGTTCCAGCTCCACAACCGAGCTTTGACTTGAGTTCTGGTTTAATGTTACGAAAGACCAGATTATTTCAGGCTTTCCATAATGTCTAAATAAGACACTCCCAGAAGCTCACCATGAGCATTCTCCCCTCTTTTCCTTTGATAAATCTACTGAAGTGAAGTAGGCTTATCTCTGGATTACAAGAAAGTGCCGTACTCAAGCCGAACCATTTAATATATTCCATCCAAAAAATAAATAAATGAGAAGTTGCATTAAAAAAGAACAAGTCTAACCGTCTCCAAGGACTCATCACAAAAGACACAATACCCGAACATATTTGGAGGAAAAGCATTCCGGCTTTCAATTTTGAAGATGTCGGAATTCGCCCCAGAGTACTCTCAAAGCGTGGATCTGAACTTTAGGGGGTGTTAACTTGTTCCACAACAACTTGAACGCCTGTTTTTCTCTTCCCTGTTGACCTCCTTGAGCTGCATCAGGTGGATATACGCATTCTTCGTAGTGTATCTACCATATGCCGCTTTTAGTCCACTTCCATCGATCCGAGATGCCTTGAGTGAGCGAGTTGAATAAAAGAAAATAAAGTAATTACACTTTTTTTTAATTATCTCTCAAACATTTCAAACTTACATCTCAAGCCATTAATTTTACCCAAAAAAAAAAAATAATCTACTTTAATAATAAAGAAGAAATGACTACAATACACTTAATCAAAAGTAACTACATCATTTCAAATATTAATAAATAATTTTTTACATTTAAATCCGTAATGCAAGTAAAAAGATAAATAAGTATGATGTGAACGCATGTCATATATTTTTTAGTCTCGACCCTACCACCTAAGTAAGATTTTAAACCTCCACCCCTACCCCCTACCTAGGTCAACCCAGTCGGCGGCCTGCTTAATGACTTTTAAAAAATTCAACAATCGTAAGATGAAAAATGATTGGTCTTGAAGAGTGGTTCAACATTGAAGTTTCTTTTCTAATAGAAAAACCATATCAATTTTCATAATTCTTTTTTTAAAATTGATAATCTTGAATACTAATATAATTAATTTATCAATTAAATAATACGTGTATATAGTTATCTAGGTACGACAGTGCCAATATCCATTTGATTTAAATCACACAACTATATCCGTTTTCTTATACTATATTAATTAAATTTCATATTATACACCCCCGTCTCAATATAAGGTTTCTTTTTTTTTTCTATTAATCCCACAATAAATTTCTCTTTTTCATAATGGAAAAAATGACTGTACTATTCATAATTTCCCCACCTTTAACACAATATTATAAAATATATATGTCACTCACTACTCCGCTTATTACTCCATATATTTTTTTTCTCTTTTCCATCAATTAAAACTACCCTTCGATTTTATTATTATATTATTATTTCTTAATTAAGATATTTAAAAGAAAAAAAAAACTTACACGGAAATGGAGGGAGTATATTATATGTAATTTGAAAATGATACAGAGTAGTGGTGGCAAATATTAAAACAAATTAATTTGAGTAAGTTGGGAAATGGAAGTAAGATTCCAAAGAAAGGCATAAGCACGCATCAGAACTAGGTCAGACCTTTAGTATAAATTAAAATGAGAGAGAGTTGCATGCATGGTGCAGCTAGCAGGCGGGTCGTAGGATAAGTCATGCCCCCTTGATTTCGGATTCTATCGAACATTTATAAAAAAGGGTTAGTTTCAAATTTAAACATTTTAAAAAATAACAATAAAATAATTATATTAATTTAAATTATACTCTCAAAACACCTTAATATTACATTTTGCGTAGTTATAATAAAAACATCTATAAAAATATTCTATATAGAAATAATCTCTATATAATAATAAAAAATCAATCACTCTTTTAATTTGGATCGATTATATTTATGAATAATTTCCACCTTCAAATAAGTATATATTTTTATGGTCTGTTTTTTTAGGATTTATGCCTCCATATAAGAATAAATAACATTATTTATATAAAAAAATTATATATCATTACAATAAGTTTAAGAAAGCCTAAAATATTTATTTACGGTTGATTCAGAAACATCTTAATTTTATTGCTTGTCACTATATCCTTCAACTTACACGTAGTAACTCATTCGATTAGTTCAATACATATATTTTATACTATCAAAATGCATGTATTTATTTTAGTCAAATTCATATTAATTAGTTAAATGAATTTGTAAATGGATTTACGTACATATAGTATAACATGTACTCCCTCCGTCCCACACTCGTTTGAACGTTTACTGTAGATACAATATTTGATGTATGAATTGTTTATTAGTATTTGAGGGGATAAAGTGGTTTTTAGTTTAGGATATTATAGACCTTTCTACTTTATTATAAAATAGATGAAAGGATAAGTTTTTATTTGTGTGTATAAAGTAATAAAATAAGATATAATTTTTGAAATATTGGGAGAATATAGTTGTAAAAAGTAATTTGTTTTATTGCCATCGAAGGAAAAGGAGAACAAGTGTGAGACGGAATAAAATGAAAATGTCCAAAGGAACAAGGAACGGAGTGAGTATTTTATTGAATATTATTTTTTTTAAGAAAAAAAAATTCTATGTTAAACTATATTTAGAAGTAACCTCTTTACAGTAATATTTTTTTTTCGATTTTGATAATATAACTGTATAGAGTTTTTGCTATACTTTTTAAACGCCAAAGTGAGTTTTTTTTATTTATTCATTTACACCACATGCATTTACAGTTCAATCCCATTAAAAAATTAAATTTATTTACTATAATATTAATAAATGATTTTCATATTAAATTCCGTTAAAAACGTTTAATTAAATTTGGGAAGGAGCGATTGCATAGGTAATAAGAAGAGAACGTGGGGTGGCGGTAATCGCGGCGGTGGAGGCGGCAACATTACATAGGTGGCTCCGACAACATTATGCGCTCAATATTTATTTACTTTTCTACTCTCATTTGGCCTCCTCTTTGCCTACTGTCACTCTCCATCGAGCCTTAATTTTATTAGGGAGGCTTATCTAGCTGGCTAGTGGCTAGTGGCTAGAGCTCATTGTTATAAAACTATCTTTTGAAAACAAAGATTTCACTTCAATTCATGTTTATTATTAATTCACGAGTTTTTGTGTTAATTGTAAAGTTTCTTTATTACTAGGGGATGAATTTTCACAGTACTCTAAAATTGAAAGTGCCTTTTATTTATTTATTTATTGTCAAACTAAAAGACATACAGCGAAGCCACTATAAATTAATACTTAATAAATTATTAATCTCTTTAAAATAATACTCAATCCGTCCCGCAATAACGTACATATTTTCTAAAATGAAAAAATACTCAAAACTTACACACTCACAATATTATTATAATTGATTTAAATAATATCAATAAAACAAGTTTTCTTAGTTTCTGTGCCCGGATAGGGGTGCATGTTATTTCGGGACAGAGGGAATACTTTTTTTTGAGTCATGACTTGAGCTCCTTTAACAAATTAATAATTTCGATAAATTAATAAGATAATAATTTATTTGAAAACTCTTACATAAATCTATGTTAGAAAAATGTATAGTTTTGATGAAAGTTTCAAAACATGTGTAATAGGACCAGTCAGATCTGTTAGGGAACCAACTGAGTATTTATAGACAGCTGATGTATAGAATATGTCATACATTGAGGGAAAACTCAATGTATGTAGGTTAAGTCTTGATCAAATCAGAAGAAATGAAGATCAGAACACCTGAAGTGTTCAAGACCAGAAGACCTAATCTATCGAAGATATCAGTAGAGTCTCAAGTTGTGCTAAGACAACTTGAACCAGACGACTCAAGGTAGACTAATCAGCCCGGTCTGATCACAAATGCTCGAAGTCAGTGGTTCATGAAGAGTATTCAACAAGTCATACGCAAGACTAGATAAGAAGAATGTCAAACAGGTCGATCTGACATACGCCAAATATGTGTATTTTTTAACCAATCAGAGATAGACACGTATGTACCTGACTGACAGCACATGATGGAGTCTCAAGGTCAAATGGTTAGAAAGGACAATATTGCATGCTTTAGGCATGGTAATTCCTGATAACGTCACTTCATCTCTGCAAGCTACCTAATATAGTCTGAGATTCAAATTGCTCTCCAATGACTCTTTGATCTCAAGGTCTATAAATAAGGGATCACCCCATCAGTGTAAAGTCACAGAAATTATCAAACTTCATATCTTCAAGCAATTTGCGTAAGAAAACAAGAACATTGTTGGAATATAGAGGCAGGTAAACACGTAATACATGCGCAGCAGAATTAAATAGTTCGGCAACAACGAACAATTAATTGCATAAACGAGTACGAATAATCATAACGAGGAATCTTACAGTAATTTGATAGCAGATTTCTCATCTACGGTATCCACGTAATCCCCGTTGACAGATTTGCACATATTTGCCAGCGTTGAATTTGAGACGAAATTTGTTAGGAAAATTCATATTCTAGATTTTATGGAGAAACTAGGTTTTCTTGCTGTAGTTAATAATGAATCCCGTGAAGTCATATATATAGGGAGAGACTACTTAAATCTTAAGACATCTTTATTAGGAAGATAATTCCTAATCTTGCAAAACAAATCTCAAAGATATGTTTTTCCATGCGGATATTTTCCTACAATAATATTCCATAATATTATTTTGGAATTCCTATTTAATTAAATTTAATTTAATTAAAAAATAATAATAATTAATTCTAAATTAATATATTATTAATTCTCCATAAATTAAATATTAAATCCAATTTAATACTTAATCAACCAACTGTAATCCGTACACGGGAGTTACTTGTTGTGTGACCCATAGGTCCTCATATATCGAGCTATTAGTCAAACGAACGGTCTTAATTGAACCATAGATAATAAATTAGACATTCTCAATATATGAGGTACGTTGCGAGAAACGTGCTACTACCTGTGACTGAAACATGGGCTATTACGATTTCCTCCTTTCATTACGAATAATCGATTAGTCTTGAACATGATGAAGTGTCTATTCAAATAACTTAATCATATTATCTCTAATCACTAATTTATTACTTATGTCACACTTGGCCACAAAGTCCAAGTTGACGTGCATTGACCAATGACTTTGATCTAATTATGATGAGAAGATGAGTATTCTCTAAAATCCACTTTGAGGAATGAATCCTTCTCTTGGCTCAACTACCACACACATGAACTTCGTGATGAACCCAATCCAAGCCATATCTACCCATGGAAGGGTGCAAGCGTCGGTCATGGTCGAAGTTCATCACTCCACACATGTCGTGCGTATTGACCTCAAGTCAAAGGAGTATCGCATCACTCCCTCAACCGAGACACCCGTGGACACATATAGTGGAACTACATCAAATCGGTTGCTTTCGGATGGGTATACCAATACCCTCTAAGGTATTTGTGCATCCATCATGAGATACCTAGTATCTCGTAGTAAGTGAGATCTTACTACACTCTCTAAGATTTGGATGCAGATCGCACACCAATCTCCATTGCATCATCAATATCCCCTTCTTGATGATCCTTAATCGGGGCTATTTGAGAATCATGCTTAAGTCATCTGAGTTCTCACATCTCAATGACAATAGTGATTCAAGGGAACACATATAAGAACAAATGCAAACAATCAAACATAATATTCTAATAAGTGTAACACCATATATTTAATATTAAATAAATAATAATATTAAATCAACACTGAATATTATCTTAGTATTATGTCCATACAAAGGATTGTCTCTAAGACACTAACACTAACAAACATCAAGCAAATATTCAAGTGTTCATCCCTTAATCCTCTTAGCAGAATCATCCTACTTAGCACTTAGGCTAAACACAAGTTAGGGTTGATCCACTAGTTGGAAACAAAATAAATATTTCCCAAACAGATCCTGTTAGGTTAGTTTGTTAGCAAGATTGTAAGTTAGTGTTCTAGCTTATTTTCTAGGATTGTTGAGTGTGAACTCAGTAAACATCAGTTTGTACTGTGTTGCCTAACATAATAAACTAAGGTGGTTGTTAGTGGAGACCCCTGCTGATAGAGAAGAGTGGACGTAGGAGAAGTTCTCCGAACCACTATAAAAATCTTGTGTGATTTACCTATTTAACACTTGCACACAACTGATTTCAGAAGAACATATTCAACTTGAGAAGGATCAGTCTAGCACTAAGCTTACTGATCAGATCAGTCTGATCCTTTATCAACTAATCTGGTAAAACCTCAAGTTTGCTTTTAAGTTTTTCACATGGGTTAAGAATGTTGGGGTTATACTCGAAAATATGCTTTTACTTTGTATATTCAAACTGAATTTCTGTCTTATTTGCAGAAATAAATTATTTATCATTGTTTCTTTAAATATGATTGAATGTTACATATATTTACTGCATACCTGTTCAATAAATAGTACGTGTTACATTGTAGTTTATTTAGTGATACCAGATCACAGAAGATTTAATTAATAATTCCTCGTAACAAGGTTCAAGAATTCACAACCCAGATGGAAATGAACAATCCATCGTGAAAGGTTGAAGTGCAAGGCTCAGATTGACTTGTCTTGACCAAGAGATTGCACTAGTACATTATGATGCGCTGAATAGGACCTACAATAGGTTAAATTCTTCAGTGCTAAATATAGAAGAATTAGACCTCAGTGGTTCGTTATTTCTTAATCCCCGTCCCTTAAATAGGATCGTGTGGAATTAATAATTATTGCTTTGACTTATGACGAGTAGAGAATCAATGTGATTCAATACTTTATATCTTGGACAATATTATTAGTTACATGACGATTGCTAAGATTTAATACGGAGAATCGTGTGCAAGTACGTCTTGCGTGATTTGTCCCCTTGGGAGGCTCACGAGTTTTATCGTACTAAATTTTGCAAGTGAAATTAGTTTTCGGCATGGATAATAATGTTGAGCCGTTGCTAATCCAAGGAAAATGATATTAATTAAAATAAAGCTTTTCAGTGGTTTTAATTAATTAATGGACTAGATAATCTTAAACACGAGAAATAATAACCGGGAGCTATATTAACAGTAATATGAGTTAAGATGGATAGTGCAATATTAACTATGTAGTGGGATAATTAATATTTATGGGCTTGCATAATATTGTGGCTCAATATTGATAATTCAAGGTCCATTGGAAGGTCCAATCTTAATTCTCCTAAAGGCACCTCAAGTAGCCCAAAGATAAAGTCCAATAACTGAAAAATGTGATTAAAATACAATAAATTAATGTTGCCTATTTTCCCATTAATTTCGAAAATAATTAAAGGAAGAAAGATAAAAGATTTTCTTGAAAATATTTTATGGAATATGTATTCTTGGAATACAAGATTATCCCATAAACTCAAGAAAAGTCAAAGATCCTATTTCTTCCCTATTTAATTGAATTTTTCGAAATTCCCATTGTAATAAGGAGGAGAAGATTTTGTTGGGAGATATTTTGGGAAATAGAATATATTGGATATATATTCAAGATTGTATCTTGAGGAAGAAGCAAGGAAAAATATCCCGATGACCCAATTGACCTAAAATTTTGCCCCCCCCCTTTTATTATAAATAGGGGATGAATTTTTCATCCCCAATCCAATTCCATGTGTTGGAAAAATTAGAAATCCACAAAGGTTGTGCAACATAATTTTATTTTTGTTTTTGTTAATTGTTCGTGAGCATCGTACCACCGGATTATTGAAAAAAGACGAGAGAATACTTGAGAAGACTCTTTGGGTTTGTTCGTGTGAACGGGTATCCATCTTCTAAACGGTTGTCACTCCAAGAGGTTAGTTCACGTAAACTCCTAGCAATTCCGCATGCGTAGGATTTATGTGGCTTGTTTATATGCATGATTTGTTGTTATATTATTATTTGAATTAATATATGATTAATTCATGCTAGTAATAATTGTCAGAATTACATTTGTATTTAAGTATTCACCCCGAATAGATCCGGACAATAAATTTTCCAACAAAGAAAAGACTTCCGCACATCAGCTAAACTGATAGACGTCCAACCCACCAAATGAGAAAGCGATCCAAGAGGTTGATATCGATCAAGTTGATCCACACACACTCTTAAACAACACTTATCTTACATCACGCTTTTCACATAAAAAGTTTAAGAAAGTCTATTCACCCCTCCCCTCTAGACTTTCTCCTCACAAAACCCGTTCGGGGACCTATAAGTGGTATTAGTGCAGTGGTTCTACAGACCACTGGCTTTGATTATCATTGGTTCTTGAGGAAGAATCTTTGTGGTCATTGAAACAGATCTTGAAAAACTTTTAAAATCCATTTGTTTTCACACAAAATCAGCATGGAGGATCTATCTGGCATGTACCATGATTTGCCTAAGTTTGTCATTGGGGACTACGACAACTGGATGTATTGGATGCAGAATCATTTGGGTTCTTTGAGCTCACGCATGATGGGAGTGATCAGAGAAGGACCCATTCTGATTTATCACACCAACCCTTCCGACGGTGTTGAAAGTCATGATCCCATTCATCCTGCTGGTGCCTGAGTTCAAAAATCTCAAACTCAGATGGATGAAGAAGAGAGAAAGTTGTTCAACCTTGATCATGTAGCAAAGAACATAATTATGAAGACTTAAATGATGCTGTTATGCAGAAGATTCATTATGTCAGATTTGCCAAGGAAATGTGGGACATACTTGTTGAAAAGTTTGAAGGGAATGATCAAATAAAGGAGAGTAAGCTCCAGACTGATTTGGCCACGTTCGAGACCATAAGAATGCTGCCAAATGAGACCGTTGATCAACTTGATGGAAGGTTCACGATTTCTAAGAATGAGATCCTTGTTATTGGAAAGGAGTTTCTCGATAAGGAAATCAACTACAAGATCTTAAGAGCATTACTAAAGAAATGGGATATGAAGATCACTGTGCTGAAGGATAGGCCAGACTTTGGTACTATGAAAACCAACAAATTATTTCAAAGCTTGAAAGCTCATGAGTATCATCTTGAACAAAGAGAGAAAAATGATGAAAGCTCAAAATCTACATGGACCAAAGCTGTTGCATTTTAGGCAACCAGCAGTGTTTCCAGACCTGCTAAACCAGTTGGGAGAGACATCAGTTAGACAGAACAACTAGCACTGCTGACAAGAAAGTTCACCAATCTGAATACAAGATTTGGAAAGTACAAGAGATTGTACATAGATTATAGAGACAACAAAGAAAGAGAGAATAGATCTTCTAGAAGATCTGATGACAGGAACATATCTGATGATAGAAATAGATCTGATGATAGAAACTGTTCTACTGACAGAAGATCAAACGAGAAGGATAGCCAAAATGCTGATCGTCACAGACAAACTGGAAAGTCTCCTGATAGATCGTATAGGAGAAGAGATTCACCAGTAAGAAGAGATTCTGAAGAACCAGGTTCCTGCTTCAACAACAAGAAAGTAGGTCACTACAGTTTTGATTGTCTTGACCTGACCTCGAAAGAAAGAGAAGAGAAGCGGATTAGAAGAGATTAGAGATACAAGGACAAAAAAGTTATGGTTGCTGATACTTCTGGGACAGAAGACACATTTCTGCCCTCTGGTGAATCTGACTACACATCTGACGAGAGAGGATGATGATCTAGACTTCTCATCTAATGAAGAGTGGCGTCTATGCCTGATGGCCAAATCAGAAGACCAACTTGAGGTAATTTCTAAACTTTTTGTGCCTTCTCTTTCCACACCTGCTGAACCTAGCTCAACTGCTGGAGAGGTTAATTACCAGATCTATATTGATCAATTGATGGGAGATCTCTCTTAGGCAGTAGAAAATTATACTCTGGTGGAAGCTGAGAATGACGTCGTAAGGACTGAGAACCATCAGCTTGTTATAGATAATAAAAATAACAAGGAAGCTGCTCTGAAATCAACCGAGACTACTCAGAAACCGAGTGAAGAGCTGAAAGTTTTGAAACTCAGTACATCTGATCAGGAGAAGCTGATTAAAGAACAACTGGAGGTTAACCAAAAATAAGTTGATGGCCTCAAAGTCCTTCAGGCAAAGTTTGATGAACTCTTTCAACAGAATATGCGTCTGAAAGATAATGAGGACAAATTGCTTAAGACTTGCTGTTAATGAAATTACCAGCTACTATCGTAAGCCTACTAAAAAGAAGGGAATTGGGTATGAAAAACCCACATGATCCTCAGAAGTCCCTACAGGCTCACAATCCAAGAGTGATGCCAAAAGAGACTTTAAAAAGGAAACATGTTGTACTCAACGTGCACCAGATAAGGGAAAAGGGCAGACTGACCACGCAAGGCAACTGATTAGTCAGCAAGGAACTAGAAATGGAACCAAGCAGACTAAACAACAGCCGAGGAATCAATAGATGAATCAGGTTTATGTTGAGAGACCGCAGCTCAACCAGTTGAGTAAACATCGGCCTGGACCATCTCGCAAGGGACAGTCACAGCTGAAGTCTACTCAGCCCAAGCTACCTAACAAGCATGCTTTCAAAAGTTTACAGAAGCCATTTGTGTAAGAAATGTATGAATCCTTTGATGACAGAAGCAGAACTTACCCTTATGAAAAAACGCCTAGGACTGCTACACCTGAGCCACACTGGATAAAAAGGAGACAGACCCAGAAAAGAAATCTTAAGTCTCCTGAGTCATCCAAGGCTCCCACTCACAACCAATCTGATCCAAATGCACATGATGACCAGATTTTTTATGTAGATGTCTATAGGAGACGAGTAAGGTCCTCTAATTTTGATAGAGATGCCTTACTCGTGTGGATCCCCGTAGGTAAAACTAACACCCAAGGACCCATCTCTACTGGGGTACCTAAAGCCTTATCTGATTGCAGGTTCGCGTGGGTCTTGTCAACAAAGGAGGTGCACAAGCAGCTATCTTAAACATCGATAGCGGATGCTCAAAACACATGACTGACGATAAGAAAATCCTTCATGCATTCATTCCACAAGAAGGCCCACTTGTATACTTTGGTGACAACAACTATGGTGTAACCAAAGGAGTTGGAATCTTAGTAAATGATGATGTACAAATTTATGGAGTGTTGTACGTAGATGGTTTAAAGCATAATCTGTTATCAATATCTCAGTTCTGTGACAATGGCTTCAATATTGAGTTCTCGAGTGATCAACGCACAATCAGAAACATCGTGACTCAACAGATCCTACTGACTAGAACCCGAAGAGTAAGTGCTTACACTGCCAATTGGAACAGCTGTCCAATAAATGCATGCTTAGTTGCTAAGAGTTCCAAAAATAGTTGTTGACTCTGGCACAAGCGTATGAGTCATCTGAACTTTAAAACTCTTAACAAGATTGCTCGGATGTTGTTGGTAGAGGGTCTTCCGAATGAAGTTTTCTCAAAGGATCAGACATGTGCCGCATGTTAAATGGGAAAGGAAGTCAAGGCTTCATTCAAGGAGATCACACCAGTGCCATCCAACAGAGTACTGCAGCTGCTCCATATGGACCTCTTTGGACCAGTTACGACCCTTAGTTTCAGTGGACGCATATACACCTTAGTGATCGTGGATGACTACTCCAAGTTTACATGGGTTGTTTTCTTATTCAAGAAGAATGAAACTACAACAAAGATGCCTGAGCTGCTCAAGAAGTTACAAAATGAGAAAGGTGTCAGTATTGTGAAAATCAGATCAGATAAGGGGACCGAGTTCTTGAATTCTTTCATATCTGATTTTTGTAATCAGTTTGGGATTCAACATGAATCATCAGCCTTAGGAACACCACAACAGAACGGTGTAGCAGAAAGGAGAAACATAACATTTAAAGAAGCTGCTTGCACCATGTCGGCTGAGTTTGATACACCCTAACGTTTCTGGGCAGAGGCAATCAACACAGCTTGCCACACTCAGAATAGATGTCTTTTGACTAAGACTCATCAGAAAACACCCTATGAACTGTGGAAGGGCAGAACACCTAGTGTTTCTTACTTCCATATTTTTGGGTGCAAGTGTTTTGTACACAATAATGGAAAGAGTCAGTTGAAACTTTTGATGCTAAGTCAGAGGAGGGGATATTCTTAAGATATTCCTTGACAAGCAAGGCATTCAAGATGTTCAACAGATGAACCCTAGTTGTGGAAGAATCACCTAATGTGGTCTTTGAGGAGTCGACATTTGAACTGGGAAAATTTACTTTTACTTTGTATAACAGATTAAATCTGCTTATTTACTGAGAATAAATCTTTTATCATTGTGCTTTAAATATTATGAATGTTATTTATTTATTGCAAACTGTTCAATATTAGTACAAGTTACATTGTAGATAATGTGGTGATACCAAATCACAAAAGATCACATTATCAGTCCCTTGTAAATAAGTACAAATTCACAACCTAGATAGAATTGAACAATCCATTGGTAAAGGTTGAAGTGTAAGGCTCAGATTGACTTCTCTTGACCAAGGGATTACACTAGTGCATGATGATGAGCTGAAGCGGACCTACATAGAGGTAATTCTTCTGTACTGACTAAAAAGATGAAGAATTAAACATCATTGCTTTAATTTATGCTGGGTAGAGAATCGTGAAGATTCAATACTTTGTACTTTGGGCAATATTATTAGTTACACGACAATTGCTAAAATTTAATACAAAGAAACGCGTGCTTGGAAAGTCTTGTATGATTAGTCCCCTTGGTGGGCTAATAAGTTTTGTCATATTAAATCTTGCAAGTGGATTAATTTTGTATATGATAATAAAGTTGAGTTTTCCTTACTCTAAGGAAAAAATATTATTTAATTTAATGCTTTTAGTGGCTTAATTAATTAATGAACAAAAAAAATCTTAAACAAGGGAAATAATAATCGGGAGCCATATTATCATAATATGGATTAAGATGGATAGTGCAATATTAATTTTATAGTGAAATAAATTAATATTAATAGGCTGATTAATATTGTGGCACAATAATGTAATACAGAGCCAATTGAGAGGTTCAATCTTAATTCTCCTAAAGGCCCATTAAGCAAATAAGCAATATTATAAAGGAAAAAGAAAAAGGGCGTGGGCCCAAAAGTGACCCGAACAAGAAAAGAGTGTCTATGACTCAAAAGTGACCATATAGCCAAAAGGTACATAAAATATCATGAAACTAGACGTCTAGCTAGCAGCAGTAGTTCCATCTAAGGAGACATCTAACGCATCTTGTTTCTTCTTTGCCTTTAATCGTGTGTTGTATTCCTGTCTTCTCTTGTTTTCTTCCGTTCGGGCCCTTTTAAGGTTTGCTTTGATCAGCTTGCCCAAGGGATCTTTCGGAGACAACTTGCCTCCAGAGGCCTCAAAGTAGTGTTGCTCGTCTAGAGTTAACACCGTCTGATAATCTATGCTTGTCGGCCTCGTGTTCTCTATGTTCTGCCCAGACATCACTACCCCCAGATCTTTCTCAGTATCTATATCTAACATGTCTGACCATCTAGCGGATGTAGGAGAGGTTGTATCCGAGTCCGAAGATGTAGTACCCTCAATCAGATTCTCAAAAGAATTGGTAGTAGCGGGCTCGTAGGGAGCTGAGATGGGTCGAGAAGGTGAAACTGGTTTCTTTGGCAGCTGCTAGTCCTCATGCTCTGTAGTCTTCTCAGACCCGGTCCTCTCGCTGACCACTGTGTCAGTCCGTGGTATCTGCCAGTCCACGTGCCCTATGATCTTCTCGTTTATAGAATCAATGACCTCATATGAAGGGGGTCTGCCCTCCCCCCTATCCCGTAGTTCTACGTCGTTTACTGTGCCTGAAATACCTAGTTCTGTACGCTCCTTCCCAGCAGGGGCTTCCGTTTGATTCTTTATAACCCAAGTCTTCTGGTGTGCAGCCTTTCCTGGGCCATCCCATGGGGGAGGCTTGTCCCGGTCATCCTTCTTCCCATCCGAACCTCCAACAGATCGATAGTTGTCCATAGAGTGTCCCGCTATCTGACAATGGACACAAAACTCCGGATGTTGTTCATAGCCTACTGAAGCAATATAGCAATGCCCAGATCGTTCATACATTATTTTGTATTCCTTATCTTTCCGAAGATCAAGTTCAATGAGGACCCGAGCGTAGTGGCACATAGTCTGGTTGCGTGTGTGTGCATCAATACTAATCACCGGACTAAGGGCGGATGCAATTCTCTCAATTATCGGCACGTAAAAATACTCAATTGGTAACTCATAAATACGAAACCAAACATTGAAAATGGGAGAGCTGACTTTGTATGGGTTGAATCCTGGCACCCACTTTTGAAGTCTCATTATTCCGAACTCTAAGGGCCAAGAACGACGATGGAAGATTCTGTCCATTTCCTTAAGATCCGCCATCTGTATGTTAAAGTATCCTTTCCCTAATGGGACAAGCCTCCATTCTCCTTTAACTTTCCAGGCCTTATCTATGGGAGCTCGAAGCTCTGAGGTAGGCATCGGTTTTGCACTTGGTTTAAGTAACATTCTACTAATTAAGGTATTCTCCATGTCTCTCACACACTGTTGATGTATAGAGTCATCAATGTTCATCGATAAATAGTCCCCTTTACTTAACCTAAGTGGTCTGCACTACATGTGATTTTCTATGAGTTCTTTGCATCCATAAAGGACATTTCCTCATTACCCTGCTGCAAATGAGCCTCCCCAGCCCTGACAATCATCAAATCAGCCCCTTGGTAATTAGCAGCAGCCTGCTGCTACTCCAAATGAACCACTCTGGGCTGCACAATCCCCTGTCCTTGTCTTATGTCCCCGTCCTTAACACCCGAGGCACCAACCCTTCCCAGTTTAGCCAAAGAGGGATGCATACCCAAATCACCAGCCCCACTATTATGGTCTGCAACACCATCCCCTAGCAAAGGAGGCACATCACTTGGTGTTACACCCTTATCAAACCCAGAATTACCCACACCAAAACCAATCATATTCACAGCCCTATTCCCCAAGTTTGAGTCCAAAACATTTCTATTATCATCATTGAATCCAGACATACCTGGAGTACCAGGCAAACTCGAATGAATCTGTGAATTACCTGTGTAGGTCCCGAACGGGTTTTCGTGAGGGCAGAAGTCTAGAGGGGAGGGGTGAATAGACTTCTGAAAACTTTTACGTGCGATCAGGTGTGATAAACAAGTTACCTGATCAGAGTGTGTGTGAATCAGTTTGGACTGATATCCAACTTACTGATCGCCTGAGGGCAGATCAGTTCGGTGTCTATCAGTTTAACTGATGTGCGAAAGCTAAGTTTTACCCGTGTGAAAAACCAGTTTATTAAATCAGTATTCTAAGTAGGGTTTTTCTACGGTCAGGAACGGCTTCGCCCTTCCTGACGTCAGACGTCCAATAAAAGTTTGCCACATCATCTAACTTCGCCATGGGCGATACTATTTCGCCATAAGACTAAATAATTAATTTTTTTAAATAAAAATGATAAAATTACTGAAATATCCTTATAACATTTTTTAAATAAAAATACAATGTTCATAAATTTAAAAAATTTAATTCACGATCCCAAACTCGGCCCATGCGCGACTCGAGTTAGGTTCGGGTCTGGGTCCGAGTAGGATCCGAGTCCTGACTTGGGTTCGAGTCCTAGTCAGGGTTTGGGTTCTGGTTGTGTCTCGATATGGGTCAAGGTCTGGTCTGGGCCTGAGTTTAGTACGGTCTGGGTCGGGTTCAGCGTCCGGTTCGGGCAGGGTCCAGTCCGAGTCAGGGTCAGGGTCCGGTCAGGGTTCGGGTTAGGGTTCGGTCCGGGTTCATGTCAAGGTCCAGTCGGGTCTAGGTCAGGGTCGGGTCCGGGTCAAGGTCCAGTCAGGGTCTAGGTCCGAGTCAGGGTCAGAGTCCGAGTCAGGCTCCGATCAAGGTTTGGGTCCGGATCGGGTTCGGTCAAAGTCTGGGTTCGGGGTCAGGGTCTTGGTCCGGTCAGGGTTTGGGTCCGATGCGGGTCAGTGTACGGTCCGGTCATGGTCAGGGTCCGTTCTGGGTCCGGGTCAGGGTTCGATCTGGGTCCGGGTCAGGGTCTGGGTTAGGGTTCGGTCCGGGTGCGGGTCCGTTCAGGGTCCGGTGCGGTCCGGGTCAAGATTCGGTTCTTGGTTTGGGTCCGGGTCAGGATGGGTCAGGGTCTGAGTCTGGGATAATTTCGTAATTTTATAAATATTAATTTAATTTATTAGTAGGGCAATGTAGTGCGATTGCAATATGCACATCGCAAACGAACTACTGCAAAGTGCAATCATTTAAAATTAAAATTATACGTTGGATCGTTAACGGTGATCTAATGATTTCCTGACGTTAGGAATGGCAAAACTGTTCCTGAACGTAGTAGATCCCTTCTAAGTAATCTGTTTTAAATCAGATGACAAAGGGTCAAACTGATCAGAGCAGTTGTTTGGTGCAAACCTGATCCAGACTTAGAATATGCATGCAAATCTTAAACAGGTAGTGTGTGAAGTGTAAAGCAAGTAAACAGATAATGCACACCAGATTTTATAGTGGTTCGGACAACTTGTCCTACGTCCACTCTTCCCTATCAGCAGGGGCACCAACTAACCAACTGGACTTAGATTAATTTGTTAGCCCAACACAGTACAATAGATGTTTCAAGAGTTCTCACTCAACCAATCCCAGAGATCAGAACTAGAAACCATAGTCTGAAATCTTGCTAAACAAACTTAACCTAACTTTGGTTTGGGTATAAGATTTGTTATGTTCCAACTGAAATTCTATCCTAGTATATGAATAACCTAAAGCTAGAGGATAAGAATTCTTGCTAAGAACCTATGGGATGAACACTTAGAATATATGCTTGATCTTGTGTTCTTGGTGCAGAAATGTAGCTTTACTTGAGCTTGTGGATTATTTCAGTAACCTTACTATGAAGGTTGATCCCATATTTATAGGCACAAAATCGAACTAGCCATTGGAGAGCAATTTGAATTTCAGTATATTTTAGGTAGGTTTGCAGGCCTGATTTGATGTGCGCAGAGACGACATGGACGAAAGCATGTATGCTTGTCCTTTCTAACCGTTTAACACTGAAGCACCTCGTCCTGCAATGTCAGCTCCGTACATACGTGTCTTGCTATCATTGGTTATCAAGTACACTTGTTCAGTGTTTGATTTACCAACTTAGATTGACATTCTTCGTGTCTGATGAACTTGTATGACTTGGTGAGCTTCTGGTTGTCACCTGATTTGAGCTGACCTGATCAGTCCAAGCTGATCAATCTACCTGATTGAATCTTCTGATGCAGGTTGTCTTAGCACAACTTGCAAACTCTTCTTCTCTTCTCTGATGTAGGTCTTCTGGTCTTCTAAGTCTTGTTACCTGGTGGTCATCTGCTTCAGGTCTTCTGATCCTCTGGTATGTTACTTGATCTTCTGATCTTCACCTGGTTGTCTGACTAGCTGATCTACTGATCTTCTAGTCTTCTGATCTTTTACAAGACTTAACCTATACATATTGAGTTCCCCCTCAATATGTGACCTATCTATTACATCAGTTGTCTATACATCTCAGCTGGTCATCCTAACCTGATATCTAGTTCATCAGTCAGCTAACAGGTCTGACTGGTCCTATTACAACCTGTTTTTAAACTTCCATCAAAACTATAAATTTCCCAACAATTTCCCCCTTTTTGATGGAACCAAAACAGTTAATCAGAAAAACGGATAATCAGAAATGTAAAAGACAGAAAGAAACAACAGTTCAGAAGACAATGAGAAGTTGTCTTAGGATCAGAAAGGTAGTACTTTTTCATTAAGGATAGACAAGTTACATGTGCAATGAAAAAGATAAACATATACGTAGCTGTCTGATCCTATTAGTAGTCTTCTGAACAAGTCTTCAACAAGAGAATCTCTGGAGGTTTTGTAGAATAGCAAAAATCTTGTACATCCTTTGCAGTAGTGCTTCCAGTTTGTCCCTCTCAATGATGTCTCATCTTTTTGCAAAATGGTAGAACAATTTCTTGAAACCGATGGGGTCGAGAGATTTGTCAGATCGAAGAGGCGGAATCATTTTTTCAAATTTAGGTGCAGACGGTATTAAGGCCATGATCTTCCCTTCATGCATCACAACCTTGTAAAAACTTTCATACTTTGTCTCCAACCAGTTTAGAAATTCAACATCGAAAGCGCCTTGATTTTAGTGTTCAGGTATCTTCTGTAGAATAAACACATCACTTAACCAGTAGACCTTGATCCTATGCCATTCAGGAATCAAGTCTTGTAGTGCTATCAGAATCCCTTCAACCTCTTCAGGTAAAGCTCTTTCTTCCCAGTCCATCTCTTCCGCAGCAACAACTTTCTTATTTTGTCTTCTGACGTAAGTTCGGCTCAACCCTGCAGCTTCAGCCAATTTCTTCTTCTTGAAAGCAGCATCAACGACTCTCTGCCTCAATTTATGTTCTTCTTGCTGAGCTTCTGTCATCTGCGATTGAGATCGAGTTATAGCTGACTTCTGAATGGGCTTCTTTACCTGTTTCCCTTTTATCTGCTTCTTCCTTTCAACTTCTGTTACTTCAACTTCTTCCTCCTGCAGCTTCCTTACCAGTTCAAGACTTTTTGCCTGATCTTCAGTATCAAATATTTTCTGAACATTTGAAGAAAATCATCAATCTTGTCAACCCTTGTAGTCAGTTCACCAAGGGAAGACTTTTGTTCAGCTATGGCCTTTTCTTGAACTTCTAACAACCTGCTGTGTTCTTCAATGGATTGGAACATGTCAGCCAGCTCCGTGTCTGGAGCCTCATAAATTGTTTTCTCCATGATAGCAAGTCCCTGACCAGAAGAAGTAGGAACCTCAACAACTGTTTTCTATTTTTCTGATTCTTCTTCCCCCTTTTTGGTACCATCAAAAAGGTTTGTCAGGTGAGCATTCAGGGCGATGAACTGTCTTCTCACATCGTCCTTCAGTTCTTCAACTGCTAACGGGTTGATCTGAACAGTAGAAGCCATAGGTGGAGCTCCTAAGATTCTTTTCAAGGCAGATTCCAGAGATTTTCTTGCCTTCTGCATAGATCCTTCAAATTTTCTCCAGGAAGCATCGATACTGGAGTCGGTCTTCTCCAAGGAAGTATAAATACTTTCTAGAAGATTTCCAATATCAGAAAGAATAGATACTTCAGCTGCAAGTTTTTCGTAGAGAGGCTCTACGTGCTTCATTGCCCTTAGAGTAATTTTATCGTGCATATGCATCAACTTGTCAACTGTTGTCTTCCTTTCTACTTCAACCAAAGCTTGTTGTTCTTCTCTGAATCTGTTCATCAGGTTTGTTGCCAGCTGTTAAATTTAGAATCAATAGATGACTTCACCCCATCTTGAATAGTCTTCTAAAGATGATCTAGGGACTCAACAGTCATGGCAATAACCTGTCCAGATGTTGAAGCCTCACCAGTTAGGGTCTCATCTGCAGCACCCTAGACTGGTTCATCGGTAACTTGCTCATATTCCTCGAAGTCAGGAGCAAGTTCTTCATCATCCTCAGAAATACCCAATTTCTGATTCACCAACCATCTGATGTCTTCATCAGTTGCCAATCCTGCAGCACTAGCTACACCAGCATTCATCTTGGCCCTCTTCTCCAAGTCCACAAAATAATCAGACTCTAGGACTTCCATCAGAATAAGAAAGTCTTCAATATCCTTGAGTCTGATATCCCTCCAAAAGACGATATCCTCTATCTGCTTCCTGATCCTTGGATGATTAACCAGATCAGGAAAGTTCCTATCCGGATAGACATTCACCTGTCTTCGTAAAAAGTACACTGTAGAGTGCTCTTGTTCAGGCGATTCTAGAATGGTCTTATTGTTGAAAGGATTGTGGGTAATGGAGACAAACATCTCTTTACTCTCTCATTCTCCTGGTACTAATTGTTCAGGTTCTTGAGCGACTTGGATCTCTTCTGGTAGCTTCTCAGGTGAGGGAACGATAGTTTGTGGTTTATTGGGCATGGGAGGTTCAAAAGGAACCTTGGGTTGAACTTCAAGTTGAGGCTGGGATGTGATAGGCATTTCTGGTTGTAGGTGAGGAATGGGTTCAGGTGAGGGTGTTTTCTGGGCTGGCGGGGGTGATGGAGATCTGGCTCTCGTAGGTGAAGGTGACTTGGATGTTGGGGTAGGTGATCTGGCACGTCTGAAAACAGTGCTTATCGGTATAGAATAAGATGGATCCTGTTCTTCAACCTGTTCCAGTTCGCCTCCAAAATCTCCTCCTCCTTCTCCTTGGCCTTCTTCGCCATCCTTTCCTGATGTTTCCATCTCTTCTAACTCCTCTTGAACAACTTCTTGTTCAGCACTTGTTGTCTTTTCCGAACTGATAACTCTTTCTTCCTTAGATTCGATTTCCACAACCTCCTTCTGAACTCGAGCAGAACCAGCTTCTTCAACAACCTCTTTGGAGGGTAGGCCAGACTCCTTAGGCAGCAAAGTAGTGATCTTTTTCTGCCTCTTCGCCTGTTCAACTGGTTTCTTGGCCAGTGCCTTTCTCTTCAATAGCCTCTGCTATTCCTGTGCTTCTGATTGGACAGATGAGGCAACAACCTTTGTTTTGTTGTCCTTCCCTTTGACTTCTCCTCTAGGCTTGGGTACATAGGGAAGTGGATCATTGTCAGCTTGTCCAGAAAGCGGTTCATCCTTCAGTAGAATGGCTTTGTATTTGGCTTGATATACATTCTTTCCTACCTCATTCCACTGATAATCAGAAGGCATCTTGTCAGCAAGGATCATGATCACCTTGTGAATGTTAGAACGTTTTGATGTTAGATATAATTTGTTCCATTCATTCAAGCCAAACTTTGTAGTCTCCTTCAGCAAACTTCCCTTAAGCAGTCCTAGCCAGTTCACATCATGGGCTTTCTTGATGATCGTCGTCATCACATTTTATTTCACTCCAGTTAGGGCATCTGGACTGAAGGAAATACCCAAAATAACCTTTGACACAATCTCAAAGAGAAGTCTATATTTTCTCTTTAGATGGAAAACATTGACATTCACAAATTGATCCCGGTTTGCTGGCCTTAGCAACTCGGCCCACAGAAACTCTTTCTCACCAAGATCTGTCTTGAATTCATCTGGAGCAGTACTTCCTTGAGGGATATTGAAAATTCTCCTCAAGTCTTCATCTGAGACAACTATATTTGTTCTTCCAACAGATGATTTCAGTTGATTGTCTTCGGTCCATTCTAGATTGTATAAGAACTCCAGCGCTTCATGTGTATAGACGATGTCGTGATGTCTATAGTAGAATTGTTCAAGCCACGAAGCACGCAAGCAGTCTAAGATTTCCAAAGACTGGATCTGTGGTGGTGGTGAAGATGACATACTTTTCGTCTATTATGTCCTTTTTTGGATTTAGCAACGAGTTGTGCCATTTCTGCAAACATATAAATGTACCCTAAATTAGGTTTATCAAAACCCATTTTATCACAAATTATACTTAGCACAATAGGGCAATATGTGAAGCATTTCCATAAGTAATATCCCCAAATATGCATATTGTTCAAAACTTGCAGAGAAATAAGCATAAATCAAATTAAATCTCATTCAGACATGAATATGAACAGTACAGTACAGCATACGCAGATTTCCTATAACCCTAGCATGTAATTGTTAAAGGCATAGAATGTTAATTACCTGAATGAGCAATTTGAAGGATTAAAAAATTGCAAGGTTTTGAATTGCTCTGAAGAGTAGTTCGTAAGATTTTCATAATTTTTCTTAGTTTGCAAATATGAGAGTAGGAAAAGTGAAAGGTTTGTTTCAGACTAGTTTTAGGGTTTAAATAGTTGGGAGGGAAAACATTTTGCATGATTATTTTTGCATACTTGAGTATCCGTGTTTTAAAACGGATGGACAAGATTAAGCGGTTGAAAAGTTACTTAATCGTGCGGTTGAGGATAAAAAGATGCATACTTTAGGACTTAAAAACTAGCAATTAATGCATTTAATACATAAATCCCACGTCCGCATTTAATGCTTGTAGGCATGACGTCATTAAGTAATATGCACAACAATTATCACACTGATATGGATAGGCTCAGATAAGTAAATAACTCAGATAACGAATCTCAGTTAAGTAAGATTAGATAAAAGAAATCAGAAAGCGTATCTGACTGATTGATATAATAATCAATCAGTTACCACTTTGTCGAGTCTGACATATCTGATTCTTGTTAATCTTATTATTGTAGCCTAATCCTCAAAACTTTTCCAACAATCTTTCCCAACAATTTTCTTTTTGATCAGTTGTACCTCCGATCTTTCTTATCAGTTGAAGTTCCCCCTTCAACTGTTATTCCTATTTTGATCAGTCCCCGACTGATTCTTTCTGATCAGTTGAGATTCCATTTCTCAACTGATCCTCCTACTCTGGTCAATTCCTTAACCAACTGGTCTTGGAGACCAATCCACCGAAGAATTATGGTGCATCTTCTCCTAAGTCCAGAAGTCCTAGCTCATTACATAGTTCTCTGAATTTGACTTCAGCCAATGGCTTGGTTAAGATATTAGCTTTCTGCTTATTAGTATGGATCTTTTCCATTCTGATGTTCTTTTCCACATGGTCTCCGATAAAATGATGTTTGATGTCCACGTGCTTGCATCTTGTATGTAGAACTGGGTTCTGTGTGATTGTAATAACACTATTACTGTCACAAAAAATAGGCACATTTGTATCTATAATGTTATAATCCCTCAGTTGCTGACAAAGCCAAAGCAGTTGGGAGCAACAGCTTCCTGCGGCCATATATTCTGCTTCAGTAGTAGATGTGGCAACAGATGTCTGTTTCTTTGAAAACCAAGAGACCAGCTTATTTCTTAGAAACTGACATGTACCTGAGGTTGACTTTCTGTCTATTCTACAACCTCCATAATCAGAATAAGAGTACCCACTAAGCTCTAGATTATCATCTGAAGAGTAGTATAACTCAAGGTTAACTGTGTTGGAATTTAGAGGCACGTAAACACGTAATACATGCGCAGTGGAAATAAACAGTTCACCAACAACGAACACGTAATTGCATAATTGAATACGTATAAACATAAAGAGAAACCTTACAGTAAATCGTACGCATATTTCTCTACTATGGTATTCACGTAATCCCCATTCACGGACTTGCACAGATTTGCCGTTGTAGTAAATCGTACGCATATTTCTCTACTATGGTATCCACGTAATCCCCATTCTTGGACTTGCACAAATTTGCCAGCATTGAATCTGAGACGGAATTTGCTAGGAAAATTCATATTCTAGATTTTATGGAGAAAATATGAATTAACGTTGTTTGTGAATTCCCAAGAGCTCATATATATAGGGAAGGTCCAGCTTAAATCTTAAGCTAACCTGATTAGGAAATAAAATCCTTAATCTTATAAAATAAATCTTTTAGATTTATTTTCCATATATAAAATCTCTACGGATTTAATTCCCAAATATATCAAATCTCTACGGATTTTATTCCATATATATTAAATCCTATAATAATATTCCATATATTATTATTGGGAATCCTATTTAATTAAATCCAATTTAAATAAACATTAATAATAATTAATTCCAAATTAATCTATTATTAATTAATTCTCCATAAATTAAATATTAAATCCAATTTAACATTTAATCAACCAACTATAATCTGTAAAAGGGAACTACATGTTGCGTGACCCATAAGCCCTCATATATTGAGCGATTAGTCAAACTAACGGTCTTAATTGAACACTAGACAATAAATCAGACATTCTCAATATATGAGGTACGTTGCGAGAAACGCACAACTACCTGTAACTGAAACATGGGCTATTACGATTTCATCCTTTCATTCACGAATACTCGATTAAGTCTTGAACATGATGAAATGTCTATTCAAATAACTTAATCATATTATCTCTAATCACTAATTGATCATGTATGTCACACTTAGCCACAAAGTCTAAGTTGTCGTGCATCGGCCGATGACTTTGATCCAATTATGATGAGAAGATGAGTATTCTCTCTAAATCCACATTGAGGAATGAAACCTATTCTTGGCTCAACTACCACGCACATGCACTTCGTGATGAACCCAATCCAAGCCATATCTACCCATAGACGGGTGCAAGCGTCGGTCATGGTTAAAGTTCATCATCCCACACATGTCGTGCGTATTGACCTCAAGTCAAAGGAGTATCGCATCGCTCCCACTAACCGAGACACCCATAGACACATATAGTGGAAATACATCGAACGATTTCTCGGATGGGTATACCAATACCCTCTAAGGTATTTGTGCATCCATCATGAGATACCTAGTATCTCGTAGTAAGTGAGATCTTACTACACTCTCTAAGAGTATGATGCAGATCGCCCACCAATCTCCATTGCATCATTAATATCCCATTCTTGACGATCCTTGATCGGAGCTATTTGAGAATCATGCTTAAGTCATCTGAGTTCTCACAACCTCAATGACACCAATGACTCATGAAACACTTGTATGAATAAGTGCAAACAATCAAACATAATATTCAAACAAGTGTATTGCCATGCATTAATATTAAATGAACTATAATATTAAATCAAACTGAATATCATCGAGTATTATGTCCTTACAATATATTGTCTCTAGGACACTAACACTAACAATCTCCCACTTGGACTATAGTCAATCACCTACATGTCTAACCCCTAGACCATCAAATGTCTAGTGTGTACATGAACACTCAATGTTTTGGTGAAATGATCTTCCAAATTAAATATGCGGGAATACATTTTAATTCCATTTCTCCTATCCTTATGGTCCCTTGGATCAAATGATAAGTCTGGGTACATGCTTGTTTCTATTTGCTGATCTCGGTTCCTTTGCTTGCGCATTCGCACCAACGTTGTCTTAATACAACTTTATTGGACAACTAGCACTCGGAACTACCCCTAATTCTCTTAAGAACTATAAAATCCAGACAACCTCCTTGAGGCTTCTGATACAACAATGTACTCAATTTTGGTTGTTGAATCTGCGATTGTTTTGCTTGGAACTATTCCAACTGACCATCTCGTTATTGCGAGTGAAACATAATCTGAATGTGATTTGTAATCATCAAAGTCGGATTGGAAACTTGTGTCCGCTTAACTAGTCACTACTAGTTCTGACTGTCCACCATAGACAAGAGAACATTCTTTAGTTCGTCTGAGATACTTCAGAATGGTCTTGACAGCAATCCTGTGAGACTCACCCGGATTCTGTTGGTATCTACCAGTGATGTTTATAGCGTAGGCCACATTTGGCCTAGTGCAAGTCATGGCGTCCATGATTGACCCAATTACATATGCATATGGGACATCTTTCATGCGGTGGATATTAGCTTCAACAGAAGAACAATCCTTCTTTGATAGCTTTATCCCATGATTTGTCGATAGAGATCGTCTCTTAGAGTTCTCCATCGCAGAACGCTTCAACACCTTGTCTACATAGGTGGACTGTGACAGCCCCAACATCCTCTTGGATCTATCTTTGTGGATATTGATCCCTAGGATGTAGCAGGCTTCACCAAGAGCCTTCATCATGAAGGTCTTTAACAACAAATCTTTAATGAACTGCATTAATGGGATATTGTTTCCAAAATCAATATGTCATCGACATACACGATTATGAAAACAATATTCTTCCCGTTGCATTTACGATAAACTGCAAGGATCTTCCGAATTTCTGATGGAGTCAAAAACTTGATAGCTTCATCAAATCGGATATTCCAACTCCTAGAAGCTTGCTTCAATCCACAAATGGATATCGTTAGCTTGCATACTAGATTAAAATTTGACTTAGATGTAAAACCTTCCGGTTGAGTCACAAACACTTCCTTATCAATATTTCCATTGAGGAAAGTTGTTTTGACATCCATCTGCAAAATCTTATAATTAAAGTGTGCTGCTATCGCAAGTAAAATTTGAATGGACTTGATCTTTGCAATGGATGAGAAGGTCTCATCATAGTCAATGCCTTCGCGTTGACTATAGCCCTTCGCCACCAACCTAGCTTTGTAGGTTTGTACTTTTCCATTTGCATCAGTCTTACGCTTGAAGACCCATTTGCAACATATAGGTCTAACCCCTTTAGGCAACTCAACCAAGTCCCAGACTTGATCGGTGTACATCAAGTCCATCTCGGATTTCATGGCTTCATGCCACTTCCCTGAATCAATATCTGATATTGCTTCAGAGTAAGTATTAGGATCGTCCTTATCCGTTATGTCCATATTATCGAGTTCCTCCAAGAGGTAACCGTATCTAATGGGCGGATTACGATTCCTAATTTACTTATGGAGCTGTGGTTGTGCAGGTTGTACATTCTGAACGTGAAAATTTTATGGTGCATCAATTTCATCAATGTCTGGAGAGTCCTCAAGAGCTTCATTTTCATATGCCTCTTGGGCGGGAGTTTGAACTATGTTGTTCTCATTCAGCCCACCCGGAGGTTCTTGCACTGGCAAGCATACTCCAATTACGCTCCCACTGGCTGAAAGACGGTCACCTAGTGAAAGACTCCCACCGTGAAAGTTGCTGAATGCTCCCACTGATTCCTTGTCATGTTGCTTTGACAAGTTATCAGTCTCTTTGTTAATTTGTGGTTCTTGAATTTCTTCAAGTTCTATCATCTTACGACCATGTTCCTTAAAGACCTAGTCTTGCTTCGAGGAACTTGGCATACCTAGAAATAATCACTGATTGCTTCTCAGGAAGATAGCAATAATATCCTTTAGTTTCCTTAGGATATCTCACAAAGTAACCCTTTTTCACCTTTGGATTCCAACTTGTAGGTAAGCATCCTTTTCACAATCACGGGGCAACCCCATGTTTGATATGTGTAAAAGTTGGCTTCTTGCCACACCATAGTTCACATGGTGTATGCTCAACCGATCTAGATGGAATTCTATTCAGAGTGTAAATTGAGGTTTGTAACGCGTATCCCATAAGAATGTTGGAAGACAGGGAAAGCTCATCATGGACCTCAGCATGTCTAAGAAGGTTCAGTTTCTCCTCTTCGACACACCGTTCAACTGAGGTGTTCCGGGATGAGTCCATTGTGACTGGATTCCATGTAACTTCAAGTAATCAATGAATTCATGGTTAAGGTATTCACTTCCTCGATCCGATCGAAGAGTCTTGATACTCTTACCAAGTTGCTTCTCTACTTCAGCCTTAAACTCTTTGAATTTCAAAAGATTCGGATTTATGTTTCATAAGATACACGTATCCGTATCTTGAGAAATCATTAACAAAAGTGATGAAGTATCCGAAGTGACCCCTAGTTAGAGTGGGCAAAGGTCCACAAACATCGTTGTAGATCAACTCTAGAACTTCTTTGGCATGCACCCTTTTCGAGAAAAGGGTCTGTTGATCATCTTGCCCATGAGATAAGATTCACAATCTCCATAAGACTCACAGTCGAATGGTGTTAAGTAGTCTAACTTCCTTAATCTTGTTATTCTTTTCTCGTTTACATGATCAAGTTCTGCAATGCCATAAGTAAGTCGGGTTTTCATGATTACTAAGTTTAAGTCTTTTATTTTGTATATTAAGAACATCATATCCATAATGCAACAAATACATGTTGCGAGTAATAGAAAGAACTAGATGATAATCATTAAGTTCTAATCTAAAACCAAAGGGTAAGTCTAATACATAAGCTCCCACACGTTCAGTTAGCAAGTCTTGCTTCATTTCCACGTGTAAGACGACTTCACCCGCCCTAACTGTCCTAAGACGCATGAGCTCCTTCACATTCTTACAAATGTGTTAGCCACATCCGATATCTAATACCAAGCAGTTAGCGCTATTAATGAACATGTTTATCTTAATAACAAACGTAGATGTTCTAGTGCCAGAAGCACCTAGTGCATTCCTTTTAACAACTAGAACCTTATAGTCCTTCTTCCAGTGCCCTCTTCTACTTACAATAGAGGCAAACATCCTTGTCTACCCGCTCCTTCCTTTGAACACCATCTTAGTGATAGTGAACTCAAAAGTCTTGAGCACGTTGTGAAGTTCAGCATGGTCGCATCCGTCTTATTCATATTGTAGCTCAATGCCTAAATTACCAAGTTCCTCAATTAAGCCTATCATCATTAGCACATGAGGTAAAATCTTCTCTTCTTTAGCTAACGGGCATCTGAACAGATCTCCCATCACTTCATAAAACACAAAACGAGATTCAGAATCAAAGAGATCCTTCAGATGCTTGAGCATTTCGAAGGGACCAATTTTCTCATGTTGCCTATGTATATCGGGAGTCATGCCGAGCAACATCACACACTGAGCCTGGGAAGCATCCTCTTGATGCTTCTTCTGAGCTGCTAAGTCAAACGTGGCTGCCTCAGAGTACCAGCTTTAAGGGTAATCGGGATATACGTGTCTAACACGTACTCAATCTTTTCTTACCTTAACATCAAACACATGTTTCAGTGTCAGTCCAGAAAATTTTGCCTAGCCAATTTAGTTTATTTCCAAAACACATCTCAACAACAGTTATATATTTCAACTAACCAAGAGAAATAATATAAAACGGGAATTAAACACATAATTCTAATGATCAATATTCAGCAATCAAAATAAACATGGCCTTTCTTTTGTGTTTATTTTGTCTCCATTATTTTCACATACTTAACGACCTCATCGGAAAAGTACGAATTTATATCAAATATAAATTATAATGGACTAGGATCCACATTACTACTATCATAATCCCAGCGAGGGTTGATCATTACAATAGTATAACTGGTAGGTCTCCAAACCAATTGCAAAACTGCAATTCCTAGTTTGTCGAACCTAGTTCGACTGATGTCCCTTTCCCTTTGTTCCCCGCGAGGCTAGCGAAATAAAGTTAAGTTGGTTTACAACCATCAAGCCGACGACATTACATGTCCCTATAAAAGTCCCGTTAGATGTAGACCCGAGCAAAAGACGAGGGTCTTTAAGTACTCATTGGAACGAAATCTCCGGTTTACTTTTAATTTTGATGGAAGACATCTTATCAAATTAATGAGAAAACTATATTTTAGTGAGGAACATTTTAAAAGGCGGGGTATTAATTGCTTAATCGAGATCCAACATATTAATCTATATCACATTTGAGCAATTATTGGGCGCCGCCTATCCAAACATGATTTCATACGGACTAACACTTATATGGGCGCAACCTACCCAAACAATTAATACGGTCCGACAATTATTGGGTGCCGCCTACCCAAACAATTATAATGCGGACTGTAAATGAGTTAACGAATTAATTTAAATAAGTTAACCAAGTGGGATTTAATAATTTATCAAAATTACTTAAACAAAATTAAAATCCAATTTCAATTTTATTCAATTAATTAATTATTAAAATTTTAATTAATCCAATTAATTTTAATTAGGTCCAACCCTTTTAAAATAATTTTAAGATTTCCAAAATCAAATTTTAATTTATTTAATTACGGGGGCTCAAATGCAATTTCTAAAATTGCATGGGAGGGCCTAGCCAAATTCAATTTGCTAAATGGTCCAACCCACATCATCACCCAAATCCGACAGCGTCTAATCTGTAATTTGGGACATCCGTATCCGTCATCAAGTTTAGAAAATCAAATTAGTTGCATCAAACAACGAATCTACGCTGCATGTGGCTTTGTCGCCAAATCGCCATCACAAAATTGCTCGAAACGCAGCGTCGTCGCCGCAATCGAAAGCGTGTGGCCCCGCCGCGTCGCGCGAGGCACGCTAGCGTGCCGCATCACCTGCTCATTACTACAAAATATCAATCGCTCGCTCCAAGTGATGATTCGCGAAGCGGAGATGGAGCGCCACCGTCCAAACCCTAGGCCGCTACCACCGCCGCGAACCAGGGCAAAAATAGTGTCGTCGTTCGCTAGGGGCAATGATTCGGAATGCAACAGGGACGCATCAAAAAGGGGGGTTACGAAGTCTGCCGCCATCATGCTGGGCAGATCGGGACCACGCGTTACATCGTGAGGTGCGGTCGTGAACCGCCGCCTCCAGCGACGAGTCGCGGCCTGTCGCAACCATTGGAGCGGCGCGTGAGTGTGAGCGGACGAGTTTTTGAAGAATCCTAATTTCAAATAAGTCACAGCGAAGACGATGAAGATGCAAGAGGGTGAGAAGGCATATGTGAGTAATTAAGCGGCCAAATCAACAAATATGCCCCACGAGCAAATATATTTAATCAATTTGTGTGGTCAAAACCCAGTTTTGGCCGTAAACACGTAATACATGCGCAACGAAAATAAACAGTTCACCAACAACGGACACGTAATTGCATAATTGAATATGTATAAACATAAAGAGAAACCTTATAGTAAATCGTACACATATTTCGCTACTATGGTATCCACGTAATCCCCATTCACGGACTTGAACAGATTTGCCCTTGTAGTAAAACGTACGCATATTTCTCTACTATAGTATCCACGTAATCCCCATTCACGGACTTGTACAGATTTGCCAGCGTTGAATCTGAGACGTAATTTGCTAGGAAAATTCCTATTCTAGATTTTATGGAGAAAATATGAATTAACGTTGTTTGTGAATTCCCAAGAGCTCATATATATAGAGGGAAGGCCCATCTTAAATCTTAAGCTAACCTGATTAGGAAATAAAATCCCTAATCTTATAAAATAAATCTCTTAGATTTATTTTCCATATTAAAATCTCTACGGATTTAATTCTCATATATATAAAATCTCTACGGATTTGATTCCATATATATTAAATCCTATAATAATATTCCATATATTATTATTGGGAATCCTATTTAATTAAATCCAATTTAATTAAACATTAATAATAATTAATTCTAAATTAATCTATTATTAATTAATTCTCCATAAATTAAATATTAAATCCAATTTAACATTTAATCAACAACCTATAATCCGTAAAAGGGAACTACTTATTGTGTGACCTATAGGTCCTCATATACCGAGCGATTAGTCAAACTAACGGTCTTAATTGAACCCTAGACAATAAATCAGACATTCTCAATATATGAGGTACGTTGCGAGAAATGCGCAACTACCTGTAACGGAAACATGGGCTATTACGATTTCCTCATTTCATTCACGAATACTCGATTAAGTCTTGAACATGATGAAGTGTCTATTCAAATAACTTAATCATATTATCTCTAATCACTAATTGATCATGTATATCACACTTAACCACAAAGTCTAAGTTGACGTGCATCAGCCGATGACTTTGATCCAATTATGATGAGAATATGAGTATTCTCTCTAAATCCACATTGAGGAATGAATCATATTCTTGGTTCAACTACCACGCACATTCACTTCGTGATGAACCCAATCCAAGTCATATCTACCCATAGACGGGTGCAAGCGTCGGTCATGGTTAAAGTTCATCATCCCACACATGTCGTGCGTATTGACCTCAAGTCAAAGGAGTATCGCATCGCTCCCACTAACCAAGACACCCATAGACACATATAGTGAAAATACATCAAACGGTTTCTCGGATGGGTATACCAATACCCTCTAAGGTATTTGTGCATCCATTATGAGATACCTAGTATCTCGTAGTAAGTGAGATCTTACTACACTCTCTAAGAGTATGATGCAGATCGCACACCAATCTCCATTGCATCATCAATATCTCATTCTTGATGATCCTTGATCGGTGCTATTTGAGAATCATGCTTAAGTCATCTGAGTTCTCACAACCTCAATGACAACAATGACTCATGGGAACACTTGTATGAATAAATGCAAACAATAAAAAATAATATTCAAACAAGTGTATTACCATACATTAATATTAAATGAACTATAATATTAAATCAAACTGAATATCATCGAGTATTATGTCCTTACAATAGATTTTCTCTACGACTCTAACACTAACAAAGTGTCCCCTTTAGATACTTAAGAATCCGTTTAGCTGCTTCCAGGTGACTTTGCATTGGATTTGCCTGAAATCTGGCACATATACCTACTGCAAATGTTACATCTGGCGGTCAGGTATAACAATGATCCAATGAGAGCCCTATACCCTTTCTGATTAGTTTCTGACCATTCTCGTCTGGATCCATTCTGAAGGAAGTCATCATTGGAATTCTGGCAGTCTTGCAGTTTTGAACTCCATACTTGGCCAACAGATTTCTTGTATACTTGGTCTGGCAGATGAATATTCCTTCAGTACTTTATCTTCCCTGAAGACCTAAAAAGTAGTTCATCTGACCCATCATGGACATCTCAAATTTCCCTTGCATCAGCTTGCTGAACTTCTCACATAAGTTCTTATTGGGAGATCCGAAGATAATATCATCCACATAGATCTGAACCATCAGAATATCTTCTTCGTCTTCAATTCTGAACAAAGTTCTGTCTGTCAGTCCCTTAGTGAATCCACTGTCTAGCAAGAACTGGGATAATGTATCATACCAAGCTCTGGGAGCCTGTTTCAGTCCATAAAGAGCTTTTCTTAAACAGTACACTTGGTTGCTCATTTCAAAGCCAGAAGGTTGTTTAACATAAACTTCCTCAGCTAGTACCCTGTTTAAGAATGCACTCTTTACATCCATCTGATACACAATAAATCCCCTATGAGCAGCATATGCTAGAAACAGCCGAATGGCTTCAAGACGAGCGACTGGTGCAAAAGTTTCATCATAATCAATCTCTATTGATTGTGAATATCCCTTAGCAACAAGGTTTGCCTTATTTCCGGTTATCACATTGTGCTCATCCTTCTTGTTCTTGATGACCCATTTAGTGCCAATCACATCTTGGTGAGTTGGTCTATCTACAAGTTCCCAAACTTGATTCCTTTCAAACTACTCTAGTTCTTCTTGCATGGCTAGAAACCAGCTTGCATCAACTAGAGCTTCTTCAACTGGGAGGGGTTCCTTCAAAGACAGATAGCAACAATAATTTGCACTTTCACCCATCTGATGTCTAGTTTGAACTCTATCAGAGGGGTCTCCGATGATCAGGTCAGTTGGATGACTGGTTATCTAGGTCCTTCTTCCCTGATTTACATCAGTTTGGAGATCATCATCTTCTTCTGATAGTGATTCGTCACTAGAGATTGGGAGAGGTACTTCAGTAGGATCCACTTGGCATGGACATATCTCGACTGATGTTGGACTCATCACATGCTGAAGTCTGTCCGATGGAACATCAGGTGTTCCCCCTGAACCAGATGGTTCAGTTGTTACTATCTAAGCTGTGCCAGCTTCTTCATTGACAGTTGTACGTACCTTAGGGTATGACTGACCTGGTGAATGATCTGATTCCTTTTCTTTGATACTCAATTGATCCATTTTATGAGCATCAGGTTCGGGTTGATCTGGTACGGCTTGTTCTGCGGCAGATTTCTCTTGTTTAGAAGATGTCTCATCAAAGACCACATGAGGTGTCTCCTCCACAACTAGGGTTCGCCTGTTGAACACCCTGAAAGCTTTGCTGGTTGAGGAATATCCTAAGAATATACCCTCATTTGACTTAGCCTCAAAGATTTTTAACTGACTCTTCCCATTGTTGTGAATGAAACACTTGCACCCAAAAATATGGAAGTAAGAAACACGAGGTTTTCTGCCCTTCCACAGTTCATATGGTGTTTTGAAGTGAGCCTTAGTCAGAGAACATCTGTTCTGAGTGTGACATGCAGTGTTGATTGCTTCTGCCCAGAAACGGTTTGGAGTTGCATGTTCAGCCAACATTGTGCGATCAACTTCTTTGAGTGTACTGTTCCTCCTTTCTGCTACACCATTCTGTTGTGGCATTTTGGCGGCTGATGTCTCATGTTGTATACCAAACTCCTTGCAAAAATCAGCTATGAATGAATTCAAGAATTATGTAACCTTATCTGATCTGATTTTCACAACACTGACATCTTTCTCATTCTGCAATCTCTTGAGCAGCTCAGGTATCTTTGTAGTAGTTTCATTCTTCTTACACAAAAATACAACATAGGTAAACTTGGAGTAGTCAACCACCAGGGTGTATTTGTGTCCGCTGAAACTAAGTGGTGTAACTGGTCCAAATAAGTCCATATGGAGCAGTTGTAATACTCTGCTGGATGGAGATGAAGGAATCCCTTTGAATGAATTGCTTTCCTTTCTGACATGCGACACATGTCTGATCCTTAGAGAAAACTTCATTTGGGAGTCCCTCAACCAAGGACATCCTTGCTATCTTGTTATGAGTCTTAAAGTTCAGATGACTCATTCTCTTATGCCAGAGCCAACTGTTGCTTTTGAAACTCTTAACAATCAAGTATGCATTTCTTGGACAACTTTCCCAATCTGCAGTATAAATCGTTCCTTTCCTAGAACTAGTTAATAAAATCTATTGAGTAGCTCGATTCCTTATAGTACACTGATCAGTCGAGAACTCAACGCTAAATCCGTTGTCGCAGAATTATGAAACCGATAACAGGTTATGCTTTAAACCATCGACATACGAGACTCATGTAACCTGTACATCATCATTTACTAAGGTTCCAACTCCTCTGGTAAAACCAAAGTTGTCGTCGCCAAAGAGTACACGTGGGCCTTATTTTTCAACATAAGAACTAAGGATATGTTGACTTCCAGTCATGTGCCTTGAGCATCCACTATCGATGTACCAGATAGTTGCTTGTACACCTCCCTTATTGGTCAAACCCACGCGAACCTGCAATTAAATTAGGCTTTAGGTACCCCTGTAGGATTGGGTCCTGAGGGTTAGTGTTACCTTTCGGGATCCAAACATACAGGGCACTTCTATGGTAATCATCAAGATCAGAAGGCCTGATTTGTCTCCCATAAACATCTACATAATCATACATAGAGAGAATATTCATCTTCTCATCATAATTGAATCAAAGTCATTGGTCAATGCACGTCAATATGGACTTTGTGGCCAAGTGTGACATGAGTGATCAATTAGTGATTGAAGATAAATTGATTAAGTTATTTGAATGGACACTTCACCATGTTCAAGACTAATCAAGTATTCATGAGAGAAATGAGGAAATCATAATAGCCCATATTTAATTCTGGTAGTTGCATGTTTCTAAATGCATCCTTATATATTAATGAAATATTTATTTCTTATGGTTCATTTAAGGCCATATAGTTTGACTAATCGATATATATGAATCCTAGGGTTTTAAAAAAATAGTTCCTTTTATTTATAGTTGGTTGATTAAATTTAAATTGGAAATATTTAATTTATGGAAATTAATTAATAATAGATTAATTTGGAATTTAATTCCCTAAATATAAATCTCTCATTTTAAATGTCTTATATAAAATATCTACAATTTATTTCCATATACATTAAATCCAACTATTTTATTCCAAATATAATTATTTGTCATAGATTTAATTAAATATTAATAATAATTAATTCCAAATTAATCTATTATTAATTAACTCCATAAATTAAATAAAATCCATTTAACATTCAATAACCAACTATAATCCGTAAAAGGAACTAAAAACATGACCCATAACCCTCATATATCGAAAGCGATTAGAAAACTAACGGCCTTAAAACCCGTCAATAAATTAGACATTCTCAATATATGAGGTAATGCTCCATGCATTCACTTAATTGCAATTTCTCCTTTCATTCACTTAATACTTTCGATTAATCTTCGACATGATGAAGTGTCTATTCAAATAACTTAATCAATTTATCTCTAATCACTAATTGATCATTAATGTCACACTTAATCACAAAGTCTAAGTTGACGTGCATTGGCCAATGACTTAGATCCAATTATGATGAGAAGATGAGTATTCTCTCTAAATGCACTTTGAGGAATGAATCCTTTTCTTGGCTCAACTACCACGCACATGCACTTCGTGATGTACCTAATCCAAGCCATATCTACCCATAGACGGGTGCAAGCGTTGGTCATGGTCAAAGTTCATCACTCCACACATATCGTGCGTATTGACCTCAAGTCAAAGGAGTATCGACGCTTCCCAAAGAATCGAGACACCCGTAGACACATATAGTGGAACTACATCAAATGGTTTCTCAGATGGGTATACCAATACCCTTTAAGGTATTTGTGCATCCATCATGAGATACCTAGTATCTCGTAGTAAGTGAGATCTTACTACACTCTCTAAGAGTATGATGCAGATCGCACACCAATCTCCATTGCATCATCAATATCCCTTTATTGATGATCCTCGATTGGGGCTATTTAAGAATAATGTTTAAGTCGTCTGATTTCTCACTCACTCAATGATAGCAGTGACTCAAGGGAACACATATAAGAATCAATGCAAACAATCAAACATAATATTCTAATGAGTGTAACGCCATACATTTAATATTAAACAAACAATAATATTAAACCAATACTGAATATTATCTGAGTATTATGTCCTTACAATGGATTGCCTCTAGGACACTAACACTAACAATCTCCCACTTGAACTAGAGCCAATCACCTACATGTCTAACCCCTAGACCATCAAAATGTCTAGTGTGTACATGAACACTAAAAGCCTTGGTGAAAGGATCAGCCAGGTTATTCTCCGTGGGGACACGTTCTAACTCTATCTCTCTTCTAGCGATTATCTGTCTTATCAAGTGATAACGTCTCGGTACATGCTTGTTTCTATTATTGGATCTCGGTTCCTTAGCTTGCGCAACCGCACCAGTATTATCACAATACAACTTTATTGGACTACTGGCACTCGGAACTACCCCTAGTTCATTTAAGAACGGTATTATCTAGACAACTTCTCTGGCATCTTCTGCCGCAACAATGTACTCAGCTTCGGTTGTTGAGTCCGCGGTAGTCTCTTGTTTGGAACTATTCCAACTAACCGCCCCACCATTGAGAACGAAAACATAGCCCGACTGTGATTTGTAATCATCACAATCGGATTGGAAATTTACATCAGCATAGCCAGTTGCAACTAGCTCTGACTGTCCTCCGTAGACCAAGAAACAGTCTTTAGTACGTCTAAGGTACTTAAGAATGTTCTTGACAGCAATCCAGTGAGGTTCACCTGGATTCTGCTGGTATATACCAGTGAAGGCCACATCTGGCCTTGTGCAAGTCATGACATACATGATGGAGCCAATTGCGGATGCATATGGTATATCCTTCATGTGCCGGATATCAGTGTCTGTGGAAGGACAATCCTTCTTAGACAGCTTTATCCCATGACATGCCGGTAGAAAACCTCTCTTAGAGTTCTCCATCGCAAATCGCTTTAACACCTTATCTACGTAGGTTGACTGTGACAGTCCCAACATCTTCTTGGATCTATCCCTATGGATCTTGATCCCTAAGATGTAGCATGCCTCACCAAGATCCTTCATCATGAAGGTCCTTGATAGCCAATCTTTAACCGACTGCATGAGAGGAATGTTGTTTCCCATAATTAGTATATCATCAACATACACAACTATTAAAACAATATTTCTCCCACTAAGTTTACGATAAATGCATGGATCTTCTGAATTTCTGATGAAGTCAAACGATTTGATAGCTTCATCAAATCGGATATTCCAACTCCTAGAAGCTTGCTTTAGTCCATAAATGGACCGTTTGAGCTTGTACACAAGATTAGATTTTGGCTTAGATACAAAACCTTCCAGTTGAGTCATAAACACCTCCTTATCAATGTTCCCATTGAGGAAGGCTGTTTTGACAACCATCTCCCAAATCTCAAAATCTAAATGTGGTGCTACAACAAGTAAAATTCGAATGGACTTGATCTTGGCAACAGGTGAGAAGGTCTCATAATAGTCAATCCTTCGCGTTGACTATAACCTTTTGCCACTAACCTAGCCTTGTAGGTTTATACCTTGCCGTTTGCATCAGTCTTACGCTTGTAGACCCATTTGCAACCTATGGGTTTGACCCCTTTCGGCAACTCAATCAAGTCCCAAACTTAATTGGTGTACATCGAGTTCATCTCGGATTTCATTGCTTCTTGCCACTTCTCTGAATCAACGTCTAATGTTGTCTTAGTGTAAGTTCTGAGATCGTCTTTGTTCGGAATCTCAACATCATCATGTTCCTCTACGAGGAAACCATAATACCTAGTGGGCGAATTACGAATCCTAGTAGACTTACAGAACTGTGTTTGTGTAGGCTGTACATTCTGATCGTGAAAATTTTGTGGTGCATCGATTTCATCAATGTCCGGAGAGTCCTCAAGAGCAACATTTTCTGATGCCTCTTGGGCGGGAGTTTGAACTATGTTGTTCTCATTCAGCCCACTTGGAGTTTGTTGCGAAGGCAATGCAACTCCAATTACGCTCCCACTGGCTGAAAGAGGATCACTAAGTGATAAACTTCCACCATGTGAGCTGCTGAATGCTCCCACTGATTCCTTGTCACATTTCTTTAACAAGATATCAGTCTCTTGATTATCTTGCGGTTCTTGAATTTCTTCAAGTTCTATCATCTTACTGCCTTGGTCCTGGAAGACATAGTCTTCTTCGAGGAACCTGGCCTGCCTAGAAATAACTATCGTTTGTTTCTCAGGTAGATAGAAATAATATCCTCTCGTTTCCTTAGGATATCCCACAAGATAACCCTTTTCACCTTTGGATTCCAACTTATAAGTGATCATCTTTTTCACAATCGCGGGGCAACCCCACGTTTTGATATGTGAAAAAGTTGGCTTCTTGCCACACCATAGTTCATATGGCGTATGCTCAACTGATTTGGATGAAATCCTATTCAGAATGTAAATTGAGGTTTGTAACGCGTATCCCCATAAGAATATAGGGAGAGAAGAAAAGCTCATCGTGGACTTTACCATGTCTAACAAGGTTCGGTTTCTTCTCTTGGATACTTAATTCATCTGCGGTGTTCCAGGAGGAGTCCATTGAGATTGGATTCCATGTAACTTCAAGTAATCCATGAACTCGTGGCTAAAGTATTCACCTCCTCGATCCGATCGAAGAGTCTTTATACTCTTACCAAGTTGCTTCTCTACTTCAGCTTTGAACTCCTTGAATTTCTCAAAAGATTCAGATTTGTGTTTCATAAGATACACGTATCCATATCTTGAGAAATCGTCAGTAAAAGTGATGAAGTGGGCAAAGTGACCCTTGCTAGAGTGGGCAATGGTCCACAGACATCACTGTGGATTAACTCTAGAACTTCTTTGGCACGAATCCCTTTCCCAGAAACGGGTTTGTTGGTCATCTTGCCCTTGAGACAGGATTCACAATTTCCATAAGACTCAAAGTCGAATGGGGTTAAGTAGTCTAACTTTCTTAACCTTGCAATCCTATTCTCATTTGCATGACCAAGCCTACAATGCCACAAGTAAGTCGGGTTTTCATGATTACTAAATTTGAGTCGTTTGTTTTGTATATTAAGAATATCATGTCCACAATGCAACAAATATAAACCATTTGATAAAGGAGCTTTTGCATAAACATCACCATTAAGCGAAAAATAACAATTATTATTTGCAAAATGTAAGGAAAACCCTTCAATGTCTAACATAGGAATAGAAATAATGTTACGAGTAATAGAAGGAACAAAATAACAATTATTTTGTTCAAGTCTAAAACCAGAGGGTAAGTCTAAAACATAAACGCCAACACGTTCAGCAGCAACTCTTGCTCCATTCCCAACGTGTAGGGCGACTTCACCTGGCCTAACTGCTCTGCTATGCTTGAGACCCTGCACATTAGTACAAATGTGTGAGCCACAACCGGTATCCAATACCCAGTAGTTAGTATCATTTGTGGAAATGTTTATCTCAATAACAAACATACATGTTCCAGTAGCTGAGACACCTTGTGCCTTCTTTTCAGCTGCTAGAACCTTACAGTCCTTCTTCTAATGCCCCTTCTGCTTGCAGTGGAGGCATACATCCTTGTCCACCCTCTCCTTATTTTGAATTCCACCTTTGGGATTAAGGAAGTTCGGCTTAGAGCCTTTCTTTGCCTTGCCCCATCGCTTCTTCTTTCCTTTCGGAGCAGAAGAAGTAGAGGCACTCACCATGAGCACGGGCTTTTCTTTAGCAGTGGAAGACTCAAAAGTCTTTAGCATGTTATGCAGCTCGGGCATAGTCAATTCCGTCTTATTCATATTAAAGTTTACAACAAGACTCGAATATGAATCGGGAAGTGACTGAAGAATGGCATAAACAGCAACGTTGGTTTTGAGCTCAATGCCCAACTGACTAAGTTTCTCGATTAGCCCTATCATCTTCAACACATGAGGAGAAACCTTCCCTCCTTCAGACATCCGGCATCTAAAAAGATCTCTCATCACTTCATAAATCTCGGAACGAGATTCAGAATCAAAGAGATCCTTCAGATGCTTGATCATCTCGAAGGGAAGCATCCTCTCATGCTATCTTTGCATCTCGGGAGTCATCCCGAGGAGCATAACACACTGAGCATGGGAAGCATCATCTTGATGCTTCTTCTGAGCTTCGGTGTCAACGCCTCGGCTTCTTCAGTACCAGCCTCAGGGATAGCAGAGATTGGCGTGTTCAACACGTACTCAATCTTTTCTTGCCTAAGCACCAAACACACGTTTCGGTACCAGTCGAGAAAATTTGGCCCAGCCAATTTGTTCGTTTCCAAAACGCTTCTCAGTGATAAGTTATTCATTTCAACAATCCTAGAGAAATAAAATATAACGGGAATTAAAATACATAATTCCTATGATCAATATTCAGCAATCAAAATAAACATGGCCTTTCAAATTTATTTTGTCTCCATTATTTTTACATATTCAATGACCTCATCGGAAGAATACGAATTTATATCTAATATAAATCATAATGGACTAGGATCCACATTCCTACTATCATAATATCTGCTTGGGCTGATTATTATGACAGCATAACTGGTAGGTCTCCAAACCAATTGCAAAAATTTGCAACTCCTAGTTGATTGAACCTAGTTCAATCTGATGCCCCTTGACTTTCGTTTCCCTGCTTGGGCTGGTGAAACAAAGTCAAGTTGATTTACAACCATCAAGCGGCAACACTACGTGTCCCTATGAAAGTCCCGTTAGATGTAGATCCGAGAAAAAGACTTGGGCCTTAAACACTCATTGGAACGAAATCTCCAGTTTACTTTCAATTTCGATGGAAGGCATCGTTCAAATTAATGAAAATCATATTTTAGTGAGGAACATTTTCAAAGACGGGGTATTAATTGCTTAATCGAGATCCAACATGTTAATCTATATCACATTTGAGCAATTATTGGGCGCCGCCTACCCAAACATGATTTTACACGGACTAACACTTATATGGGCGCCGTCTACCCAAACAGTTATTGGGTGCCGCCTACCCAAACAGTTATAATATGGACTGTAAAGCATTTAACGAATTAAATAATAAAATAGTTAAACAGTGGGATTTAATAATTCCTTTTAAACCGAACCTTAAAATCCAATTTTATTCGATTTTAAATTATTAAAATAATTAATCCAATTAATTTCAAATAAAATCCAATTTTATTTTGTGACCTCTTAAAATTAATCTTTAATTAATTTTAGATCAAATTTAATTATTCAATTTGTTAAGGGATCATGTGCAAGTTTTGAAAACTGCACGGAAGGGCCTGTCCTAAATCCAATTTCGGCACAGTCCTTCCCCTCATTATCGCCCGGTTTTCCAAATAGGATGCGAGTGATATGTCAAACCGGTGGCGTGCCTACACGACTCACCCCGGCTTCGAATCGAGTCAACCCGAGTCAAAGCCAGGTGGCGCCGCGGCACACCGCCATTGCTTGAATCAATTTGTGAGCGCACGACCGCGATTTTTGAGGAATCGAGACGGTGGTCAACGCAATCGATCAAATAACCAGGTGCGGCGATGGGAAAGAGGGCAAGCGAGTCATGCCGATTTGAGGCAAGACGAATCCAATTCGCAATCGTGAGCGGTACCACGGCTTCGCACGACCACCGCGAGTCGCGGCGTACAGCCGCTGACTTCTAGCAGCGTCGCGGATACCAGCAAACACCGGCGTGGCGGAGGGACGAACGTGGCAATGAGTCTCCAGAAAACCCTAGGTTATCGTGGAGAAGGAGATGAGCAACCAAAACCAAACATATGGGTGCAGTTTGTCTAACAGGCGTACCCGGTTTTTGTATAAAATAAAATTTTAATTTTAATAAACAAAACCAATTTGATGCAATTAAACAAGAGCATGAGCTCTGATATCACTGTTGGAATATAGAGGCACGTAAAACACGTAATCACATGCGCAGCAAAAATTAAAGTTCACCAACAACGAACAATTAATTGCATACAAATTACAATAATCATAACGAGAAATCTTACAGTAACTCAAGAGCAAATTTCTCTACTACGGTATTCACGTAATTCTCAATCACAGATTTGCACGGATTTGCCAGCGTTGAATCCCGAGACAAATTTGCTAGGAAAATCCAAACTCTAGATTTTATGGAGAAAATATAAAGTGATACTGTTTGTGAATCCCAATAGCTTGTATATATATAGGGAGGCTTAGCTTATTTCCCAAGCTAGCCCAATTAGGGAAATAAAATCCCTAATCTTAAATTAAATTAATTCCTTTTAATTTAATTCCCTAAATATAAATCTCTACGGATTTAAATGCCTTATATGAAAATGTCTACGATTTATTTCCATATACAATAAATCCTACAATTATATTCCAAATATAATTATTGGAAATTCTTATTTAATTAAATTCAATTCAATTAAATATTAATAATAATTAATTCCAAATTAATCTATTATTAATTACTTCTCCATAAATTAAATATTAAATCCAATTTAACATTCAATCAACCAACTATAATCCGTAAAAGGAAATTACTTGTTGTGTGACCCATATGCCCTCATATACCGAGCGATTAGTCAAACTAACGGTCTTAATTGAACTTTAGTCATTAAATCAAACATTCTCAATATATGAGGTACATTGCGAGAAACATGCAACTACCTATAACTGAAATGTGGGCAATTGCGATTTTCTCCTTTCATTCACGAATACTCGATTAGTCTTGAACATGATGAAGCGTCTATTCAAATAACTTAATCAATTTATCTCAAATCACTAATTGATCATTAGTGTCACACTTAGTCACAAAGTCCACTTTGAGGAATGAATCATTTTCTTGGTTCAACTACCACGCACATGAACTTAGTGATGAACCCAATCCAAGCCATATCTACCCAAAGACGGGTGCAAACGTCGGTCATGGTCAAAGTTCATCACTCCACACATATCGTGCGTATTGACCTCAAGTCAAAGGAGTATCGTATCGCTCCCACTAACCGAGACACCCGTAGACACATATAGTGGAACTACATCAAACGGTTTCTCGAATCCATCATGAGATACCTAGTATCTCGTAGTAAGTGAGATCTTACTACACTCTCTAAGAGTATGATGCAGATCGCACACCAATCTCCATTGCATCCTCAATATCCCTTTCTTGATGATCCTCGATTGGGGCTATTTAAAAATCATGCTTAAGTCATCTGAGTTCTCACTCACTCAATGACAGCAGTGACTCAAGGGAACACATATAAGAATCATTTCAAACAATCAAACATAATATTCTAATAAGTGGAACGCCGTACATTTAATATTAAACAAACAATAATATTTAACCAATACTGAATATTATCCGAGTATTATGTCCTTACAATGGATTGTCTCTAGGACACTAACACTAATAAATAGAATGGTGTAGCATAAAGGAGAAACAAAACATTCTAAGAAGCTGCTAGCACCATGTTGGCTGAGTTTGATACACCCAAACGTTTCTGCGCAGAGGCAATCAACACAGCTTGCTACACTCAGAACAGATGTCTTCTGACTATGACTCATCACAAAACACCCTATGAGCTGTGGAAGTGTTTCTTACTTTTATATTTTTGGGTGCAAGTGTTTTGTATACAACAATGGGAAGAGTCAGTTGAAAACTTTTGATGCTAAGTCAGACGAGAGGATATTCTTAGGATATTCCTTTAACAGCAAGGCATTCAAGGTGTTCAACAAATGAACCCTAGTTGTGGAAGAATCACCTCATGTGGTCTTTGAAGAGTCGGCATCTGAACTGGGAAAATCTATACCAAAAGTACTTGCACCAGTTGGACCTGATGCACATAAAATAGATCAATTGATTATCGAAGGAAAGGAAAAAGGCACCACAATGTGGAAGTTGTTGGGGAACGTTTTGCACGGATCTATTCGAGGTGCAATTTAAATACAAATTTAAATAAACAATTATTACTAGCATGAATTAATCCTATTAATTCAAATAACAATTACAAACAACATACATGCGTACTAATAATTTCACGTAAAATCCTACACATGCGGAATCCAACAACATACTTCTTGAAGAGACAACTGTTGAGACGATGGATCAACCCAAAATGTCTTCTCAAGTATATCCAATGTCCTTGCTCATTATCCGGTGAAAGATACGCACAAACAATTTAAACAAAGGAAAAATAAAAAAATATATTGCACCACCTTTGTGGATTTCTAATTTTTTTCAAGATTGGAAGTGTATTGGGGATGAAGAAATCATCCCCTATTTATAAGATGAAGAGGGTCGAAATTTGGCCAAGAAAATAGATATGGGAAGATCTTTAATTCTTGTGCAAGAAGTAATCTTGAATATATCCAATATATTCTCTTTTTCATAAATAATTTTTCCACAAAAATCTCCCTCCTTATAAATCAATATTTTCAAAAAAAAACTAAGGAGAAAAAGTCAAAGTCAAATATTCTTGAATTTATGAGATGATCTTGTATTCCAAGAATACTTATCTTCCATAAAATTTTTCCAATAAAATCTTTTCTTTCTTTTTCCCATATTTTTCGAAAAAATTAAGAAAATTAGGCAATAATTATTTATTTTATTTTAATCACCTTTTCATTAATGGACTTATATTTGGGTTACTTGAGGGGCCTTTAGGAGAATTAAGATTGGACCTCACAATGGGCTCTGAATTATCAACATTGAACCACAATATTATTCAGCCCACTAATATTAATATACTCCACTATAAAATTAATATTGCACTATCCATCTTAACCCATATTACGATAATATGACTCCCGGTTATTATTTCCCATGTTTAAGATTATTTAGTACATTAATTAATTAAGCCACTGAAAAGTATTATATTAATTAATATTTTTTCCTTGGAGTAAAGACAACTCAACATTATTATCCATACCGGAAATAAATTCCACTTGCAAGATTTGGTATGAGAAAACTTTTGAGTCCACCAAGGGGACAAATATAACAAGACTTTCCTTGCACACGTTTCTCTGTATTAAAATTTAACAATTGTCATGTAATTAACAATATTGCCCAAAATATAAAGTATAGAATCGCTCACTGATTCTAAACCCAACATAGATCAAAGCAATAAACATTAATTACACAAATTCTATTTAAGTGAAAGAAATTAAGAAATCAACAATCACTGAAGTCTAATTCTTCATCCCTTAAGTCAGTACGGAAGAATTTATCCTCTTTGTAGGTCCGCTTCAGCGCATCAAAGTGCACTAGTATAATCTCTTGGTCAAGACAAACCAATCTGAACTTTACACATCAATCTCTACCAATGGAGTGTTCAATTCCATCTAGGTTGTAAAGATGTACTTATTTACAATGAACTGTTAATGTGATCTTGTGTGATCGGGTATTACCACATTAACTACAATGCAATATGTACTAATATTGAACGGTTGGCAATAAATAAATAATATTTATTCATATTTAAAGCAACAATTATAAAAAGATTTATTCTCAGTAAATAAGTGATAAATTCAGTCTGTTATACAAAGTATAAGTATACTTTCACGTATAACCCCAAAAATCTCCCACTTATACTCAATGTCTGCTTTTAAGTATACTACATCACGTCACATGTCCTACACATGTTCCTAATATTTCTCCCACTTATACTCAAAGCATCTTGGCGATGCACTTGACAACCAGTCCTTTCACATGTCTCTCTAATGTATTCTGAGAGGCAGAAAATTTGTGAAAAGATTAACTAGGTTATCCTCTGATGCGATCTTAGCCACCGCTTCATCTCCTCTCTTAACGATTTCTCGTATAAGATGGTATTTTTCTTTCAATGTGTTTGTTAGCCTTGTGGGCTCATGGTTCCCTTGAATTTGCAACTGCCTCCAGCAGATATTGCTGAGTAAATTTGGAACTACATCCAAGTCCACTAAGAAGTTCTTGAGTCAAACCGCTTCTTTCACTACTTCACAAGCAACTACTTACTCGACTTCCATGGTTGAGTCAGTGATGCATTTATGCTTCCATGGGTACACTTCCCAAACTAAACACATTACCTGAGGTAGATCTTCGAAAATCTATGTCTAATTGGAAAGCTGAGTCCGTGAATCCCATAAAGATTAGACTGACTATTTGATAAACCAACATTCTATCCCGGGTTCTCTTCAAATGCCTCAAAATATTTTTATCTGCAGTCTATTGCTCTTTTCCTGGGTTACTCTGATATTCTGTTACCATGCAAATAGCAAAACAAATATCTGGTCTCGTGCACAGCATTGCATACATAAGGCTTTCTATTGCCGAAGTGTACGGAATGCCTTTCATGTCATCTATCTCTTTCTGTGTCATTTGGACACATTTCTTTCGATAGATGGATTCCATGCCAAAAAAACTTTCTTGGAATCCTGTATGCTCAAATGATTCAAAACAGTGTCTATGTATGAAGCTTGTGATAAGCTTATCATCCTTTTATCGCGACCTCGAGTAATCTTGATCCCAAGAATGTAACCGACATTTCCTAAATCCACAACTCTGATGGGGTTTTAGAAACCGATTTGGATGGCACCAAGTTTAGAATATAATCCGCGATTTCTAAAGTATTGTTGGGGTTATACGTGAAAGTATGCTTTTACGTAATAACAACTAATGTACTCTTATTTACTGAATATAAATTGTTTTATCGTTGTTGCTTTAAATATGAATGAATGTTATTTATTTACTGCAATCCGTTCAATATTAGTACACATTACATTGTAGATAATGTGGTGATACCCGATCACAGAAGATCACATTAACAATCCCTTGTAAATATGTACATCTTCACAACCTAGATGGAACTGAACACTCCATTGGTAGAGGTTGAAGTGTAAAAGCTCAGATTGGCTTGTCTTGACCAAGAGATTGCACTAGCACATTGTGGTGTGCTGAAGAGGACCTACAGAGAGGATAAATTCTTCCGTACTAACTTATGGGATGAAGAATTAGACCTCAGTTGTTATTGATTTCTTATCCTCTTTCACTTAAATAGAATTATGTGTAATTATTATTTATTATTTTGATCTGCGTTGGGTTTAGAGTCAGATAGCGATTTTATACTTTTCATTTTGGGCAATATTATTAATTACATGACAATGACTAAGATTTAATATAGAGCAACGTGTGCAAGGAAAGTCTTGTATGATTTGTCCCCTTGGTGGGCTCAGAAGTTTTATCATACCAAATCTTGCAAGTGAAATTTATTTTCGGTATGGATAATAATGTTGAGTTGTCTTTACTCCAAGGAAAAAGATATTAATTAATATAAAGTTTTTTAGTGACTTAATTAATTAATGGACTAAATAATCATAAACACGAGAAATTATAACCGGGAGCCATATTATCGTAATATGGATTAAGATGGATAGTGCAATATTAATTTTATAGTGGAATAAATAATATTAATGGGCTGAATAATATTGTGGCTCAATATAAGAAATTCAGAACCCATTGGAGGTCCAATCTTAATTCTCCTTAAGGACCCTCAAATAGCCCAATATAAGTCCAATTAATGAAAAGAAGAAGAAAATATTATTGCCCTATTTTTCCTAATTATTTTCGAAAATTGTGGAAAAAGAAGAGGAAAGATTTTCTTGATTTTATTGAAAAGATTTTATGGAAAGAGATAAGTATTCTTGGAATACAAGATTATCCCATAAATTCAATAAATCAAATCTTGATTGGGTAAATTGCATTTTTGGTCCCATAAGAATATTTTCAAAGCACTTTTGGTCCCATTGTTTCAAAGTAGTCCTTTTTTTGTGCACTTTTGGTCCCAAACCTTTAATTGCACATCACAAAAACTCCTAAAATGTTCATCTAACAACTTCACCCCACAAAAGCCACCTATATATGTTTAAATTTTTTTGTGCACCTTTGATTTTGGAAGATTTTGGTAAGATTTTTTTAAAGTTTGCTAGATATTGGAGGTGCAGCAATTCCTAAGGTTCAAGTTGGGGATGAGGATTTTTGGTGTTTTTTGGTAAAATGTTAGTAATCCCGCTATTTTGGTGGAAAGACACGCATTTACACCTGTTAAAAACTAATTACATCTGTTAAAAACTAAGGGAATATTAGTTTGGGACCAAAAGTTCTTATGGGACCAAAAGTGCAATTTTTCCAATCTTGATTCTTTTTCCTTGTTTTTTTTCGAAAATCTTGTAAGAAAGGGAAGAAAAAATATTTTGTGATTTTTATGGAAAATAGAATATATGAGATATATTCAAGATTGTATCTTGGGAAGATTCAAAGAAATTTCCCATATCCCTTTTTAGGGCACAAATTTTTGCCCCTATGCTTCTTATAAATAGGGGATGAATTTTTGATCCCCAACACAGTTCCAGTCTTGAAAAAATTAGAAATCCACAAAGGTGGTGCAATATATTTTTGGTTTTCTCCTTTGTTAAAATTGTTCGTGAGAATCCTTTCACCGGATTACGAGCAAGGACGTGGGACATATTTGAGAAGGTGTTTGGGTTGATCCATCTACTCAACGGTTGTCACTCCAAGATGTATGTTTCGCGTAACTCCTAGATTCCGCATGTGTAGGATTTACGTGAAATTAATTGTATGCATGATGTTGTTGGCTTTTAATTGTTATTTGAATTCATATAAGATTAATTCATGCTAGTAATAATTAAAATAATTTAAATATGTATTTAATTGCAAGTCTAATAGATCCGGGCACCCTTTTCCCCAACAACTGGTATCAGAGCCTCAGTTTTGAGCTCTATGATTTAAATTGTTATTTAAATTTGTTGGTGCATTAAATTTTATTGAAAATTGGATAGTAGAATTGTTAGATCTCTTTTGTAGATATCCAATTGTTATGGTATTTAATGCTTATTTTTCAAGCTTATGAATTGTTTTTAATTCAACTCGTTCGAATTTGTTTTTCTCGTGAGAAAATCCACGAGTAGATTAGGCTATTTTGATTTGTTCAATGTAATAGACTAGTCTTGATTTAAGGTTTCTCCGGAACAGGGCACAAGCAAGGCGTGCGCGCGCGGCACTGCGGAGTCCCGCCGGGCGTCGCGCACGGGCGCGGGTTCGTATATTTTTAATTAAAATAAATAAACATAAGTAACTATATATAAAGCCTTCATAATAAAAATTATCAATGTTTTGTAGTATAATGATTAGCAATTATCTCTTAAGCTTTGGTGATCCGCGTACAAATTATGGTAACAACATTTTTTATCCATAATAAATTAAATGGTTATTACACAGAAAATCTCAGCATTTGGACAATAAATTGTTGCAGTACAGTGGTTTGTGCTCTTGTGCTGCCAACCTGAGTTCAACCACTTGTGGCAGAATTGTTTTTTTAATTCCAAGTCAAATAAGACAATTTTCACATATGAATATTTTCACATAAAACTTTATCCTTTTATTTTTTTCCAAGAAAAATATTCTTGATTATATTAGAAGATCTTGTTCTACAAGAAAACATATCTTCTTCCATAATATCTTTCCAAGAAATCTTTTTCCTTATTTCTCTTACAATTCAAAAATTACAATTAATTTTCATGCAACAATTAATTATTTTATTTTAATCACCTTATTGTTAATGAACTTATATTGGGCTACTTAAGGGGTCTTTAGGAGAATTAAGATTGGAGTTCCCAATGGGCTCTGAATTTCAGTGTTGAGCCACAATATTATTCAGTCCATTAACATTAATTCATTCCACTATAGAATTAATATTGCACTATCTATCTTAACCCATATTACGATTATATGACTCCCGATTATTATTTTCTGTGTTTAAGATTCTCTTGTCCAATAATTAATTAAGCTACTGAATGCTTTAAATTAATTAATATTTTTTTTCTTTGGAGTAAGGACAACTCAATATTATTATCATACCAGAACTTAATCCACGTGCACGATTTGATATGATAAAACTTCTGAGCCCACCAAGGGGACTAATCATACAAGACTCTCCAAGTACACGTTTCTCTGTATTAAATCTTAGCAATTGTCACATAACTAAAAATATTGCCCAAAATACAAAGTAGTGAATCTTCATGATTCTCTACCCAACATAAATCAAAGCAATATATATTAATTACATACAATCCTATTTAAGGGACAGAGATTTAGAAATCAACAACCACTGAGGTCTAATTCTATATCCCGTTAGTCAGTACAGAAGAATTACCTCTCTGTAGGTCCGTTTCAGCGCATTATCATGCACTAGTGTAATCTCTTGGTCAAGACAAGTCAATCTGAGCCATACACTTCAACGTTTACCAATGGATTGTTCAATTTCATCTAGGTTGTGAATTTGTACTTATTTACAAGGAACTGATAATGTGATCTTCTGTGATCTGATATCACCACATTATCTACAATGTAACTTGTACTTATATTGAACGGTTTGCAATAAATAAATAACATTCATAATATTTAAAGCAATAGTGATAAAATATTTATTCTCAATAAATAAGCCCAAGATTCAGTCTGTTATACAAAGTAAAAATTTACTTGCCAGTATAACCCCAACATGAAGGGGATCAAGCTGAGAAGGAAGCTGAACTTCAAACTGAAAACAAGCAGAGATGATCCCATCTACTTCAACTGGTCAAGAGGCACCACCACCTCCATCTGCTCCCTTCACTTCTTCGCAGAGGTACGACATTCTTGCAAGTGTTAAGGATCTTCTAGAAGAAGAGGTGTCTGTCGTAGTCATCAACTGCATCAGCGCCATGGTAAATGAACAGCGTGCTCAGATCATTTGTCAGATGCGGCAAATACACTCAGAAGAGAGAAAAGCAGCCACTGCTGAGGCGATTAAGATAATTGTTCACAATGCCCAGATCAGCCAGCAGATGGAGTTAGAATTCAAGTCCCTGCTCGATGAGAAATTCCTCAACTCCAGGAACTGCAGGTGGCCTTGATGAATTCGACTGACAATCTTCAAAATTCAGATAAGAAGATGGATAAGTTTTTCCTTACCTTCTCAACTGCAATCGAAGCAGCCAAGGAAGAGCTTATTGAGACTACCAGGCAGGTCAACACAACTTCAGCTTCCATATCTTCTGCAAATATGTCTGCACTGACCAATCTGGTGGTAAACAGCTTCGGGGGTATGACTTCTCACCTATCTGCTCTTTTTGCTAAAACCAAAAAAAGGGGAAGAGAAGGAGAAGGAGAAAGCATGCAGATCGTAGTTGGAACAGCGTATGAGGTTGTTGGAATTGTCGAAATTGTGAGTCTAGAAAATTTAATCCAGACAGTACAAACTCATGGGCAAAGGCTAGATGAAGTGGAGGACTTTGCTGCTGATGTGTAGATGAGGATTGAGAAGAAGAAGTAGCAAAGACAGAAAGAGCAAGCAGCTCCATCTGCTCCACAAACAGCTGCGAAAAGCAAGATGGTATTGAGATTAGCCGCACAACAGAAGCCTTCATCTCCTGCTAAGAAGATCAAATTAACTACCAAAGAGTTAGCATAAGAACAAAGAATATCAGGAGAAGAGCTCATCAAAGCCAAGAAGCTGGAAGTTTCAGTAGGCCATAAGTGTTCTTATACTATCAAACTAAAGAAAGGCCAAGTTTGTGGAAGCTCAACTGCAGAACCAGCCATTCCTGCTGAAGTTAAAGATGCAATCAGAGTTCATGAAGATGTGTTTCAGGAATGGAACCCGATTAAGGCAGAGTGGCTCTTTGATGTATACGTGCTCCAGGTTATCCCAGAGTCAGATCAGATGAATGATTAGTTCGATCTGTGGCTGAGCACCAAGTATCCAAAGTTTCATGCCATATTAAGGGAAGAAGAGAAGGCCATGAATCTATCTGTTTCTGCGCCTAAGAAGCAAACTTTGGATTACCCTCGGAGACCATATGGGAGTTTCGACATGATTGAGTTAACAAGAGTCTACTACAGATGCCTGAAAAATGGAGGAATTGTCGAAGACTTCAGAATGGCAGAGGTCAAAGTCTGTCTGTATGACATCTTCGGGGTTCCAGCAGAGTTCAGAGATAAGATATGAAGAACAGAAGACTTAGATCAGATGAATGTAACTTTTCATTGTACTTGTAATGTATCATTAATGAAAATTACTCCTTTTCTGATCTTAAGACAAATTCTCTTTGTCTTTTGATTCTTTGTGTTCTTTACATTTCAGCATTACGGTTTCTCCTTAATGTTTTAGTTTCATAAAAAAGGGGAAATTGTTAGGAAAATTTATAGTTTTGATGAAAGTTCAAAAACATGTGTAATAAGACTAGTCAGATCTGTTAGCTGACTGATGAATAAGATAGGGAACGAGCTGAGTATGTATAGACAGCTGATGTATAGAATAGGTCATACATTGAGGGGGAACTCAATATATGTAAGTTAAGTCTTGACCAGATCAGAAGAAACGAAGACCAGAAGACCTGAAGTGTTCAAGACCAGAAGGCCTAGTTTATCGAAGATATCAGCAGAGTCTCAAGTTGGGCTAAGACAACTTGCACCAGATGACTCAAGGTAGACTGATCAGCCCGGTCTGATCACAAATGCTCCATGTTAGTGGTTCATGAAGAGTATTCAACAAGTCATACACAAGATCAGACAACAAGAATCTCAACCAGATCGGTCTGACGTACGGCGAAAATGTGTACTTGTCAACCAATTAGAGATAGACACGTATTTACCTGACTGACAGAACACATGATGGAGTCTCAGGGTCAAACGAATAGAATGGACAATATTGCATGCTTTAGGCATGGGCATTCCTGAGAACGTCACGTGATCTCTACAAGTTACCTAAAATTGCCTGAGATTCAAATTTCTCTCCAGCGGCTCTTTGATCTCAAGGGCTATAAATAAGAGATCACTCCTTCAGAGTAAAGGTACAGAAATTATCAAGCTTCATATCTTAAAGTTTTTCCGCAAGAACACAAGAACATCAAGCAAATATTCAAGTGTTCATCCCTTAACCTTCTTAGCAAAATCATCCTACTTAGCTCTTAGGCTAAACACATGTTAGGGTTGATTCACTAGTTGGAAACAAACAAATATTTCCCAAACAGATCCTGTTAGGTTAGTTTGTTAGCAAGATTGTAAGTCAGTGTTCTAGCTTATTTTCTGGGATTGTTGAGTATGAATTTAGTAAATATCAGTTTGTACTGTGTTGCCTAACACAATAAACTAAGGTGTTGTTAGTGTAAACCCCTGCTGATAGGGAAGAGTGGACGTAGGAGAAATTCTCCGAACCACTATAAAAATCTTATGTGATTTACCTGTTTTACACTTGCACACAACTGATTTCAGAAGAACATGCATCCAACTTGAGAAGGATCAATCTAACACTAAGCTTACTGATCAGATCAGCCTGATTCTTTATCAGCTAATCTGGTAAAACCTCAAGTCTTTTTTTATGTTTTTCACACGGGTTAAGAAAAAACTTCCGCACATCAGGTAAGCTGATAGACGTCCAACTGATCAACTTAGAAGCAGTCAGTAGGTTGGATATCAGATCAAGCTGATCCACACACACTCTTAAACAACACTTATCGACATCACGTTGTTCACATAAAAAGTTTAAGAAGGTCTATTCATCTCTCCCCTCTAAACTTTCTCCTCACAAAACTTGTTCGTGACCTACAATCTATGGTCCTATCAACATCATAAATTAATAATCTAGCTCCTAAAATTACCGAAAAAGAAAAAGAAAAAAGGATTAGGTTAATAAAAAATGAATATACTGTTGTTTTGCTTTTATTAAAATCTAAATCAACAAGAATTTCATCTTTACATATTTCATGTTTCCAATACTTAATTATATTACACTGAGTAACTAGCTAGATCCAAGTTTCTAGTATTTAAGATTCATGTGCGTTTAAAAAATAGTAGTTCTTGTTTTATAATACCCAGAAATAAAATTTGAAATAAAGAGAAGAAGACAAACAAAGATAGGCATGAGTAGTCTGTATTACTATTCCATTAGAGACCCCTTTATGTATGTTACAATCTAGAGTTTATTAAACATGAATAATAAAAAAAACCTAAATTACTCATCCATCAATTACTTTTTTATGAAGTCATTTAAATGTGTTTAATTCCTTCAACAATTCCTAATATTTAGTTCAAGTACATTAAATAACTTGATTCAAGTACCTAATATTTAATTTTCATGTATGTTCAATTTTTTTTTTTTAATATTCATGTATTCTTGTATGTAATTAAGTTTAAATTTTCTAAATATAATTGTTAATTAATAAAGGATAAGGTTAAATGAAAATATTGTTGTCTTGCTTTTATTAAAATCTAAATCAACAAGAATTTCATCTTTACACTTTCATGTTTCCAATACTTAATTATATTACACTGAGTAACTAGCTAGATTCAAGTAGAGAATTTAAGATTCATATGTGTTTAAGAGAAACCCCTCATCTATCATACCCCTCATTAAAAGTCACTTTATCATTTCAATTACTAATACAAAATTCGCTCGCAAAAACTGCGTGTAAAAGTCAACTGTTCATAAGATTGATGGGAAGAGGGAATAGTTCTGATTGTAGAATACCCTGAATAAAAAAATTGAAATAAAAAGAAGAAGACACACAAAGATAGACATGAGTAGTCTTTATTACTATTCCATTAGATATCCCTTTGTATATGTTACAATCTAGGGTTCATTCAACATGAATAATAATAAAAACCTAAATTACTCATCCATCAATTATTTTTTATGAAATCACATAAATTTATTTAATTCCTTCAACAGTGCCTAATATTTAGTTGAAGTACATTGAATAACTAGATTCAAGTACCTAATATTTAATATTCATGTATGTTCAATTTGTTTTAATATTCATGTATTCTTATATGTAATTAAATTTAAATTTTCTAAATATAAAAATCATTGTTACTTAATAAATTATTAATTTATCAATTAATTAATACCTCTATAAATTAATGAATTTCATAATCCCAACATATTAATTTAGAGAGGTTTTACTGTGTATGTATAATAAGGGACTTTCCTGTATGATATTTATTAAATGTATACTATTAGTTAAAATGGGAAGAAATTAAAAATTCACGGATTCTGCACATGATAAATTGGGTCAAGCGGATTTTCCTAAAAATTTCAAAGATAGAATAGGAAAACTCACTCCCAGACTGTATTAATATAAAGAAAAATGTGTGTTACTGTGAAGAAAAATATGTGTTAATACGTGCAAGGTTAGTATTAATTTTATGAAGTTCCATAAAATAATTATTTTTCAGTGTTTCAACATTAAGTTAATTCTGTTAAGTTATATAAAATAATTATTAATTTTATCATATATCCATGCAGGACCCGTAGCCCTTGATGTCTCCAGAAGCAAGCAACTTCACTTATTCATATTTGTGTGACCTATAACACAAGTATGTTATAGTAGCTTGATGTTGTTTCTAACAACTCATAAGGTAGATAATTATTATTACAGTTTACTCACTAATTAACTACTAATGCTTTAGTTGGGTTCGTAGAACTGGGAATTATGTTGCTTATTGTTTAGCTGGTTTTGCTTTTTCATGTAATTCGCTCTATCTATCGTCCTCCATCCTGGAGGCGATTGTGAACACTTTGGATGCCGATTCTTAGGCATTGAATTAAATATATTTTCTTTCCTGTAAAAAAAAAAAAAAATTCATGTAGGTCCCGAAAGGATTTTTGTGAGGGCAGAAGTCTAGAGGGGAGGGGTAAATAGACTTCTGACATTTTTTGCGAGATCAGGTGTGATAAGCAAGTTGTCTGATCAGAGTGCGAGTGAATCAGTTTGGACTGATATCCACTTACTGATCTTCTGACAAAAACATTATTGGATTCTTGATGTACCCAAGCCACGTAAGCCTACTGATGAATCAACTGATGCGGCTAGACATGAGTATAATATTTGGGAGCAGGCCAATGAACCCATAAAACGTGTAATCTTGACTTCACTGTCTGATGATTTGAAACACGTTCATGAAGGTGTTGAGTCCGCTGCGGAAATTATGCAAAGTCTTGAAGAAATGTTTTCAACAAAAGATCGCATGATCGATCAGTTTAAAAACGACGACGTACGTGGCTAAATTTGAAAATGGCCGAGGAACACTGTAAGGGAGCATGTTCTCGAGTCAAACACCATTTTCTCAAACCGGATTATCTCTTTAACTAAGTATTGTGATGAGGCCCAAATCGAATTTCTGTTGCTTACTCTGCCAAGGAGCTTCGATGAATTTTACTGTGGTTTTGTGATGAGTGATCACATGTTTACCATGGAAAATCTATAAGAAGCCTTGGAGAAAGTGGAGAAGCATTTAGGAAGGAAAGACGAAGCATTGGTGACCAAAAGTCTTTTCTCGAGATCTAGGCCAGTGGAAGGCAAGTCTCAAGAAAAGGAAAGTGGTCAGAACCAAAGCAAGTTCATCATTAAGAAAAGTGAGAAAAAGACGGTTAGCTGGTTGGGTGTCAAGAAAGAACCAAAAGGAATATGTTTCAATTGCGGGGAGAAAGAACATTGGAGGTCAGCCTGTTCCAATCCCAAAAGGAAAGGAAAGAAAGGTAATCCTCACTCACTAGTTGTTGAAACTTGTTTAGCGGCGTATACCTCCCATTTATGGGTGGTGATATCTGGATCCACTGATCATGTTTGTTTCACGTTACAGGGGTTCAAACGGACCCGACAACTAAGTGGAAGTGAGATCCTCATCACACTGGGCGATGCTACGAGAGTGGCAGCTGAAGCAGTGGGAGAAGTGCACCTGTCTTTTGAAGACAGAGTTTTAATTTTAAGAGATGTTCTGTACGTTCCGAGTTTTAGAAAGAATTTGATTTCAGTTTCTAAACTTTTTCATGATGGATATTCGGTTACTTTTAATAAAGTTGTTACCATTTCTCTTTATGATAAATTTATCTGTCATGGAACGTTGGCGAATAATCTCTATACAATTAACTTGCGGCACACCACTCACGAAAATGCATCCTATAACACATCAACTGCTTTTCGAGAAAAGAAAACGTTCATCGGGCGTGAACGAGACACTTTTTGCATCTAAGATTGGGTCATATAAATCCAAAGAGGATCCAAAGGTTGGTGAAAGACGGTTCACTAGAGCTTCTCCAAGTTGAACCGTTTCCAACCTGCGAATCATGTTTGGAGGGTAAAATGACCAAGAGGGCATTTGGAGCCAAGGGGAATAGGGCCAAAGAAGTGTTAGAGATCGTTCACACGGATGTATGTGGTCCAATGTCAACCAAAGCAAGAGGAGGTTATGAGTATTTTGTCACTTTTATTGATGATTACTCAAGAATGCGGTTACATTTTCCTTATGAAGCATAACCGAGACCTTTGAGAAATTCAAAGAATTTAAGGCTCAAGCAGAGAATCATATGGAAAAAGCGATCAAGTCTCTACGATCCGATCGTGGAGGCGTAATACCTCAAATGATGAGTTTTTGAACTACTTATCCGATGAAGGGATTGTATCCCACTTCGCACTGAGAACCCCTCAACAAAAAACGGGGTTGCGAGAGCGAAAGAAACATAACTCTTTTGGAAATGGTTAGATCAATGATGAGTTATGCGGATCTTCCCAAGTCATTCTGGGGTCATGCCTTGGAAACAGCGGCTTACATTCTGAACTTGGGGCCATCCAAATCGGTTCCCAAAACTCCCAAAGAATTGTGGAGCGGGCGCAAGCCTAGCATGAGACACATGAGAATTTGGGGGTGTCCGGCCTACGTGTTGGACAAGGAAGCCGATAAATTGGATCCTCAATCAGAATTAAGGTTGTTTGTAGGATACCCCGAGGGAACAAAAGGGTGTATGTTCTATAGTCCCGAAGATCAAAAGGTGGTCCTCCGCACCCACTTTAGATTTTTGGAAAGAGACTATATGAACCAAAGAAAACCCAGAAATGAGATTACCTTAAATGAGCTTAGAGGGCAAACCTCAGTGCCAACTGTACTAGATGATATACCAAACGATACGTTTTCACAACCGGAGCCTCGTCGTAGTGGGAGGGTTGTTTGACAGCCCGAAAGATTCATGGGAATAGGAGAGTCCTCGAACTTGATTCCCGAACAAGACGAATCAGACCCATGGACATATGACGAGGCACTCCAAGATAAGGATGCAGATTCTTGGCAAACAGCAATGAAAGCCGAAATGGGTTCTATGTTTTCATAATAGAGTGTGGGAGTTAGTCGAACCACTTAATGAGGTCAAACCCATTGGATGCAAGTGGGTATATAAGAGGAAAAGAGGACCGGACGGGAAGGTTGAAACCTTTAAAGCAAGACTAGTGGCGAAAGGTTATACTCAGAAAGAAGGGATCGATTATGAGGAAACTTTTTCGCCCATAGCCATGCTTAAGTCTATCCGCATTCTCTTATCGATTGCTGTGCATTTCGACTTTGAAATCTGGCAAATGGATGTCAAGACAGTTTTCCTTAACGGAAGTCTTGATGAAGAGATCTATATGCAACAAACCCATGGTTTCATTGAAACAGGCCAAGAACACCTAGTTTGTAAGCTCAAGAGGTCCATTTACGGACTCAAACATGCATCCAGAGCTTGGAACCAATGTTTTGATCATGTTATAAAGTCTTATGGGTTTGATCAAAACAAGTTTGAAAGTTGTGTGTATAAAAAGTGTTTCGGAACTGCATTGGTATTCTTAGTACTATACGTAGATGACATTGTGATCATCGAAAGCGATGTGAAGGTGTGATCGGGCGTAAGGGCATGGTTTCAAAACAGTTTGATATGAAAGACTTAGGGAAAGCCGGACATATCCTTGGGATCAAGATAACTCGAGATCCCCAGAAAAGGATGATCGGGTTATCGCAAGTTTCATACATAGACACTGGTTTTTGAAACAATTCAGCATGCAAGATTCCAAGAAAGGATTCGTACCTTTCAGACTTGGAATCCATTTATCCAAGAAAATGTTCCCTAAGACGAAAAGGAGATAGATGACATGAAAGGTATTCCTTGTGCTTCTACCGCCTTCCGAAACCTTTATGTATGCAATCGTCATATGCGAGACCGGATATCTGCTGCGGCCGTAGGCATGATAGCAAGATATCAAAGTAACCCAGGAAAAGCGCATTGACGACGATTAAAAACATTCTGAAGTGTCTGAAAAGAACTCGGGATAGAATGTTGATTTATCAGTCAGATACTCCAATCCCCATCGGCCACACGGGACTCGGATTTCCAATCGATTTAGATTCCAAAAATTATCTCGCCTCGATCGGGTGTTTCCATTTGGGAAGTGTAGCCATCCAATGGACGAGTGTGAAGCGAAATGCATCAACGACTCAACCATGGAAGTCGGTAAGTAGGCTGCTTGAAAGCGAGAAAGAACCGATTGGGCTCTAGATCTTCTTAGTGGACTTGGATGGTGTTCTCAATTTGTCTAGCAATATCCGCTAGGGGCGATTGCAAATTCAAGAGAACCAAGAGTCCACGAGTCAAACAAACACATTAAAGGAAAGACATCTTATACGAGAAATCGTTAAGAGAGGAGATATAGATGTGGCAAAAATAGCGTCCGAGGACGACTGGCGAGATCCATTCACAAAGCGTCGCCTCCTCAATACATTCGAGAGACATGTGAGTGGAATGGGTGTCAAGACCGTTGCTAATCTGCGTTGAGTATAAGTGGGAGAAATTATTAGGTTCGTGTAGGTGACATTAGATGTCACGGACTACTCGAGACATGTTGTAGTATATACTAAAAAGCGGACTTTGAGTATAAGTGGGAGATTGTTGGGATTATCTTGAAAAAGTATGCCTTTTACTTTGTATAATCGAAACCGAATTTTTTAACTTATTTATGAAAATAAATTGTTTATCATCGATGCTTTAAATATGATTGAATGTTACATATATTTCTTGCATAACTGTTCAATAATTCGTGACGTGTTACAATCAGTAGTTAATTTAGTGATACCGGATCACGAAAGATTAAATTAACGATCCTTTGTAACTAAAAAGTCGCCATTCACGACCTAGATGGAAATGAATAACCATCGCGAAAGGTTGAGGTGTAAGGCTCGGATTGGTTTGTCTTGACCAAGAGATTACACTAGTGCATGACCGATCTTATTTGAATAGGACCTCTGAGAGGATAAATTCTTGAATCTAACAAGGAAGAATTAGACCTCGGTGGTTCGTTGTTTCTTAATCTTCGTCCCCCTTAAATAGGATCACGTGGGATTGGTAACTATTGCTTTGACTTATCATGGGTAGTGAATCGAGAGATTCAATACTTTTTTATCTTGGGCAATATTATTGGTCACATGTGATTGCTAAGATTTAATCTTAAGAATCGTGTGCAAGTAATCACGCTTTGTTTGATTTGCCCCCTTGGGAGGTTCATAAGTTTTATCATACCAAATCTTGCAAGTGGAATTAGTTTCCGGTATGGATAATAATGTTGAACCGTTCCTCGACCAAGGACAAAAGATATTAATTAACGGAAAGCTATTTCAGTGGCTTGAATTAATTAATGGGCTAGATAATCTTAAACACGGGAAATAATGACCGGGAGCCATATTGACTGTAATATGGGTTAAGATGGATGGTGCAATATTAATTATGTAGTGGGATTAATTAATATTTATGGGCTTGAATTATATTGTGACTCAATATTAGATATTAAAGATCCATTAGAAGGTCCAATCTTAATTCTCCTAAAGGCCCCATGAGTAGCCCAACAAATAGTCCAATAACTGAAAAGGTGATTAAAATAAAATAAATATTGTTGCTTAATTTTCCAACCAAAATTTCGAAATTTATAGATATGTTGGGAGAAAGATTTTCTTTGAATTTTGTTATGGAATGAAGATATGTATTCTTGGAATACAAGATTATCTCATTAAATTCAAGAAATCTCCCACTAGCTTATCTATATAGTAATTTTCGAAAAAAAATAGAAAATATGATGAGCAAGAAAGATTTTCTTGATTTTCTTGAAAAGATATTATGGAAGATATGTATTTCTTGAAATACAAGTATATCTCATAAATTCAAGAAGATCCAAATCTTGGATTCTTGCACATTAATTTTCGAAAAATCCATATTTAGGGGAGGTGGGATTTTTGTGGAATATTTTAATTATGGGAAAAAGAATATAGAAGATATATTCAAGATTTCTTGGTGACCAAGAAAAGTCTTTTCCCACAATGTTATTCTACAAGAATTTCGACCACTTCCTCTCCTATAAATAGGGGATGATTAGTTCATTCCCAAGTGCAGGAAATATTAGCAAATCCACATGAGTGGTGCAAAAAAGTTTATTTTTTCCTTTTGTTAATTGTTCGACGAGTGTCCTTCCACCGGATAGTTGAGCAAGGGCTAAGGGAATACTTGGGAAGTCCTTTTGGTTAGTCCGTCCGACCAAAGTCACTGCCATCCCGAGAGGTACGTTCACGTAAACCCGTAGATTCCGCATGCGTAGGTTTTACGTGGCTTTTTATATGCATGATATGTTGTTGTAATTATTATTTGAATTAATATAGGATTAATTCATGCTAGTAATAATTAATGAATTAAATTTGTATTTAAATATTCACCCCGAATAGATCTGTGCAATTCATTCCCCAACAAGATTTTTGGGAGCCTCGTCAGACGAAGTCTTTTTTTGCTCATACTTGGAGGGGAGCCCCGTCGTCTGAAGTCTTTTTTTTGCTTTCGTACTTGAGGGGAGCCCCCGTCAGACGAAGTTTTTACGGTTTCGTGCTTCCGTGGGGAGCCCCGTCGTCTGAAGTCTTTTTCTTGCGGCTCGTGACCCGTGGGGAGCCCCGTCTGAGACGAAGTTCGTGCTCAGTGCCGGAGCCCCACAGACGAAGCCGGTACTCAGACTATAGCCCCGCCTTTTTTTCTCAGGTCCCTACTTGGGGAGCCCGTCATCGAGCCTTTTAGGCTTTCGTGCCGGGGAGCCCCACAGACGAATCTTTCTCTCTTTTCGTAGTCTTTCGGCTTGTACCGGAGACTTCCCACAGACGGTCTTTTCAGGTTTATCTTGGAGCCCCTGGCCGCATAAATGTCTTTTTTTCTCTTTCGTGCCGGGAGAGCCCCGTCAGACGAAGTCTTTGTCCGGTCTTGATTGGGAGCCCCACAGATATGGTCTTTTCAGGCTCATACTGCCGGAGCCCCCGTCCAGACGAAGTCTTTCCGGTCTTCATCTTGGAGAGCCCTGGCCGTCTGAGTCTTTTATACATTACTCGTACTTGAGGGGAGCCAAATGCATTATGAATCTTTTAAATAACTCAAGTACTTTGGGGGAGGCTAAAAGGTAAATGCCGAGTCTTTTGTCTTTCTAAATACTTGAGGCAAATCGTATGAAGTCTTTTACATCTTTCATCTTGAGGCGTAAATCTGAAGTCTTTTAATCTTTCGTACTTGAGAGGCCGATATACGAGTCTTTTAATCTTTCGTACTTGATTTTATCATCTTAATCTTTTACATCTTCATCTTGAGGCCCGTCTTAAGTCTTTTCTGTGCACTTTCGTACTGGGAGCCCGTAAATCTGAAGTCTTCTCGTCTTGAGAGAGCCCGTCGTTCGAATCTTTTACGTGCTTTCGTGCCAGAGGCCGTCGTCCTAGTCTTTTACATGCTGTGCTTGAGAGCCCACGTCATCTGTGGAGAATCTTTTCCTGCTCATAATTAGAGAGGCCGTTGTAATCTTTTTTGTGCTCCATACTTGGTGAGAACCGTCGTCTGAAGTGTTTACATGCACCATTCTTGAAACCCGTCGTCTGATCTTTACGTACTCCAAGCGCCGAGAACCTGTGTATAGTCTTTTACGTACTTTCGTGCCGAGAGAAATTGCGTCGTCTGAATCTTTTCTCTGAGCCGTACTTGAGAACTTCCATCGTCTGAAGTCTTTGCAATGCTCGTACTACGAAGCCCCGTCGTCACCGAAGTCTTTACATGCTAAATACTTGAAATCCCGTCATATGGAAGTCTTTCTGTGCACCGTGCCGGGGGCAAATGCAAATCTTTCCCCATGCTTTCGTACTGGGGAGCACGTCGTCTAGTCTTTTCCGTGCTTTCGTACTTGAAACCCGTCATCTGAAATCTTTACATGCTTTCGTGCCGAAGAACCGATAAATGCGAGTCTTTACGTGCGCTTCTCAGATTGGGAGCCCCCGCATGAAGTCTTTTTTTTCAGGCCTCAGATTTCCGGGTGGAGCCCCATCCCATCTTTCGGGCTTTTTCAGGTTTCATGCCGGAGCCCCGCTCTAAAGAGTTTTTTGCTTTCGTACTTTGGGAGCCCCATCGTCTGAGTCTTTTTTTCTCAGGTAGGCTTCTCGGGAGCCCCATCGTTCGAAGCCTTTTCAGGCTCAGACTTGAGCCCAAGTAGATAAATGCTTCGTGCTCGTGTGCCAGGGAGCCCGTCGTTTAGCCTTTTTCTATGCTCATAATTCGGGGGAGCCCCACAGATGAAGTCTTTTTGTGCTCAGCCGATTAGAGCCCCGTCGTCTGAGTGTTTTCCTCTTTCCGTTCTTCGAGGAGAGCCCCCGTCGTGCGAGTCTTTTTCGTACTCAGACTGTGGAGCCTGTCAGACGAAAGTCTTTTTTTACTTTCGGCTCAGACCCGTCGTCTGTGGGTCTTTGACGAAGTTTTCGTGCCGGGTTCCTATCAGATTTTAGTCTTTCGTTTTCAAATAGGAAATTACGTGGGTGGAGCCGTCCCACCGCAATGCTTTCGCTCGTCTTTCGTGGGGAGCCCCATCGCACGAAGTCTTTTTTCCGTGGTGCGTGCTTAGGGGAGCCCCGTTATGCGAAGTCTTTTTCTTCCTCAGGGAAAATGGGAGCCCCGTTGGAAAGCGGATGGGATTGTCTGGGAGCCCACTTTTTTCGTCGGTCGACTTAGGAATGGGATCTGTTTTACTGACGGAGAAGTCTTTTTATGTTGGAGAAATGAGCTAGATGGGATCCTACTCGAGATGAAGCGAGTCTTGAGATGGCGTCATCGAGACGGCTCGGCCGAGAGAGCCGAATAGGATCCCCGCCGAGATGAAACAAGCGAATTACGAGATAACTCGTGAGAGAGAGCTAGATGGGATCCTACTCGAGATGAGCAAAGGTCATACGAGATGGCTCGTGAGAGAGCCGAATAGGATCTGCCTCGAGATGAGCGTGTCTTCCGAGACGGGTTCGTGAGAGAGAGCTAGATGGATCCTACTCGAGATGAACAGTGTCTTCCGAGATGGCTCGTGAGAGAGCCGACGATCCCCGCCGAGATGAGCGGTGTCTTCCGAGATGGCTCGTGAGAGAGAGCTAGATGGGATCCTACTCGAGATGAGCAGGTTCTCCGAGACGGCTCGTGATACTGACCCGGATCCCGCGCCGAGATGAGCAGGTCTTCTGAGATGGCTCGTGAGAGAGAGCTAGATGGGATCCTACTCGAGATGAGCAGGTCTTCTGAGATGGCTCGTGAGAGAGCCAGAGATACTTGAGGGAGCTAGGAGAGTTTGCGCTTGTCGTCGACCACTTACGGCCGAAAAGGCCAGAACTCTCCTCCGTCGCTTCCTTACTAGTCCGGCGATTTATAGGAGTAAATTTTGCGCCGTCAGTGCCGACCACTTACGGCCGAAAGCAAAGGCCACATTTTTACCCCATATAAATCATCTGACTAACTGTGTGGTCTTACAAGAGAGCCATAGTCGATGAAGGCAAGCAGGTTAATGTTGATAGAGGCGGACCGGTCATGCCGAAACAAAGAGCCAACATCTCATCGCCGAGAAGGCGGAGAATACTTCGCTAAAACGACGGACTGGACATCACCGAGGTAGCGGAAAGCCGACGCCGAGGATGCGGGCTGGTCGTCACTGTAAAAGCCGATGATCTCATCGCCGAGAAGGTGGAGAATACTTTGCTAAAACGACGGACTGGACATCGCCGAGTTAGTGGAAAGCCGACGCTGAGGAGGCGGGCTGGTCGTCGCTGTGAAAGCCGACGATCTCATCGCCGAGAAGGCGGAGAATACTTTGCTAAAACGGCGGACTGGACATCGCCGAGTTAGCAGAAAGCCGACGCCGAGGAGGCGGGCTGGTCGTCGCTGTAAAAGCCGATGATCTCATCGCCGAGAAGGTGGAGAATACTTTGCTAAAACGGCGGACTGGACATCGCCGAGATAGCGGAAAGCCGACGCCAAGGAGGCGGGCTGGTCATCGCTGTAAAAGTCGACGATCTCATCGTCGAGAAGGCGGAGAATACTTCGCTAAAACGGTGGACTGGACATCGCCGAGATAGCGGAGAGCCAACACCGGGAAGGAGGGCTGGTCGTCGCCGTGGAGGCCGATGATCTCATCGCCGAGAAGGCGGAGAATACTTTGCTAAAACGGCGGACTGGACATCGCCGAGATAGCGGAAAGCCGATGCCGGTAGAAGGCGGGTCCGGTCGCCGCCAGGAGGCCGACGATTCATCGCCGAGAAGGCGGAGAATATTTTCGCTAAAACGACGGATCGACATCGCCACGAGAAGTGAAAGTTTACGCCGGAAGCGCGGGCGGTCGCCGCCGCGAGGCCGATGATCTCATAGCCGAGAAGGCGGAGAATACTTCGCTAAAACGGCAGACTGGACATCGCCAAGATAGCGGAGAGCCGACGCCGAAGGGGCGGGTCGGGTTGCCGTCAGGAGGCCGACGATCTCATCGCCGAGATGGCGGAGAATGTTTTCGCTAAAAACGGGCGGATCGACATCGCCGAGATAGCGGAGAGCCGACGCCGGGAAGGCGGGCTGGTCATCGCCGTGGAGACCGACGATCTCATCGCCGAGAAGGCGGAGAATGCTTCGCTAAAATGACAAACTGGACATCACCGAGATAGCGGAATGCCGATGCCGAGAAGGCGGGCGGGTCATCGCCGTGGAGGCCGACGATCTCATCGCCGAGAAGGCAGAGAATACTTCGCTAAAACGGCGGACTGGACATCGCCGAGATAGCGGAAAGCCAACGCCGGGAAGGCGGGCTGGTCATCGTCGTGGAGGTCGGCGATCTCATCGCCGAGAAGGAGAAGAATACTTTGCTAAAACGGTGGACTTGACATCGCCGAGATAGCGAAAGACGACGCCGGGAAGGCGGGCTGGTCGTCACCGTGGAGGCCGATGATCTCATCGCCGAGAAGGCGGAGAATGCTTTCTAAAATGGCGATCGACACGCCGAGATAGCGAAAGCCGACGCCGCAGAAGGCGGGCCGGTCGCCGCCAGGAGGCCGCATTTATCTCTACCGCCGGTACGGTGAGAATTTTTATTAAATGGCGATCGACATCGCCGAAAAAGGAGAGAGCGACCCGAAGCGCGGGTCGGTCATTGCTCGAGGCTAACTATTTCATCGCCGAGAGGGCGGAGAATATCTAAAACTACGGGATCGACATCGCCGAGATAGCGAAAGCCGATGTCGAAGGGGTGGGCCGGTTGCCGCCGGAGGTCGCATTTATCTTCACGCCGAGAAGCGAGAATGCTTTCAAGCAAAATGGCGGCCGACATCGCTAAGATAGCGAAAGCCGACGGGCGAGGGATGGGCCGGGTGCCGCCGCCAGGAGGCGGTATTTTCAAAGGTTTAGTAGGCGGCATAATTATTGCAGAAGGCGGTATTGCCAAGAGAAAGGGGCATAATCGCCAACGGAAGCGCGCAGAAGGTAGTGCTTGGCCGAGTAGGCGGGCATATTCGTCGCCGAGAAGGCGGTAGTGCCTGCGCCGAGTAGGCGGGCATAATCGTACAAGTGGCTTTTTTGTAATTTAGCCGGTAGTGCCGTTTTCTTCTAAATGAATTCGAACATTTTTTTTGTCTATGTTCCACCCTGACTTCTTTCGTTTTTGATTGTCTTATTGAGGTGCAATCAGGTTGATCGTCTTACTTATGTGCGACCAGATGGGTTAACTTATATGTGACCCCCCCTTTCTTGGTTCGTGATCGTCTTATTTAGGCGCGATCACTTCGTACTCGGGCCGTCTTATTTAGGTGCGACCACTTTTCTCATCACTCGCTTTTTCTTTGTGGGTATCTGTAAAATCTGAATTCGTCTTTTCTTGATTTAGTACCCATTACTCGCTTTTTCTTTGTGGGTATCTCGATGCTGAATGGTTCGTCAGGTGAACATAAACTTTGGCTCGTTCGTCTTTGTTCGGGTCATTCGGCTTAGGTGCGACCTCTCGTAGGCACGGCCAAGACAAATAAAAATAAACGAATGAATGAAAAGCCACGAGGACATAAACATAATAAACCTGGTGGGGTGGGTAAAAGGACTACCTGTAGATTCTTTGAGTCGGTCTCGAGAATCCGGGTGCTCATCTATTTTTTATTTTTTTTTACTTGGGCCGAAAAGTCGGGCCCAAAAATTAAATGACCCAATGCCCGAGCCCACACAATAATCGATCCAACTACTTGGGCCCCAATATTAATCAAACTCGGCCCAAGAATTTTAAAAACTCAGATCACCTTTTAATCCCAACCCAAAAATCGGGCCTGAACTTTCAAATCCTGCACTTTTTTTTTTTTTTTTTTTTTTTTTTTAAATGGGTCAGAATCTGGGCCCATAAAATACATGGGTTTGAAGGCTTTATTCAAACAAAGAGCCCATAGGCTTGTTTGAATAAAATTAGCTCGCCCAACGTAGATTAAATAAAATTAGGGCCCCAAACTTAATTAAGTAATTCAGTATTCAAATTTTAAATAATCGCTAACCCAACACTTATCAAGTCGCGCCCAAATGAAGTATAAGATCGCATCAAAATCCATGACCTTTCATTTTCTAGCTAAAATCACACCTATTCGACACCAAGAAAACCTCAAGTCGCGCGGAGCAAGAACGGCGGCCACGGCGACGGTGGGACCAAGGCGACGGTGAGAGGTCGGTGGTTTGAAGTAAAAATCTCCCATGTGAGGGTGTCCGCCGAGGCGCCTGGATGATATGTGGAAGCGGTCGCCATACATTTTAGTAGGCAGAGGCGAGAAGAATGGGCGGTGATTTTGGGGGCAGAGGCAAGAAATAGCCGGCGTGCTTTTTTGCCGAGGAGCGCCACGGTGGCAGGGCAGGCACAAGGCCGATTTTGGGGCAGAGGAGGCGCGCGAATCCTTTTCCTACGCATGATGGGGCTGGAGCTGCGACTCACGCCAGGCCGCGCGCCGCTGTCGTGGCGATGGTAGAGCGATTTCAGTCTTGGCGGCTTCGGCGGGTGGCACCGAGTTGGTGATGGAGGCGGTGCATGTCGCGGTGTCTTGCGCATTAGCGGACTAGGAATTTTGGATTAACGGTCCAGTGGCATTCGGCTTCTGCTCCAGGGGCCTTCACCTTCCTCCTTTCTTTTTTCGTATGTATATGCGTATGTATATGTGTTGTTTTGATTTTGGATTTTTTGGGTTTTTTGGATTTGGAGGTATTGATTTTGAACGAGGATTCGATTATTTGGTTTGGTCTGCGTGTTGAATATATGGATGGGAATTGGTTCTTCGCAAATTCAAATTGGTTGAAATTGGATATCTGGTTTTTTTCTTGTTCTGTGCATCCGGATTTGGGGATGCTACTGTTCTTGATGATTTTTGTTCGATACCCTCCTTCTAGCTCCAGTTGTTGACGGTCGAATAATTTATGAATTCTGATGTGGCTTGTTGAATTTGACCACCAAATAAATAAGTAATCGAACAAGAACACTGCGGGAAGAACCGTAGTTCTTCCCTGAAATGTGGGTGTAGGTATATAAGTGGAATGAGGGAAACATTCCAGAGTCTTTTTCACAATGAAAGGTGAGGTCCTTTATATAAAGAGGACCAGCACGACAAATCGTTAAGCATAACAAATCGCAAGCACGACAAATCATGTGCATAAAGCATGATGAAACATATGCGTAAAGCACGATAAATCATCTTCCGTGTGACTCTTGACCTCCTGTCGGGTCGGGTCGATTCAGGTCTTTGTGGGCCCTACTGATGGGTGATAATTCGTCTTGCTGACGTGTGATTAATCTGGTGATGCTGACGTGTGATATATCTGAGCACAACACTAATGTCTAGTTTGAACTCTATCAGATGGGTCTCCGATGATCAGGTCAGTTGGATGATTGGTTATCCAGGTCCTTCTTCCCTGATTTTCATTAGTTTGGAGAACATCATCCTCTTCTGATAGTGATTCGTCACTAGAGACTGGGAGAGGTACTTCAGTAGGATCCACTTGGCATGGACATATCTCAGCTGATGTTGGACTCATCATGTGCTGAAATTTGTCCGCCGGAACAACAGGTGTTCCCCCTGAACCAGATGGTTCAGTTGTTACTGTCTCAGCTGTACCAGCTTCTTCATCGACAATTGTACGTACCTTAGGGTCTGACTGATCTGGTGAATCATCAAGATCAAAGTTAGGAACATACACAGTGATGCGATCTGATTCCTTTTATATGATACTCAACTGATCCATTTTCTGAGCATCAGGTACGGGTTGATCTGGTACGGCTTGTTCTGTGGCAGATTTCTCTTGTTCACAAGATGTCTCATCAAAGACCACATGAGGTGTCTCCTCCACAACTAGGGTTCGCCCGTTGAACACCCTGAAAGCTTTGCTGGTTGAGGAATATCCTAAGAATATACCCTCATCTGACTTCGCTTCAAAGATTTTAAACTGACTCTTCCCATTGTTGTGAATAAAACACTTGCACCCAAAAACATGGAAGTAAGAAACACGGGGTTTTCTGCCCTTCCACATTTCATAGGGTGTTTTGAAGTGAGTCTTAGTCAGAGAACATCTGTTCTGAGTGTGACATGCAGTGTTGATTGCTTCTGCCCAGAAACGGTTTGGAGTTGCATGTTCAGCCTGTTGGAATTTAGAGGCACGTAAACACGTAATACACGCGCAGCGGAAATAAACAGTTCACCAACAACGAACACGTAATTGCATAATTGAATACGTATAAACATAAAGAGAAGCCTTACAGTAAATCGTACGCATATTTCTCTACTATGGTATCCACGTAATCCCCAATCACGGACTTGCACGGATTTGCCAGCGTTGAATCCCGAGATGAATTTGCTAGGAAAATTCTAACTCTAGATCTTATGGAGAGAATAATGAATTAACGTTGTTTGTGAATTCCCAAGAGCTCATATATATAGGAAAGACCCAGTTTAAATCTTAAGCTAACCTGATTAGGAAATAAAATCCCTAATCTTATAAAATAAATCTCTTAGATTTATTTCCCATTTATAAAATCTCTACGGATTTAATTCCCATGTATATCAAATCTCTACGGATTTGATTCCATATATATTAAATCCTATAATAATATTCCATATATTATTATTGGGAATCTTATTTAATTAAATTCAATTTTATTAAACATTAATAATAATTAATTCTAAATTAATCTATTATTAATTAATTCTCCATAAATTAAATATTAAACCCAATTTAACATTTAATCAACCAACTATAATCCGTAAAAGGGAAATACTTGTTGTGTGACCCATAGGCCCTCATATATCGAGCGATTAGTCAAACTAATGGTCTTAATTGAACCCTAGACAATAAATCAGACATTCTCAATATATGAGATACGTTGCGAGAAACGTGCAACTACCTGTAACTGAAATATGGACTATTACGATTTCCTCCTTTCATTCACGAATACTCGATTAAGTCTTGAACATGATTAAGTGTCTATTCAAATAACTTAATCATATTATCTCTAATCACTAATTGATCATGTATGCTACACTTAGCCACAAAGTCTAAGTTGACGTGCATCGGCCTATGACTTTGATCCAATTATGATGAGAAGATAAGTATTCTCTCTAAATCCACATTGAGGAATGAATCATATTCTTAGCTCAACTACACGCACATGCACTTCGTGATGAACCCAATTCAAGCCATATCTACCCATAGACGGGTGCAAGCGTCGGTCATGGTCAAAGTTCATCACTCCACACATGTCGTGCGTATTGACCTCAAGTCAAAGGAGTATCGGATCGCTCCCACTAACTGAGACACCCGTAGACAGATATAGTGAAAATACATCAAACGGTTTCTCGGATGGGTATAACAATACCATCTAAGTTATTTGTGCATCCATCATGAGATACCTAGTATCTCGTAGTAAGTGAGATCTTACTACACTCTCTAAGAGTATGATGCAGATCGCACATCAATCTCCATTGCATCAGCAATATCCCATTCTTGATGATCCTTGATCGGGGTTATTTGAGAATCATGCTTAAGTCATTTGAGTTCTCACAACCTCAATGACATTAATGACTCATGGGCACACTTGTATGAATAAATGCAAACAATCAAACATAATATTCAAACAAGTGTATTATCATACATTAATATTAAGTCAACTATAATATTAAATCAAACTGAATATCATCTAGTATCATGTCCTTACAATAGATTGTCTCTAGGACACTAACACTAACAATCTCCCACTTGGACTAGAGTCAATCACCTACATGTCTAACCCCTAGACCATCAAATGTCTAGTGTGTACATGAACACTCAGTGTTTTGGTGAAATGATCTTCCAAATTAAATATGTGGGAATACATTTTAATTCCATTTCTCCTATCCTTATGATCTCTCGGATCAAAAGATAATTCAAGGTACATGCTTGTTTATGTTTGCTGATCTCGGTTCCTTTGCTTGCGCATTCACACCAACGTTGTCTTAATACAACTTTATTAGACAACTGGCACTCGGAACTACCCCTAGTTCTCTTAAGAACTATAAAATCCAGACAGCCTCCTTGAGGCTTCTGATACAGCAATGTACTCAACTTCGGTTGTTGAATCTGCGGTCATTTTACTTGGAACTATTCCAACTGACCGCCTCATTATTGAGAGTGAAACATAACCTGACTGTGATTTGTAATCATCACAGTCGGATTGAAGACTTGTGTCAGCTTAACCAGTCACTACTAGTTCTGACTATCCACCATAGACAAGGAAACATTCTTTAGTTCATCTAAGATACTTCAGAATGGTCTTGACAAAGAATCCAAAGGAGACCTAATTCGTATTCTGTTGGTATCTCAGAGGTCCCTTAACGGGTTTAGTGAGGCGTAAGTCTAGAGGGAGGGGTGAATAGACTTAAAAACTTTTTCGTGCGATCATGTGTGAGGCGATTAGCTTTGATCCAGCTTGCGAGTGAATCGGTTTGGGTGATAACCAACTTCTTGTCGCTGAAGCGGATCGATTCGGTAACTATCGGTTTAAGCGATGTGTCTGGAAAAGTTAAGTTTTACCCGTGTGAAAAACCAGTTTGATAAATCGATTCCAAGGTTAATCTTTTAATCATTGATCAAGTGTCGGTATGATCGGATCGAAGCTTGGTGCTAATATCTCAACTTGGAATATGTATGCGCTTTAAATGTTGTGTGCGATTATGTGAACAGTTAATCAAAGCAGTAGAGGCACACAAGATTTATAGTGGTTCGGACAAACCAGTCCTACGTCCACTCTTCCCTATCAAAAGGGGCACCGACTTAACCAATCGGACTTTGTTTTATGTGTAAGTCCAACACAATTACAATCGACTAGATGTTTAAAGAGTTCACACTCAACCGATCCCAGAAATCAGAACTAGAAACCCAAGTCTGAAATCTTGCTAAACAACTTAACCTAACTTGGGGGTTTGGGTAAGATTGTTGAGGTTCCAACTATGAAATCTTTTCTTGCGTATAAGTAGCCTAATCAGCTAGATGAAAAGATTTCTATGCTAAGAACTTATGGGATGAACACTTAATAAAAATATTCTTCTTGATCGTGTTCTTGTGCGGAAATCTGAAATTAGCTTGAGCTTCTTGATTGTTTAGTGTTTTCGTTCGTTATTTCCGTGTCTCACTCTAAAGTGTAATCCCATATATATAGACCTTGAAATCAAAGAGCCGTTGGAGAGCAATTTGAATTTCAGGCTATATTTGGTAGATTTGAAGGCTTGATGTGACTAACCTTCAGAACGGCATGGCCGAAAAGCGTGAATTTGTACTTTGTAGCCGTTCTGAGAGAGGTAAAATCAAATCCATAATTGCCGGCTCCGATCATACGTGTCTTGTTCTTATTGGATAGCGGACTCACTTTTTCGGTCTTTATTCTTCCAACTAAGCTTGACATTCTTCTTGTTCAGATCATCGACGTATGATTAGGTGAAACATCAGATTTCACAAGGTGGTGACTTTCACCGAATCGGCCAAACCGATCTACCTATAGAGTCTTCTGGTGCCGGTTGACTTAGCTTCAACTAGCAGACTCGGCTGATGTAGGTCTTCTGGTCTGATCATCTGGAAGTCATCTGATCTTCGAGTATCCTGAGTTTGAGCTTCATGACTTCAGCTGAGATATCTGACTAGATCAGATCGATCTGATCTTCTGTTCTTTTCTAACATTCTGGCCAGTCGGATATCAGCAGTTCTTTGAGTCTTCAGATCTGACCTATACATATTGAGTTCCCCCTCAATATGTGACCTATCTATTACATCGGTTGTTCTATCTGATAATTATCAACTGGTCTCCTTATGCAGGTAATACAAACATCAGTCAGCTAACAGGTCTGACTGGTCCTATTACATGTGTTGTTGGAACTTTCATCAAAACTATAAATTTCCCAACAATTTCCCCCTTTTTGATGAAACCAAAACACTTTGAGAAACCAAAAAAAAGTTGATAAGAAATAGAAACGCGATTAAGAGCATGTAATCGTAAGACAATGAGACTTTGTCTTAGGATCGAAAAAATAAACTTTTCTCATTAAAGAATGATGATTACATGTTACATCGAAAAAGTTTGAAAATAAAGCGCGGTGATCCCGAAAGTAGTCTTCTGATTCTTCACTCTTTGGGCTTGTATCCTTCTGGCATCTCTCTTTGATCTTGAGGAACGTTGAAAATCTGATAAAGTTTCCATTTGACATCATTAGTTTCTTTGAGGATCGATTATTTGCGTTCCTTTCGGGATGTCAAAATAGAATCTTTGAAATGCCAGTCTGTCGAATGAGCCATCTGCCTTCTTCGAGTACACCAGATGATCATACTCTTGGCGAGTTATTTTTACATTGATCAGCTTGGCCTCATTCTCCAGATACTTCAGAAAATCCGGGTATTTATTTTCTAACCAGTTGAGGAATTCTTCATCAGGAGATTCTTCTTGTGGAACAAGATTAAGAACAAAGGCATCCAGAAGCCATTCACTTCTGATCTTGTTCCATTCCTCAAATTTCTTAGCATCTTGCAATGTTTTTGGGATGATCTCATCAACTATTCTTTGGTCGCTTAGGTTACGCACGGATTTTCCAAATTTCTTCCCTTCTTCACTTTCGATCTGAATTTCTTGTTCAGATTTTCTGCCTCTGCCATTTTTTCTGCCCTTCTTTCTTCTTGGCTTTTTCGGGCTTCTTCTGCTATCTGTTCTTTGGACATCTTTTCAGCCAGTATTTTATCTGTCTGTATCTGGCTGGCTGTTCTTCTCCGAGTTTGTGATATCCCTTCATCAGTTGGTTTCTCACTCTGTCCTTCCCCCTTTTTGGTTTGATCAAAAAGAGTAGTGAGGTGGGAGGTCAGAGAACCAAAGTTGACTGCGATCGCCTTGTTGAGATCTGCAACAGATATGCCTTGAGTTTGAGCAGTTAGATTTTGAATCGTTGATATCAGCTCCGTCTTGGCAGATTCCATAGCAATAGAGAGTGTTGTGATCGGCTTGTCAAGTTTCTCTTCATCGATTCTAGCTTTTGATTAGCATCGAAAAAAGAAACTTGTTGTTTATCCACTTGAGTCAGTTTGGCATCAACGGTCTTTATCAGTTCGGCTGACGCAGTGGACACAGTTTGGGAGAACTGATCTTTGATTGCCCCAATGTGGGAAATAGCTATTTCCCTTTGATCTTTTATTTCGTTGATGGCAATTAAGCTTTGATCGGTATCGATCCCTCAACTTCTTCTTTTTTCGGGAGATCTTTGAGACAAGATCGATCTCCTGAAGTTGATCGATAGTGACGTGATGTTGGAACGTTAGGTGTCACTTGATCTGGTTCAGTTGTTTGGCCTCCAGTGGTTGGTCATGAACTGCAGCACCAGTTCCACTATCATCGGCAGCTCCTGTATCCTTCATGATGACATCTGCTTCAAGAGCCTTGTTAGCGATTTCGTGTCTTCTGTTCCGCAACCCTAGCTTCCCCGTGGATCGAGTTTTGACAGATTTAGCAGATATCAGTTCAGCTGGTGATCCCACTTTTGCAGATTTCCTCATGTCGAAATCGAAGTCTGCAAACTCATCTGCACCGCCCATCTGTTCAACAATGATTATAAAGTCTGAGAAGCTTTTTAATCGAAGATCTCTCCAGGTGAGGATCTCCATAACTTCTTCTCTTATTATGGCGAGTTGACGACCCGATTCGGATCTGACTCATCAATTTCTCTTTTCGATTCGCATTCGATCAATTTCCTGCTTATGATCTTTGTTGATCTGGACTCGGGAATTGTCTGTCGCATTCAATTTGATGAGATGTGGAAGGTTCTGGTTGTGCTTGAGCGGGTGGAAGGTGGCTGATTGGTTCGACCTGCAGAGGTTCTGCTGTGGAAGTAGGTGCTTTTGATTCCACAACAGGTAGGCTTTACGGTTCAACGATTACATTTTCAGTTCAGTTGGGCGGTGGAAGAATAGGAGAGACATGCTTTCGGCGTAGTTAGTCCCGAGTGTTGAATCAGCTGTGGATGGTGGAGAAGGAGATCGAACGGCTTGTGCTTCTTCCTCAGAATGGTCTGTCGAGCTTTCAGCTTGAGAAGTCTGCCTGTCTGATGCTTCACCTAATTTTTGTGGTGCAACCTTATTTAAAGCGCTCCTTCTTCATCGACTCATCTTCTAGCATCGAGTCATGGGAGCTTGTTTACGCCTTCTTGACCTCTTCTCCACAGGCCTTTACGGTTTTCTTTTCTTCTTCTTGGGGGCATCTGGTGGGCCTTCTGGGGGTCCTTCACCAGTTTGAGCTGATTCGCCCGCATCTGGTGCAGAAGAAGTTGCCTTCTTGCCTTTTCCTTTCTTGGACTTTGGGGGTTTGGCATATCATCATCGTCTGGTGGCCCAAAAATGGTGAAGTATTTGTGAAAAAGCCTTTATAGGACTTGATCCATTACATTCCCATTTGGCCTTTGGCAATTTATCTTGAAGGATAACTGCAACCTTGTTGAGATTGCTGATCTTCTTCTTTAGAATTACCTGCCTCCACTCATCAACTCCAAATTTCTCATGTTCTTGGAGCAGAATTGCCTTGAGAAACCCGTGCCAATTGATGTTCTTCGCTTCATCAATTATTGCGACCATCTTTGTCTGATTTGACCGATGTAATAGCATCTCTGGCTGAATCTGATACCCATTATTGTTTTTTGACAATATGTCAAACAACAATCGGTATTTTCTCTTGAGCATTGGCTTTGACAAATCTGAAGTATGATGTTTATCGGCCTCTCGAAAAACTCTTTTTCTCGATCGGCTTCGTCTTGGTCTCCTGTAATGGGCAGGTGAGATTCGTCCTTTGGGTAGGCTGAACAGACGGGTTATGTCCGCATTCGTCAGTCTGATTTCTTCGCCTGTGACTGTCGAAAGTAGTTCTTCTCCTGGAGCATCCGTATCCACTCTTAAATTCCTTAGGAATTCTAGTGCTTCATCTTTGCATCCTTTGGATTGCGAAGAAAGCGTAAAAATTTCTCAAGGCCCTTTTTCAAAGAATTTGCTCGACCTCCATGGATTCCGGATCCCGAAAGTGATATTGAACTGCATTTAAACTTATCATCCACGATCCTTTTTTTGCGATTTCATAGTTGCACATAATTTTGCCCATACCGTGAGTGATCATTCACAATCTACAGATAAGATAGATTCGGTTAGAGAGTTGTGCATTAATACAAAGAATATCACACAGGCGGAAACTAAGAAGCAATAAAGCATAACACAGTAGAAACATTTAAGATCAATAGATTTACAAAGATGCATCAAATAAACATATATTACCAGATTCTGTTTTTCGAAAGGATGATTTTGAAACTTAGGAAAACACTTTGAATCTGAGAGAAGTAATCTGGAGTTTTCAGAGAATAGATCGCAAGTTTGTGAAATGAAAACTCTGGTCTGTTTTTGATGAACTTTATAAAGACGAGGAGGGAAGAAGAAGACACGATTTTGAAGATCAACCGTTTGAAAAGATTAAACGCTCCAGATTAAGCGGTTTTGATCGTAGGATCAGGAAAAGCACGTACGAAAAACTTTTGGATTTAAAAGCACGTTTAATAGCAGTTAATACATGTTCCCCACGTCCGCATTAAATGATTTGCAGAGAATACGTCACACGGATAATGGGTACAGTAAGGCATATAATATCCGATAAGATCCGATAAATAAGCAAGGAACAAGAGAAAAGAAAAGCGTATCTGATTGGCTGATATTGTAATCAGTCAATACCACTTGTCCATGTTGATTTCACTTGTTGATCTTAGTATTCTGCCTAAGCCTTAAAATTTCCCAACTGATCCTTTTAACTGATCTTTCTTCACTTGCATCTGATTTGTTGAGGTTTCAATCTCAACTGATCTTCCTTGAATACGTCTGATTTCCCTTCTGATCCTCCTTTATCAGTTGAAGTTCCCCCTTCAACCGATATTTCTATTTTCCCATAGACGATGCATCGATTTTTGGAGTTTTAATCTCACCGATCTTCCTCATCCGATCGACTTGAATGTATCGATCGATTTTGGTTGACCTAATCTGATTCTTCTCAGATCAAGTCAATTCTTGGGATAAGTGTTACCGCCAAAACTTAGTCTAGAATAGTAGTCTCTATTCCCTAAGTTGGCGCGATTTGACATGCGTAATTATCGTCTGAATCTTTCGATATGTCAATCCGCCGTAAATTTATCCAATCATCAGTCGCGTGATTCCTACACGCTGTCCTTTTGGTGCAGATTTCTCTAAAAGGTTTTGAGAACTTGTATTTGCATTTGCACCCTTGCTTGGCCTCTATAAATTGGACCAATTGCTTTACACAACATAACCCATTCACCATACTTATTTTCTTTGTAGAATCATGTATCCTGGTGAACCCTTATTTCCGGTTAAACTTCCGGCAAATACCTTTACCCCTTTTTCAATGATTTCAGCTTCTCAAATCAACCCTTTTTGTCCCTTATCGCTGTTTTCGTCATCGTCAAAGATTTCACATACGATTGTTGCAAAGCTTCTCTACCACCACGGCGGCGGTTCTGCTGTTGCAACTGAGAAGACACTTCTCCTAACCGTATGCACCTTGTGTGTCTATCGTTATGACGTGACTACCATCAATAGACTTAGTCTGAAAATGAACGTGAGTTTGATATGCGATCTTGATCAGTCAACAACTGATCTTCGTATATCACCTCACCATTTAACAGCTGGAGAGCCCACTGACTCTTTCTTAGGGCTCCTGGCTTAAAAATCCTATCAAGGCCGCTGTCGCTCCATTTTTCTTGATCTTCAGCTTCTGCGAGCGCCTTGATATATTCTTTCTTTAAAGCCTCTCTCACCCTTGTTAAGTGGGGGAAAATGAGAGCATCAGATTTAAAATCTCTCTCTCTCCCTGCTCCACTTGGGTTAGGATGAGGGTTTAGGGTTATAGATTTAGGGTTTAGGGTTTAGGGTTTTTGGTTATTACTTATGTACTGACCTCCGGGTCCTTTGTACTTGTATCTTGTAATGTAACCTGACCTTCGGGTCTTTATCAATGAAAAGTTCTATTATCCATTGTTGTGTAAAATTTCTGTATCTTTATGCGATTTTAAGCTTTAATCTTGTGAATATCACTTGTAAATCTTGCTTGTTTGAATATCAGCTTAATCGACTCATAAAGATGTAAAATAGCCCAACTGATTTAATCAGATATTCCCTTTTTAAAATGAGCGTTTCCTTTAATCTGATAAACCTTAAATCTGATCAGTTCCTTTAACCTGATAATCCTGTAGATCTGATCGATTTCTCACATCGGTTCCTTGGTGATCTTACGATCGATTGAGATACCAAACTCAATGATTTCTTTCAACTTTGGTTAGTCTCTTAACCACCGGGTTACGAGATCATTCCGTCAAACATTTTAGGTGCATTTTCTCCAAGATCCAGAAGTCCTAGCTCATTGCATAATTCTCTGAATCTGATCTCAGCTAGTGGCTTGGTTAGAATATCAGCTTTCTGTATATCAGTATGAATCTTTTCCATTCTGATATTCTTCTTTTCAACATGATCTCTTATAAAATGGTGTCTGACATCCACATGCTTGCATCTTGTGTGTAGAACGGGATTCTGAGTGATTGCAATAGCACTATTACTGTCACAGAAAATAGGTACATTGTTAGCTTCAATGTTATAATCCTCATTTCTTGACTAAGCGGAGCGATTGGGAACAAATCTTCTGCGACCCATATATTCGCTTGATAGTAGATGTCGGAATCGATGTGCCGCTTTTTGAAAACCACGAGATCGGTTTACTTCCTAAGAACCCATGTTCCTCGAGGTGGATTTTACATCAATCTTGCAACCTCCATAATCAGAATCAGAATACCCACTAAGCTCTAGATTATCATCTGATGGGTAAAATAAACCAAGATTTACTGTCCCCTTCAGATACTTAAGAATCCGCTTAGCTGCTTCTAGGTGGCTTATCATTGGATTTGCCTGAAATCTGGCACATACACCTACTGCGAAGGTTATATCTGGTCTGCTGGCAGTCAGGTATAGAAGAGATCCAATGAGAGCCCTATATTCCTTCTGATTTGTTTTCTGACCATCCTCATCTGGATCCATCTTGAATCCAGTCATCATAGGAATTTTGGCATCCTTACAATTTTGAACTCTAAACTTAGCCAATAAATTCCTAGTGTACTTTGCTTGGCAGATGAATATCCCTTCTGCACTTTGCTTCACTTGAAGACCCGTAATTCATTCATCCGACCCATCATGGACATCTCGAACTTCCCTTGCATCGGTTCTTTGAATCTTTCACATAGACTCTTGTTAGGAGATCCGAAGATGATGTCGCCCACGTGATCCGAACCATCGAATATCTTTTCCATCTTCTATTCGAATAAGGTTACGTCCCTTTATCGCTCCTTTAGTGAACCCACTATTGATCAAGAACCGAGAGAGTGTATCATACCAAGCTCGAGGAGCTTGTTTTCGTGCCATAGAGAAGCTTTTCTTAAACGGTACACTTGGTTGCCCTTTTCAAAGCACGGAGGTTGTTAGACATAAACTTCCTCTGCTAGTACCCCGTTTAAGAAAGCACTCTTTACGTCTATCGATACACGATGAACCCTCGTGGGAAGCATATGCGAAAAACAACCGAATGGCTTCTAAGCGGCGGCGGTGCAAAGGTCTCATCATAATCAATTCCTTCGATTGTGAATACCCCTTAGAAACCGGTCTTGCCTTATTTCGGTGATGACGTTTTCTCATCTCTCTTGTTCTTGAATACCCACCGTGCCAATAATGTCTTGATGACTTGATGCATCTGCAGTTCCCAAACTTGATTTACATCGAATGCTTTCGGCTCTTCTGCATGGCTAGAATCCGACTTTGCGTCTTGTAGAAACTTCCTCTATTGTTGTTGGTTCCTTCATAGGCGGATAGCGACAATACATGGCGCTTTCACCAATCGAAATCTAGTTTTAACTTTATCGGATGGGTCTCCGATTATCGGTCGGTTGGATGACCGGTTATCCGAGTCCTTCGCTTACGATTTGCGTCGGTTTTGGAGAACATCGTCCGTTTACGATAAAATTTCATTACTAGCGATTGGGAGTGGTGCGAGTTATGATCCACTTGATAAGAACAAGTCTCGGTGATGTTGGACTCATCATGTCTTTGATGTCTATTAATTAGGAACTTCAGATGTTCCCCTAACCGGATGGTTCGGTTGATCTTATCTCGGTATGTCGAACTTCTTCATCGACGATTTTTCGTACCTTAGGATCTGAATGATCCGGTGAATCACCTATATCTGGAATGTATATTATTACAGTTTAGATTCTTTTTCCTTGATCGTTAAATTGATCCATTTTCCGAACATCGGAGTTCTAGTTGATCGGTACATCTTGTTCTCATGGCCGATTTCTCTTGATCGAGAAGATGCTTCATCAAAGACTACATGGAGTGTTTCTTCCACAAGTAGGGTTAAATGCATTTGTAGACCCTCGAAAGCCTTGCTAGATGAGGAGTATCCTAGAAATATACCCTCATCGACTTGGCCTCAAAAGTCTTCAACCCGACTCTTCCCATTGTTGTGTATGAAAGCACTTACACCCAAAAACATGGAAGTAAGAGACACGAGGTTTTCTGTCCTTCCACACGTTCATAGGGTGTTTTGTAGTGAGCCTTAGTCAGAAGACATCTGTTCTGAGTATGGCATGCGGTGTTGATTACTTCTGCCCAGAAACGGCTTGGTATCGCATGTTCAGCTAACATTGTGCGAGCAGCTTCTTTGAGAGTTCTGTTCCTCCGTTTCAATTACTCCATTTTGTTGTGGCGTCCTCATGGTTGATGTTTCATCTTCAGATACCAAACTTAGAGCAAAAATCGGTAATAAAAGAGTTCGAAAATTGCGTACCTTTATCGATCGATTTTTACTACTCGACACCCTTCTCATTTTGTAATCGTTTTTAGCGGCTTCGGTATCTTCGTTGTTTAGCCTCATTCTTCTTATGTAAGAAAATAACCCGTAAACTTGGAATAATCATCCACGATTACGAGTATATTTGCGTCGTTGAGACCGACCGTAATCGGTCCGAATAGATCCATATGAAGCAAATCCGCATATTCTCTTGGATGCCGGTCCTGGAATTCCCTTGAATGAAGCTTTGACCTGTTTTCCCTTCTGACATGCAGTACATGTCTGATCCTTTGAAAATACTTCATTTGGAAGTCCTTCCACTAGAGACATCCTTGCTATCTTATTAAGAGTTTTAAAGTTCGGATGGCTCATTCTTTTGTGCGAGCCACCGCTACTTTTGGAACTCTTGACAATCGAGCATCATTTCTTGGGCAAATTTGTTCCAATCACCGTGTAAATCGTCCCTTTCCTTGAACGATTAGCAAAATCTGTTGAGAGGCTCGATTCTTAATAGTGCATTGATCGATCGAGAACTCAACACTTGAATCCGTTTATCGCAGAATTGTAAAACCGATAATAGGTTGTGCTTTAGACCTTCGACATCTGAGACTCCGATTACTTGTACATCATCATTCTCTAGGGTTTGAATCCTTTGGTATAACCAAAGTTATCATCACCGAAGAGTACACGCGGGCCTTTACATTTCTATGTAAGAGCCGAGGAGATGTTTGCTTCGATCATGTGCCTTGAGCATCCACTATCGATGTACCGGATAGTTGCTTGCACACCTCCTTTGTTGGCCGGACCCACGCGAACTGCAATCGGATCGGGGCTTTAGGTACCCTTTTTTGGATTGGGTCCCGAGGGGTTAGGATTAGTTTTGGGAATCCATACAAACGAGCACTTCTATTGTGATCGGTTAGATCGAAAGCCTGATTTGTCTCCCATACTGTCAACATAATCATACATCTCTTTTATATGCTTTACATTTTGTATGATTATTAGTGTGAACCTTGGATGAATTAGAAGATTTGGGATTTTTTCTTTTCGTTTGTCTTCTTCTTATCGATTGTGGTTCAAAAGTGACCCCTAGATTTACGATTATAGGGGTAGGTACGACCGCTACCATTAAAAGATTCATATCTTTTAGGCATAGGTGGTTTTTTGATTTACGAAGCATGCTTATTAGGCGGTGACCTTGATTGGGTCTCGGTTGTACTTCCCTTTTCTGAGTTGTCTTTTTCTCGATTCTGATCTGTTGATTAGGTTGAGGTTTCTTCGAGAAAGGGTTCTTCTGTTGATTCCTCGGTGATGCTTTACCGGTTAGGGTCCATTTCATTCCCCTCCGGTTGTGGCACTGACTTACCCTCAAACCGGGTCCTTTTCCTTATTAGATACATATTTGGCTTTTGATGTATCTTTGTCGAAAACTTCGTCTGAATACACCTTTTTGAGATGAATCGGTAGGGGCTTTTGAGGATGTGGAAGGGTTGTCATAGCCAAGTCCCTTCTTATTAATCGTTGTTCAAAATAGGCGTTCATGTCTTGAACGGTTTTAGATGATTTTTTCAAAAACCTCCATTTTCTTCGTAGATTATCCTCATATGATTTTAGACTTTCATGCTTTTGGAACAGCTCATCGAATTTTGCTTGTAGGATTTTGAGGTCATCGACTTCTTTGTTTGTTAATTACCGGTGATCTTTGATCTGCTTCTCTGATCGAAGCTTTAACCCGAGAATTTTAAATTCCTCGGTTGCCTTACGGCGATTTAAATGATCTAAGTTCGGAGGCTTTACATAGATCATTTTCTTTTAGCAAAGTGATTATTTACGGTCCTCGACTTATCATTTTTAAACTTCCACTATAGCATAAGTGTCTCTTGCATTGGAGAGATCCTCAAGCAATTGCTCGAGTAGAGAGCTGCGTCAATCTCCCGGCGGTGTGCTAATGATAGCAAGTGTAGAAGCGAAGCAAGCGAGTTTGGAGGTTACCTCAGATTGGTCCTCCACGGCCATCGGCAGATCTCATCATCGTCCCAAGAGAATATCGGATCTTCATTTTCATAGAAGTCAACAAAGATTTCTTGATCGGCGAAGTCTTCTCTGAGAGGAGTATCCGAGTCCTCGGAGGGGGATATAGGATCGTCGATTCTGACGATGTCGGCAACCATGGCTCTTACATCTTTATAACGTTGCTCTCTTACATTTCCTCTTTTCTTCCCTTTCTCTTGGCGTCAGTGCAGGCGTCTGCGCTATAGTGACTGCTTCTCACGGTTGAAGCCGCGCTCCTTGATCCACCAATCCTTTCCTTCGGGTGAATCACTCCGTCTGTATGACCCTATCGGGTGACTTCCTTTCGATAGTAGTCCGAGCTTCTTCATGCGATTGGTTATCTCTTCCTTCCTCCGTCTGACTATCTCTTTTCCTTTCATCTCTGTGATCCCTTCGATCATCCGATCTGGTTCTTTCTGGAGATCATTGGCTGATCTCTGTCTCAAATCTCGGCTATGTTGATAGTCCTTATAGAATCTTCGATACTTACCAAGTTGGACGTTTGATTTCTCAAGCTTTACGGTAAGCGGAAGCGTCTGATACTGCGACTCACTATATTCCCCAACGGGTTCGTTGGCCTTCGTTATCTTCTTTGGTTGCCTTAAAAAGCAAGCGATTTTTGAAGTTGAGGCTTCAGCGGGCACCTCATCTTCATCCGCTTGTCCTCTCTCAATCAAATCGAACTCGTGAGCTTTAAGGCTCAAGAACAAGCTGCTTGGCTTCATTTTTGAGATGTCTTGGCAATCCTTGATCACCGTGACCTTCATATCCCACTTCTTGGTGAGAGACCTTAGAATTTTGTAGTTGATATCTTTATCAGACATCTCTCTACCAAGTTCTCGAAGCTTGTTTATAGACATTGTAATTCTTCCATCGAGTTAGTTGATGGTTTTGGTTGAAAGCGACATCTTGATTTTTTTGAACTTCACCGGTTAAACTTGTAGACAGTTGTCCTTTATCTGCTCATTTCCCTCGCATATTTTTCGACCGAGTATCCCACATTGCTTTTGCAGATTTGAGATACTTAATCTTTTCTTTGGTGACCTTATCCATTGTTTTCATAATAATATGCCTTGCAATAGTATCTAGAGTATGCAGTTTCCTCTATTCTGCATCCATCAAGGCTGGGCTTTTTTCGCATAAGAGACTTCCCGGGGCAAAATCTCAGATCTCCTCCGGCTAGGGGGTTGTCGTAATAAATGATGATGGGTCCTCTTTCGATGACTTCCATCATTCTCCCAATTGATCGAGCCTAGATGGTTGGACATATATATGGCCCAATCTGCATACTCATCGATTGAGAACTTTGGCAGATCATGATACATACCGAGGTGTTATCCATCTTTGAGTGATTTTGGAAAATGAATGAGTTTTAAAAACGGTTTTTCAAGATCGATTCGATTGACCACAAAGATTCTTCCTCAAGAATCGATGATACCTGAGTCGATTGGTCTCAGAGAACCAACAAACTCTAATACCACTTGTAGGTCCCGACGGGTTTAGTGAGGGCGTAAGTCTAGAGGGGAGGGTGAATAGACTTAAAAACTTTTCATCGCAGATCGGTGTGAGGCGGTTAACTTTGATCGAGTCTGAGTGAATCGATTTGAAGTGATAACCAACTTCTCGATCGCTGAAGCAGATCAGTTCGGTAACTATCAGTTTAACTGATGTGTGCGGAAGCTTAAGTTTTACCCGTGTGAAAAACCAGTTTTGATAAATCAGATTCCAAGGTTAATCTTTTAATCACCGGTAGAAGTGTCAGGTATGATCAGATCAGAAGCTTGGTGCTAGCTGATCTCAACTTGGAATATGTATGCGCTTTAAATGTTGTGTGCGATTATGTGAACAGTTAATCAAAGCAGTAGAGGCACACAAGATTTATAGTGGTTCGGACAAACCAGTCCTACGTCCACTCTTCCCTATCAAAAGGGGCACCGACTTAACCAATCGGACTTTGTTTTATGTGTAAGTCCAACACAAAGACAATCGACTAGATGTTTAAAGAGTTCACACTCAACCGATCCCAGAAATCAGAACTAGAAACCCTAGTCTGAAATCTTGCTAAACAACTTAACCTAACTTGGGGGTTTGGGTAAGATTGTTGAGGTTCCAACTATGAAATCTTTTCTTGCGTATAAGTAGCCTAATCAACTAGATGAAAAGATTTCTATGCTAAGAACTTATGGGATGAACACTTAATAAAAATATTCTTCTTGATCGTGTTCTTGTGCGGAAATCTGAAATTAGCTTGAGCTTCTTGATTGTTCAGTGTTTTCATTCGTTATTTCCGTGTCTCACTCTAAAGTGTAATCCCATATATATAGACCTTGAAATCAAAGAGCCGTTGGAGAGCAATTTGAATTTCGGGCTATATTTGGTAGATTTTGAGCTTGATGTGACTAACCGAGAACGGCATGGCCGAAAAGCGTGAATTTGTACTTTGTAGCCGTTACGAGAGGTAAAATCAAATCCGCAATTGCCGGCTCGATCATACGTGTCTTGTTCTTATTGGATAGCAGACTCACTTTTTTCGGTCTTTGTTCTTCCAACTAAGCTTGACATTCTTCTTGTTCGGATCATCGACGTATGATTAGGTGAAACATCGATTTCACTGGTGAAACCGACTTTGATCGATCTGAATCGATCTACGATAGAGTCTTCTGGTGCCGGTTGACTTAGCTTCAACTAGCAGACTCGGCTGATGTAGGTCTTCTGGTCTGATCATCTGGAAGTCATCTGATCTTCGAGTATCCTGAGTTTGAGCTTCATGACTTCAGCTGAGATATCTGACTGGATCAGATCGATCTGATCTTCTGTTCTTTTCTAACATTCTGGCCTGTCGGATATCAGCAGTTCTTTGAGTCTTCAGATCTGACCTATACATATTGAGTTCCCCCTCAATATGTGACCTATCTATTACATCAGTTGTTCTATACAGTAATTATCAACTGGTCTCCTTATGCAGGTAATATAAACATCAGTCAGCTAACAGGTCTGACTGGTCCTATTACATGTGTTGTTGGAACTTTCATCAAAACTATAAATTTCCCAACAATATCTACCAGTGATGTTAATAGCGTAGACCACGGTCGGCCTAGTGCAATACATGGCGTACATGATTGACCCAATTGCATATGCATATGGGACATCTTTCATATGCTTGATATCAGCTTCAACAGAAGGACAATCCTTCTTTGATAGCTTTATCCCATGATTTGCCAATAGAGATCCTCTCTTAGAGTTCTCCATCGCAAAACGCTTCAACACCTTGTCTACATAGGTGGACTGTGACAACCCCAACATCCTCTTGGATCTATCCTTGTGGATCTTGATCCCTAGGATGTAGCAGGCTTCATCAAGACCCTTCATTACGAAGGTCTTTAACAACAAATCTTTAACGGACTGCATTAATGGGATATTATTTCCCAAAAATCACTATGTCATCGACATACACGATTATGAAAACAATATTCTTCCCGCTGCGTTTACAATAATAGCAAGGATCTTCCGAATTTCAGATGAAGTCAAGAGGATTTGATAGCTTCCTCAAATCGGATATACCAACTCCTAGAAGCTTGCTTCAATCCATAAACGGATATCTTTAGCTTGCATACTAGATTAGAATTTGACTTAGATGTAAAACCTTCCGGTTGTGTCATAAACACTTTCTTACCAATGGTTCCATTGAGGAAAGCTTTTTTGACATCCATCTACCAAATCTCTTAATCATAGTGTGCTGCTATCGAAAGTAAAATAAGAATGGACTTGATCTTTGCAACTGGTGAGAAGGTCTCATCATAGTCAATGCCTTTGCGTTGACTATAATCCTTCGCCACCAACCTAGCTTCGTAGGTTTGTACTTTGCCATTTGCACCAGTCTTACACTTGAAGATCTATTTGCAAAATATGAGTCTGACCCCTTTAGGCAACTCAACCAAGTTCCAAACTTGATTGGTGTACATCGAGTCCATCTCGGATTTCATGGCTTCATGCCACTTCCCTGAATCAATATCTGATATTGCTTCAGAATAAGTATTAGGATCGTCCTTATCCGTTATGTCCATATTATCGAGTTCCTCCAAGAGGTAACCGTATCTAATGGGTGGATTACGATTCCTAATCGACTTACGGAGCTGTGGTTGTGCAGGCTGTACTTTTTGATCGTGAAAATTTTTGTGGTGCATTGATTTCATCAATGTCCGGAGAGTCCTCAAGAGCTACACTTTCAGATGCCTCTTGGGCGGGAGTTTGAACTATGTTATTCTCATTCAGCCTGCTTGGAGGTTCTTGTACTGGCAAGCATACTCCAATTACGCTCCCGTTGGCTGAAAGACGATCACCTAGTGAAAGACTCCCACCGTGAAAGTTGCTGAATGCTCCCACTGATTCCTTGTCATGTTGCTTTAACAAGATATCAGTCTCTTTGTTAATTTGTGATTCTTGAATTTCTTCAAGTTCTATCAGCTTACGACCTTGTTCCTTAGAGACATAGTCTTCTTAAAGGAACTTGGTCTGCCTAGAAACAATCACTGATTATTTCTCAGGTAGATAGAAGTAATATCCTTTAGTTTTCTTAGGATATCCCACAAAGTAACTCTTTTCACATTTGGATTCCAACTTGTCGGTAAGCATCCTTTTCACAATCACGGGGCCACCCCATGTTTGATATGTGTAAAAGTTAGCTTCTTGCCACACCATAGTTCATATGGTGTATGCTCAACCGATTTAGATGGAATCCTATTCAGGATGTAAATTGAGGTTTGTAACGCGTATCCCCAAAAGAATGTCGGAAGAGAGGAGAAGCTCATGATGGACCTCACCATGTCTAACAGGGTTCGGTTTCTCCTCTCGGACACACCATTCATCTGAGGTGTTCCGGGAGGAGTTCATTGTGACTGGATTCCATATAATTTCAAGTAATCAATGAATTCATGGCTAAGGTATCCACCTCCTCGATCTGATCGAAGAGTCTTGATACTCTTACCAAGTTACTTCTCTACTTCAGACTTAAACTCTTTGAATTTCTCAAAAGATTCGAATTTGTATTTCATAAGATACATGTATCCGTATCTTGAGAAATCATCAGTAAAATTGATGAAGTGTCCGAAGTGACCCCTAGCTAGAGTGGACAATGGTCCACAAACATCGTTGTGGATCAACTCTAAAACTTCTTTGGCATGCACCCCTTTCCCAAAAAAGGGTCTGTTGATCATCTTGTTCATGTTAGTTGTTCATGATCAAGTTCTACAATGCCATAAATAAGTTGGGTTTTCATGATTACTAAGTTTGAGTCTTTTATTTTGTATATTAAGAACATCATATCCATAATGCAACAAATACATGTTGCGAGTAATAGAAAGAACTAGATGATTATCATTAAGTTCTAATCTAAAACCAAAGGGTAAGTCTAACACATAAGTCCCCACACGTTCAATTAGCAACTCTTGCTTCATTTCCACGTGTAAGACGACTTCACCCGCCCTTACTGTCCTAAGACACATGAGCCCCTTCACATTCGCATAAATGTGATAGCCACATCCGGTATCTAATACCAAGCAGTTAGCGATATTAATGAACATATTTATCTTAATAACAAACATAGATGTTGTAATGCCATAAGCACCTAGTGCCTTCCTTTTAGCAACCAAAACTTTATAGTCCTTCTTCTAGTACCCTCTTCTACTTATAGTATAGGCACACATCCTTGTCGACACGCTCCTTCTTTTGAACACCATCTTAGTGATAATGAACTTAAAAGTTTTGAGCACCCTGTGAAGTTCAGGCATGGTTGCATCCATCTTATTCATATTGTAGTTCACAATGAAGCTAAAATATGAATCCAGAAGCGACTGAAGGATAGCATAAATGAAAACATTGGTATTTTAGCTCAAAGCCTGAATTACCAAGTTTATCAATTAGGCCTATCATCATAAGCACATGAGGTGAAATCTTCCCTCCTTTAGCTAACCGGCATCTGAACAGATCTCTCATCACTTCATAAATCTCAGAATGAGATTCAGAATCAAAGAGATCCTTCAGATGCTTGAGCATCTCGAAGGGACCCATTTTCTCATGTTGCCTATGTATATCGGGAGTCATGCCGAGCAACATCACATACTGAGCCTGAGAAGCATCCTCTTGATGCTTCTTCTGAGTTGCTACGTCAAACGCGGCTGCCTCAGGGAACCAGATTCAGGGGTAACCTGGATTGGCGTGTCCAACACGTACTCAATCTTTTCTTGCCTTAGCACCAAACACATGTTTCAGTACCAGTCCTGAAAATTTGGCCTAACCAATTTGTTTGTTTCCTAATCACATCTCAATAACAGTTATACATTTCAATTAACCAAGAGATTTAATATAAAATGAGAATTACACACATAATTCCTATGATCAATATTCAGCAATCAAAATAAACATGGTCTTTCTTTTGTGTTTATTTTGTCTCGATTATTTTCACATACTCAACGACCTCATCGAAAAAGTACAAATTTATATCAAATATAAATTATAATGGACTAGGATCCACATTACTACTATCATAATCCCAGCGAGGGCTGATCATTACAATAGCATAACTGGTAGGTCTCCAAACCAATTACAAAATAGCAATTCCTAGTTTGTCGAACCTAGTTTGACTGATGCCCCTTACTCTTTGTTCCCCGCGAGGGCTAGCGAAACAAAGTTAAGTTAGTTTACAACCATCAAGAGGCGACATTACATTTCCCTATAAAAGTCCTGTTAGATGTAGATACGAGCAAAAGACGAGGGTCTTTAAGTACTCATGGGAACGAAATCTCCAGTTTACTTTTAATTTTGATGGAAGACATATTATCAAATTAATGAGAAAACCATATTTTAGTGAGGAACATTTTAAAGGCAGTGTATTAATTGCTTAATCAAGATCCAACATATTAATCTAAGTCACATTTGAGCAATTATTGGGCGCCGCCTACCCAAATATGATTTACACGGACTAACAAATATTGGGCGTCGTCTACCCAAATAATTAATACGGTCCGACAATTATTGGGCGCCGCCTATCCAAACAGTTATAATGCGGACGTAAAAAGCGTTAACAGAATATAAAGCACATTAACCAAGTGGGAATTAATAACTAGTTTAATCCTTTAAACCATAATTTTAAAATCCAATTTTAAAATTAAGTTTAATAATTAAATTCATCATTAATATTTTGACTTTAAATAATTCAATTAATTAAGTGTGGTGCTAAAATAAGAAATACCAATGAGCTCTAAACTTTCGATCATCTCTAAAGTCTTTCAATTATTTTTTGCCCAAAATATTAATTTTATTACATCAACATAAAAAAATCCAGCCAAACAAGCCCTTATGTATTTCAGAATTTAAAAAGGAAGAGATACGGCCAAACATGGCCTTATTACTTTCAGAATAAAATAAAATAAAATACAGGGGCTTATTTGCAATTTATTAGATATTTCTTTAGAAGGGCCTGGAGTGAATCAAATTCTCAATCCAGGCCCCTACACCATGAACCACCTCTACAAATTATTCAGGCACATCAGGCCATGAGTTCGGATTTAATTCCATGTATATCAAATCTCTACGGATTTGATTCCGTATATAATTAACTAGTAATGCTTATACTCAATAATTCAAATCTAATATTTTTCGACCATTTCAATTTTATTTGATGATGATTGTTGGGAGAAATTATAATTTTGATAAAAGTTCCAAAACGAATGTAATAGGATCAGTCGAACCTGTTAGTCGACTGATATATTCAATAGAAAATGAGCTGAATATGTTAGATAACTGAGTACTTTTCATGATCAATATATTGAGGGGGAACTCAACATATAAGATGGGTCTCATAAAGAAAAGAAGACTCAAGACACTGAATATCAGAAGACTAGTTCTAAGAGAAGTCACTAACAAGTCCCAAGATTGTTTTTAAGTCAATCTTTGAATCAAACTTATCTGTTGAGCCATCAGCCGAGTCTGATGCCAGCAAGTGACAAGTCAAAAAGCTTCTTAAAGCCTGCTCAAATCAGTAAGTTTGAAGAATAAACTGTTGGGGAATTATTTGTCTGGATCTATTCGGGGTGAATATTTAAATACAAATTTAATTCTAACAATTATTACTAGCATGAATTAATCCTATATTAATTCAAATAATAATTCAACAACAAATCATGCATATAAATAAGTCACATAAATCTTACGCATGCAGAATTGCTAGGAGTTTACGTGAACTAACCTCTTGGAGTGACAACCGTTGAGAAGATGGATATCCCGTTCACACGAACAAACCCAAAGAGTCTTCTCAAGTATTCCCTCGTCCTTGTTCAACAATCCGGTGGAAGGATGCTAGCGAACAATTAACAAGAGGAAAAATAAAAATTATGTTGCACCACCTTTGTGGAATTCTAATTTTTCCAACATATGGAATTGCACTGGGGATGAAGAGTCCATCCCCTATTTATACTAAGGGTGGTGGTCGAAATTTTAGTAGAAAATAATATGGAAAAATCTTTTTCTTGATCTCCAAGAAATCTTGAATATATCTCATATATTTTTTTCTCAAATAATTAAAATATTCCACAAAAATTCAACCTCCTTATATTATGGTGATTTTCGAAATTAAGGAGTAAGGAATCCAAGATTTAGATCTTCTTGAATTTATGAGATATTCTTGTATTCCAAGAATATATATCTTCCATAATATTTTTTCAACAAAATCTTTCTTTCCCTTATTTCTTAAAAACTTTCGAAAAATCCCAAATAAATAACCAAGTGGGAGATTTCTTGGATTTAATGAAATAATCTTGTATTCCAAGAATACTTATCTTCATTCCATAACAAAATTCAAAGAAAATCTTTCTCCCTCTTTTATTTATTATTTTCGAAATATCAGGAAAAATAGGCAACAATAATTTGTTTTATTTTAAACACCTTTTTCAATTATTGGACTTTATCTTTGGGCTACTTGAGGGGCCTTTAGAAGAATTAAGATTGAACCTTTCAATGGACCTTGAATTTCCAATATTAAGCCACAATATTATTCAAGCCAATAAATATTAATTAATCCCACTACATAATTAATATTGCACTATCCATCTTAACCCATATTACTGTTAATATGGCTCCCGGTTATTATTTCCTGTGTTTAAGATTATCCAGTCCATTAATTAATTTAAGCCACTGAAATAGCTTCATATTAATTAATATCTTTTTCCTTGGAGTAAGGTCAGCTCAACATTATTATCCATACCGGAATCAAACTTCACTTGCAAGATTTGGTATGATAAAACTTCTGAGCCCACCAAGGGGACAAATCAAGCAAGATGTACTTGCACACGATTCTCCGTATTAAATCTTAACAATCATCATGTAACTAATAATATTGCCCAAGATATAAGGTATTGAATCTCATTGATTCTCTACCCATCATAAGTCAAAGCAATAGTTATTAATTCCACACGCTCCTATTTAAGGGACGGGGATTATGAAATAACGAACCACTGAGTCTAATTCTTCTATATTCAGCACTGAATAATTTATCCTCCTGTAGGTCCTATTCAGTGCATCATGATGCACTAGTGCAATCTCTTGGTCAAGAAAAGACAATCTAAGCCTTATACTTCAACCTTTCACGATGGATTGTTCATTTCCATCTTGGTTGTGAATTTTGTACTCTTGGTTACAAGGGACTGTTAATTTAATCTTATGTGATCTGGTATCACGAAATTAACTACAAAGTACCACGTACTAATTATTGAACAGTTATGGAGTTAATATATGTAGCATTCAATCATATTTAAAGCAACAGTGATAAATAATTTATTTAAGTAAATAAGACAGAAAATTCAGTTTGGTTATACAAAGTAAAAGCATACTTTCTGTTGGGAAATATGTAACTTAGTTTTGATGGAAGTTCCAAAACAGGTTGTAATAGGACCAACGGACACATTAGTCGATGATGACTTATAATCGATTAAGATGACCAAATGAAATGTATAGATAAATTTGAAGTAAAGATAGGTCACATATTGAGGGGAACTCAATATGTATAGGTCGTCGATGTATCGATGACCCGGATAAGGTCGATGATCCCGACTAAGCGCAAATCGAAGACGAAGTCAAGATCAAAGAAGACAAGAAGACATCAAGACTCGGATGAACTCAAGACTCGGATAAGCTCAAGACTCAAAGAACAAACTCAAGACTTAGTCTGATGAATACACCGAGGCTCGAGACACCAAGATCAAAAGACCAAGACCTACATTCAAAGAGTCCGCATATTGAAGCTAAGACAATGTGCATCCGAAGACTCAATCAAGGTAGATCGATCGGTTGCTGATCAAGTCAAACTCACACCGTGACAATCAAAATGATACACCGCATGTTTCTTCTACAAAAGGAATATCAATCGCCTAACGGACAAATTCCTTAAGTACCGCCTCATGGCCAAGAAGAAAGCGACACGTACAAAAAGAGCCGACATTATGGGATACGGCGCAAGCGGACAAAAACGGGCGCTTAATGATGCCTACGGCCACGCCGATAATAATCGAACACGCCACAATCATATCCTAAAACCTACCTAATATAGCCCGAAATTCAAATTGCTCTCCAACGGCTCTTTGATTTCGAGGTCTATAAAATGGGATCGATCTTCATTTTGAAGACAGAGGACCAACAGTGATTAACAAGCACCAACGAGTGAAAACAAGCAAGAACAAACACGGAGACACCACAAAAGAAGCTAAAGCTACAGCAAAATCTCCGTTCAAAGAACACTACATTTGAAGATTATTCTTAGAGTGTTCATCCCATTAGTTCTTAGCAAGAAATCCTATCCACTAGCATTTTGGCTACCTAAAGCACCAGGATATATTTCCAGTTGGAACCCTCAAACATTCTTTACCCAAACGCAAGTTAGGTTAAGTCTGTAGAGTGAGAACTCATTAAACATCTCGGCTATCCTTTTTAAGGATATAAGTCCCGCTGGTTACGTTTGTAGAGTGGGAACTCGATAAACATCTCGGCCATCCTGAAAAGGATATAAGTCCCGTAGGTTAAGCTTGAGTGGGAACTCGGTAAACATCTATGCCATCCCGAAAAGGATATAAGTCCCTTGAGTTAAGTTTGTAAGAGTGAGAACTTCGGTAAACATCTCGCCATCCCCGAAAAGGATATAAGTCCCATGAGTTAAAGTAGGTTAAGCTTCCCCGTGTTAAGGGAAGAGTGGGCGTGGGGCGGGTTTAAATCCGAACCACTATAAAAAGTCTTGTGTGCATTTACTTGCTTTCTTATTGCTTTACACAAGTCACAACCGAGTTTTAAACAAAGATACATATTCTAAGTTAAGCTCAATCGCACCAAGCAATCGATCGATCGATTGACACCTTAGTCAACCCGGTTGGCCCGACTTGAGAATCGATTGATAAAACCGGTTTTTCACGGGTAAAAACAAGCTTCCGCGACCATTCGATTAAACCGACAGATATCAAACCGATCGCCCTCGGTCACTTTCAAGAAGATTGAACATCAGTCTAAACTGATACACTAGCACTCTGATCGGGTAATCTGCAGTTCACACCTGATCCGCGTGAAAAGTTTTAGAAGTCTATTCACCCCTCCCCTCTAGACTTCCACCCTCACAAAACCCGTTCGGGACCTACAAGTGGTATCGAAAGCGGTGGTTCTCTGACCAATCGGCTTTGAGTATCATCGATTCTTGAGGAAGAATCTTTGTGGTCATTTGAACAGATCTTGAAAAACCGTTTTTAAAACTCATTCGTTTTCAAAATCACTCAGCATGGATAATACCTCTGGCATGTATCATGATTTGCCTAAGTTTTCAATTGATGAGTATGCAGATTGGGCTATATATATGTACAACCATCTAGGATCTATAAGCGGCAGAATGATGGAAGTCATCGAACGAGGACCCATCATCATATATTACGATAACCCGGCCAGCTTGGAGGAGATCCAGATTTTGCCACGGGAAGTCTTGTGCGAAAAAAAGCCCAAATTTGATGGATCTGCAGAGGAAAGAAAAGTCAGATACTCTGAATACAATCGCCAGTGCATATAATCATGAAGACAATGGATAAAGTCACCAAAGAGAAGATAAAGTATCTCAAAACCGCCAAAAGCAATGTGGGATACTCTTCTTTGAGATATCTTGAAGGAAATGATCAAATCAAAGACAAATACTACAAAATTTGGCGGTGAAGTTCGAAAAGTTAAAGATGTTGCCCAACGAGACAATCAACGAGCTCGATGGGAGGATCACCATGTCGAGAAATAAGCTACGAGAACTTGGTAGAGATGTCGGACAAAGATATCAACTACAAGATCTTAAGATCTCTCACCAAGAATGGGACATGAAAGTCATGGTAATCAAGGATTGCCAAGACATTTCAAAGATGAAGCCGAGTAGCTTGTTCCTAAGCCTTAAAGCTCACGAGTTTGATTTAATCGAAAGAGGACAAGCGAGATGAAGATGAGACGCGCTTCTTTGAAGCCTCAACGTCTAAATCGGTTCTGTGATAAAGCAACCAAAGAAGCAGATCGAAGGCCACCAACTCGTTGGAAACATAATAAGTCAAGGTAATGCATCGCTCGCTACCGTGAAACTTGAAAGAACAAATACTCACTTTTGGTAAGTATCGAGATTCTACAAAGTGACTATCAAAGAAACAGAGGCCAACCGACGGATCACGAAAAGAACCAGATCCGATGATCGAAGAGATCACAGAGAAGAAAAGAAAAGAGATGATCCGACGATGAGAGAAGAGATAACAGATCCGGCGTATGAGCTCAGACATTATCGTAGCGGAAAGTCACCGACATATCCTATGTGACGGTTGACTCACCCGGGCAGAGGAAGTTTCAGAGATCGAGGATCATGCTTCAATCATGAGAAACCAGTCACTACAAAGACCGACCGCCTCGACCGACGACCCATAGAAAGAGAAGAAAAACGGAACAAAAGAGAGCAAAGCCTCAGAGATAGGAAAGCCCTGGTAGCTGACACTTCTGGAATTGATGATTCCTATCTGTCTTCTGAGGACTCTGGCTACTCTTCTGTAGAAGACTTCTGTCTGATAAGCAGTGCTATTAACTTCCACGAGCATGAAGATCTGATATTCTCTTCAGATGACGATGAAGTCTGCCTGATGGCCAAGGAGGACCAATCTGAGGTAACCTCCAAACCTTCAGCTTTTTCAAATTCCACACCTGCTATTATTAGCACACCTGCTGGAGAGATTGACTTGCAGCTCTACTCTGAGCAATTGCTTGATGATCTCTCTGTTGCAGTAGACACTTATATAATATTGGAAGTTAAAAATGACAAGCTAAGGATCATAAATAATCAGCTTGTTAAAGAGAACGCCTCTCGATAAAACTCTTGAATCGAAATCACCTGGCCGCTCGGAAAGGTAACTGAGGAACTTAACATTCTAAAAGTTAAATCTTCTGATCAGGATAAGCAGATCAAAGATCAGCTAGCAATCAACAAACAGCAAGCTGATAATTTCAAAATCCTTCAAGCTAAATTTGATGAGCTATTCCGACTACACGAGAGTCTAAAAACTACTGAGGATAGTTTGCGCAAGAAAATAGAGGTTTTCACGAAGTCATCTAAAACCGTTAAATGAACACCTATTTTTGAACGCCGACTAACAAGAAGGGAATTGGGTATGAGAACCCTTCTACATCCTCAAAAGCCCCATTTGATTCACTTCGTAGGTCAGAATCAAGCGAATCTCGACAAAGATACACTAAAAGCTAAACTTGTATCCGATAAGGAAAAAAGACACAATTGAACAAGTAAAAGGCAGTGCCTAATCGAAAAAGGAACATAAATGAACCCCCAATCGATAAAGCATCAGCCGAGAATCAATAGAAGAACCCGGTTCTTCCGAAGAAATCTCAACTTCGACGGCAGACATTAGGTATCAAAAGAGACAACCTGTAAGAAGGAAATCTAATCTGAGACCCAATCAAGGGTCACCGCCTAATAAGCAAGCTATAGGTAAACTGCAAAGACCACCTATGCCAAAAAGATATGAATCTTTTGATGGTAGCGAATGTATCTACCCTTATAACCGTGAGATCTAGGGCTAAACTCTTTTTGAGCCACACCGAGTAAAAAGAAGACAAAATATAAAGAAAAATCCCAAGTCTTCTAAGTCAACCAAGGCTCACACGAATAATCATACTAATCAGAAAGCATATAAAGAGATGTATGATTATGTTGATATGTATGGGAGACAAATCAGACCTTCTAATCTATCAGATTTTCATAGAAGTGCTCTGTTTGTGTGGATTCCTAAATCCACCACTAACCCCCCAGGACCCAATTCCAAAGGGGTACCTAAAGCCTGATTTGATTGCAGGTTCGCGTGGGACTGGCCAACAAAGGAGGTGCACAAGCAACTATATGGTACATCGATAGTGGATGCTCAAGGCACATGACTGGAAGCAAACATCTCCTTAGCTCTTACAAAGAACAAGAAGGCCCACGTGTACTCTTCGGTGATGATAACTTTGGTTTTACCAAAGGATTCGGAACCTTAGAGAATGATGATGTACAAGTAACTGGAGTCTCGTATGTCGAAGGATTGAAGCACAATCTACTATTAGTATCACAATTCTACGACAACGGATTCAGCGTTGAGTTCTCGAGCAACAAGTGTACGATAAGGAATCGAGCCACTCAACAAATCTTGCTAACTGGTTCAAGGAAAGGCACAATCTACACAACATATTGGAACAGTTGCCCAAAGAATACATGCTTAATTGTTAAGAGTTCTAAAAGTAGCAGTTGACTCTGGCACAAAAGAATAAGTCATCTGAACATCAAGACTCTCAACAAGATCGCTAGGATGTCTTTGGTTGAGGGACTTCCGAATGAGATATTCTCCAAAATTAGACATGTGCCGCATGTCAGAAGGGAAAACAAGTTAAAGCCTCATTCAAGGGAATACCAGGACCAGCATCCAGTAGAGTATTGCAACTGCTCCATATGGATCTATTCGGACCCGATTACACCGGTCGATCTCGATGGGATTTAAATATACTCTTATAATCGTGGATGATTATTCCAAGTTTACTTGGGTTGTATTCTTATACAAGAAAAAGCGAGACAACGACTAAAATACCCGAAAATTTTCTCAAGAAGCTACAAAACGAGAAGGGTGTCGAGATAGTAAAAATCGGATCGGATAAAGGCGAGTTCCCGAATTCCTTTATTATTGATTTTTTGCCGAAGTTTGGTATCTGACAAAGAAAAAACTCACCTACAAGAACACCACAACAAAATGGAGTAGCGAGCGGAGAAGAAACAGAACTCTCAAGGAAGTCTGCCAAGACTATGTTAATTTGAACATGCTACACCAAGCCGTTTTCAAGGCGTAAGCAATCAACACAAAGATGCCATACTCGAAAAGATGTTCTCGACTAAGACTCACTTCAAAACACCTTATGAACTGTGGAAGGACGAGAAAACCTCGTGTTTCATACTTCCATGTTTTTTTGGGTGCAAGTGTTTTATTCACAACAATGGGAAAAGTCGGTTGAACACTTTTGAGGCCGGTCGGATGAAGGTATATTCTTAGATATTCCTCATCCGGCAAAGGCTTTCTGGGGTTTACAACAAACGAACCCTAGTTGTGGAAGAAACACCCCATGTGGTCTTTGATGAGACATCTTACGAACAAGAGAAAGCCGCCTCGAACAAGCCGTGCCGGATCAACCACTACACGGCACGAAAAATGGATCGACTAAGTATCAAGTAGAAAAGAAAGGTTTAACACATAAAAGTGTACATCCCGAACTTGATCTTGCTGATTCAACAGTCTATCGGACCCTAAGGTACGCATGGCCCCGTCGATGAAGAAGAAGTCATTATACCGAGATAAAGATCAAGCGAACCATCTGGTTCGGGGGAACTCTGAAGTTCCTCTGAATGAACATCGACACATGATGAGTCCAACATCACCGAGACATGTTCTTATCAAGTGGATCATAACTCCGCACCACTCCCAATCACTAGTAATGAACTATCGATATGGATGATGTTCTCCAAACAAACGCACATCGAGCGAGGAAGGACTGGATTACCCGGTCATCCAACCGATCGATTATCTAAACCCATCCGATAGAGTCAAAACTAGACACCAGTTGGTGAAAGTGCCATGTCTTGTTGTTATCTGTCTTTGAAGGAACCAACTACGATGAGAGGAAGCTCTACAAGACGCAAAGTTTGGATTCTAGCCATGCGAGGAGGAGGAGCCGAACAGCTTTTGAGAGGAATCAAGTTTGGGAATTGGTGGATGCACCAACTCATCAAGACGTAATTGGCACGAAGTGGGTATTCAAGAACAAGAGAGATGAGAAAAATGTCATAACGGGAATAAAGCAAGACTTGTTGCCAAGGGGTATTCTGTCGAAGGAATTGATTATGATGAGACCTTTGCACCGATCGCCGCTTAAAAGCCATTCATTTAAGCTACGCATATCTTTGCCCTGAGGGTTCATTTGTGTATCGATGGATGTAAAGAGTGCATTCTTAAACCGGGTACTAGCGAGAGAAGTTTATGTCTAACAACCTCCGTGCTTTGAAAAAAGGCAACCAAGTGTACCGTTTAAGGAAAGCTCTTTACGGATCAAACAAGCTCATCGAGCTTGGTATGATACACTCTCTCGATTCTTCGACAGACAGGTTCACTAAAGGAATAGTGGGCGGAACCTTATTCGAATAGAAGATGGAGAAGATATTACGATGGTTCGGATCTCGTGGACGACATCATCTTCGGATCTCCCAACAAGAAGCTGTGTGAGAAGTTCAGCAAGTTGATGAAGGGAAGTTCGAGATGTCCATGATGGGTCAGATGAATTACTTTCTAGGTTTACAAGTCAAGCAGAGTACAGAAGGGATATTCATCTGTCAGCGGCAATACACAAAGGAATCTCTTGGCAAAGTTTGGAGTTAACATTGCAAGGAAGCCAGAATTCCCATGATGACCGGGTTCAAGATGGATCCAGACGAAGATGGTCAGAAAATGAATCAGAAGGAGTATAGAGCTCTAATTGGATCACTACTATACCTGACTGCCAGCAGACCAGACATTACGTTTGCAGTAGGTGTATGTGCCAGATTTCAAGCAAATCCAATGCAAAGCCACCTAAAGCAGCAAAGCGGATTCTCAAGTATCTGAAGGGGACTTGTAAACCTTGGTTTATTTTACCCATCGATGACAATCAAGCTTAGTGAGTATTCTGATTGATTCACGGAGGTTGCGAATCGATGAAAAGTCAACCTCGTGTTCATGTCGGGTTACGGGAAATAAAAAATTTGATCTCATGGTTTTCGAAGAAGCAGACATCAGTTGCGACATCTACTACTGAAGCAGAATATATGGCTGCAGGAAGCTGTTGTTCCCAACTGCTCTGGCTAAGTCAGCAGCTGAGGGATTACAACATCGTAGCTAAGAACGTACCTATATTCTGTGATAGTAATAGTGTTATTGCAATCACTCAGAATCCTGTTCTACATACAAGATGCAAGCATGTGGATGTCGACACACCATTTTATCGGAGATCATGTTGAAAAGAAGAATATCGAGGATGGAAAAGATCCATCTTGACAAACGAAGTTCGATATCTTAACCAAGCCGCTAGCTGAGATCAGATTCAGAGAGTTATGCAACGAGCTAGGGCTTCTGGATCTTGGAGAAAATGCACCAGATATGGTTGAAGGAATGATCTCCAGAACCAGTTGGTTAAAAGACTAACCAGGTTAAGTGGAATCAGTTGAGTTAGGAATCTCAACCGATCGAATCACGAGGAGCCGATCCGAAGTTCGGATAAGGAGCGGATCGAAAAGTCGATAAGTAGCCGATCCGAAGTTCGGATAAAGGGCGATCGATTCAAGACATATCGATTAAGGAACCGACATTGGAAGATTACTTTATACACTACAGGAAATCCCACATTCTGTGATGAATTTTTTTGTGACGACATAAAATTCGTCACAATATATTACCTAAAGGTGACAAATTTAATTTTCGTCACTAAAAAGTGAGAATTCGTGACAAATTTTATTTTTGTCACCATTGATGTTTTTTTTCTTAACTAATTCAAAATTTTCATGACAAAAACAAGAAATTCGTCATAATAAACTTTTGTGACGATATTCATAATATTTAGTGACGATATTGAACGTCATGAAAAATAGTATTTTTGTGACAACTATATGTTTTGTCATTAATTATTCAAAAGAATTGGTGACACACTTAATTCGTCACAATTTTATTTGGTGACGATCTTCATAAAGAATTAGTGACGTTCTTATTAAATCAGTATAACATAAAATTTTCATGACGATTTTATGTTTTGTCGTCAATTGTTCAGAGTAACCAGTGACATATTTTTGCGTCACCAATAATTATATATGGCGACAATTAATGATCATTTGTCACTTTTAACAAAAGAAAGTCATAAATTCTATAAGGAGGTTTTCGCGACACAAGAATTTCGTTATTATTTGTTATGTAAACATGACAAATTTGAATTTTGTCATAAGAATAAATTATGGGCGGTATTTATGTTGTGACAAAATTTATATTCATCATTATTGTGCACATATGGTGACGAAATTAAATAATTTGAATTTTGTCATAAGAATAAATTGTAGAAAGTAATCAATTAGTGACAAATTTTCACATTCGTCACTGTTATCCACATATTATGACGAATTTAAATAAAACATCACAATAACTCAAAAATAAAATGTAATAATAAAATTCGAACACAAAACCTCACCAAACAAGGTTCGAAACCATGACCTCTTAAATAAACTTGACAACCAACCACCAAATAAGCCAAATAATTTTTATTATTTGTTTGATGTTTATTTATTATCGTTTAACAATTAATTTTTCCATATAAAATAATAAATTTTATGTTAAATAAAATCGCAAGTTATAAAATTTATTAAAAAAATTTACTTAAAGTTTCGTCCAATACGGTTGGGAACCAGGACCTATCATACAAATTAGGATAGCTATACCACTGGACTACACATTAACTTGTGTTCATTTGTTTTACTAAAATTATTTCAATGTAAAACTGACCTAATTATACCTAAATTTATAATCTGCACATCGATCTATCATCATTCAGCAAACAAATTAGGGTAACAGTTGATCCCAGAAACGCCTTCATCACTGAAAATAATCCCCCGCGCCAGAACGATCTCCCGCGAAAGAATATAGCAACGACTTCATCTTTATGCAATTCTGCATCCGAATTGGTTCCGTATTTCTGCATCTGAATTTCTGCCAGTTGAAATCGATCAAGCATCAATAGATTCGCAAGCTAACTGTGAGTTTAAAGTATTTGTGAGTTTGATTTATCTTTTGATTGTATTGTGGCATTTAGAACATGAATTTATGCAATCTGTACATTATGAGGGATGGGAAAATTATAGAGTAGACATGGGAATCTATATGTGATAAAAAGATGTGATTTCTGTTAAGTATAATTGTGTTACAATTAAACTAACGTTCATGAACTAGATAGCATAATCAAATCTGTAGTTGAAATCAATAGCTGGTCAATGCAACTCATATGTATTTTAAAAATGTATTAGTTGTTTAACTAAAAAGTATTAGTTGTTTTTACTAAAAAGTGATTATCATATACAAGCACAACTGGTGTATAGAAGGAGGTGTTTCTCTTGTGTTTTGATCAGTTTCTAATTTTGGGATATATGTAAATCACTGAACCATTGTTTAAGTATACAAGAATGTGGCATCACATAATCAATTGGTTTCTGATTCTGTCTCAGAAGAGCTAAGCAGATGCATTTGTGTACGCTGACCAAGTATTGGAACGATGGTATCCAATGCTTGAGGAAGGCAGCAATAAAGGCATAGTTGCTCTTGTTACCATTAAAAAAGAAGGTGCAATTACAGGTGGCCCCGATTTCATCAAAGTTGTTGGTAATTCTATTCTTGATGCAACTGTATCAGAGAATCTTCCAGGTATCTCCTGTTTTTCGCGTTATGTTTCATTTAATATGTAAATCTTTTCGATGAAATGATGTTTAAGACTCATAAAAAAAAGAAAAAAACAGTTCAGAAAACTCAAATCACCAAAATGATGTTTAACAGAGAAAAGTTATCAAGCAACTATGAAAGGTAAGTTCTTATTTTTCCTTGTAAAAGCTAAACTGCTGGTGCTGATAAAAATCTGGAAAAAAAAAATACAATACCATGATAATATACCTTACAAGAACTCTGTTAGCTGCCTCTCCAATCCAAACTTACCATCATCGATCACAAGTTAATTACATTAAAGTAGCTAGTTAGAAAACAAAATGATGATTAAAGTGTAGGATTTCTATTCCACGACAAATAGGTAGGATCCCCCAAAGGCCTTGGTTTAAAGATGTAGAGTAGAGAGAAAACAAGTGCAAGTAGTAAGCTAGTTCCTCCAACTACAAAATACATCCTACCCAGAAAATAATTCTTCCCACCAATCCATGTTGTTGTTGATATCACCAGCTTCTTTTTCCCATCAAATGAGTAGGTGTTATAATTATTTTGAATTACAACCGTTATCTTCTCGTTCACTTCAAGGTCTGTCTCAATCATCCCGTATAATTTTTTGAAAGTCGGTAATCTTTTTGTTGTTGTTTAAATATAATTATTCAAAGTGTCGAACACGTAAGAGAGACACGTGTAATATTCAACTATTAAAATAATCATGCCCGATGGACAAGTGTGCTTTCGCCGCTTCATGACCAAACAAGTTTGTTAAGCCTCGCCACTTGTCAACCAAGCGAACATACTACTTTATGAAGTAAGTTTTGTTAGCCAACTTCGTCATTTACCAACTAAGGTGTGTTAGCCAGACTAACCGAGCAAAATGATCCTGACAACTATTAAAAGATGTTGATCTGATCACCAAACCGATCGATCTGGAAAAAGGAATCGATAAGGTTTGAGCGAATGATCTAAGGACTCAGACAAACCTGAGGGCTCAGACAAGTCTGAGGACTCAGACAACCTGAGGGCTCAGACATCCTGAAGGCTCAGACAAACCTGAGGGGTCAGTATGCTCGATGCTCAGACATCCTAAGGGCTCAGACAACCTGAGGGGTTAATATGCTTGATGCTCAGATATCCTGAGGACTCAGATAATCTGAAGAACTCAGACATGCTCGACGAGAACAATATCCTGGCATAAAATTGATGTGGTTAAAGTGGTGAACAAAGCATACAGTCGAGCAAAAGATTGATTTGGACGACCAAAAGAGTGCCTTATAGACAAGCAAGTGCAAAGATCAATCTGGAAGATGAAGTTGGAAACGTGGCAGCATCACATGAGTTCTTGCATGGCCCAAGTCTCCAAATTATGCATGCCAAACCAAAAATTCGTGCTTGTCAAAGTACTATAAATAAAGAAAAAACAACAAGATAGAGGTTCACAAAAAAAATCTCCCAGAGGGGTAAGGTACAGAAAAATTCGAGAGTTCATCCATACACATAAAAAACCCTAGCACTCATATACCAACTCTCCAAATCATCTTTATCCATAACGATTCATCTTCATGAGATGTATCATATATTATGCGATGTAAAACTCGCAATACTACATCCCCGGCTTGGTACGCCCCGTAGTAGTCATTTCTTGAAAAACCGGGTCAACAAATTCCTCTTATTTACTGTTTATTTTACACGCATATATTTTGTTTGTGAGTTGTCACCGAATTAGCCACATAATATTCTCCATATAAAACGACTCGCAACAATTGGCGCTAGAAGGAGGGTTTTCAAAAAACCAACCTATACACAATCCCGTAGTTAACCGAGGCGTAAAAAGAAATATAATGCCTCAATCTAGGAATACACAAACAGAGAGAGGTCGGGGCAAAGTCGACCTCACGGCCCTGAAAAGAGGCTCGATGCCACCTCACAAAGATCGATAAATGGAGACCATCAATCTTGAGGATATTGCCAATGATCCGTGACCATAAAAAAGGCCATCACTTTCTTCTTCTGAGCACGCAGAAAGAGGGGGCGAAAAAAGAGTCGCCAAGTTAAAAACTCAAGATGATGAAGATCGACGCCTTTACACGTACGATAGCGAGCAAGTAAAGATAAAAATTTGCAGGCGGAAGCTAATAAAAAAAAGATGATAATCGTCGATGACGAAACGGCCTCAAGGGTCCGCACCATCGGCGTTTGGGCGTTTGAGGCTCTCCGCCAAAGACCGAATCGGCAATAATAGCGACAGGACCGGAAAGAACAACCGATAAACATGCCCGCACATTCGGATCCTCATGATCATCCGCATGCCGAACAAAAATCGGCGGGAACAAAATTGTCTATCCATCGCCGATCGATTGGGTAGTCAAACACAAACTTGGAAAGAAATTCGCCCCATCACGAGCATGACCCACTAGGTCCTCATGATGGGATACGACCGATCCAAGTCTGCTCGGTTCCACAAAATTTGGTTGAAAAATCAGAAAAGCCATCAAAGACTTACTGTCGACACAGCCTCAACTAAAGACTCCTCGAAGCACAATACCTGCCGCCACTAACACCGGCGATCATGGCGGCCGAAATACAAGAGAAAGTGGCGAAGATCCCACCACCAATCCCCATGTTCGATCTTCGAGTCCGACCCACATGTCCATCTCAAAGAAATACTCGGACTTTATGATCGCCATGGGTGCCACGCAGACGTGACGCAAGATCTTCATCATTCCCCATGACTTTGGGTGATCGGACACATAGATGGTTCTCTACTTTGCCCGCTGGTCCATCACATCTTTTCGCTCAATTGGGACAACAATTCTCGCCCCATTTCTCATCCATGTGTGCTCGCCAAAGACTGAAAACAAAGGTTAGCACATTTTCCCAACCGAGGGGTGAGTCGACGAGCATACATCGAAAAGATTTGATAAATGTTTGTATGACGGGGCCCAGGTTGAAAAGGATGCCAAGATCCTCGCGGTGGTCGGAGGCCTCACCCGAATCTTGACATGTAAAAGCCGTGCATCAAGACCGGCGAACACATATTCGAGGAATTCGGAGAGCGGCGGCCAAGATCATAGCCATGCGCAGATCTGCCGCCGCCCGATCACGATTAGGTCGAGAAACAACAACTAAGAAAGCTTTTGGGAAGAAAGTGATGAATGAATGAAGTATAAACCCCCTGGGTCTTTCAAACCATTCGAAGAAAGAGCAGAAGCAAACGTCCTACGAAGTCTTCTGGGCGTTTCAGCAGAAATAATTTTTAACCAAATCAAAGATCGGGACATGTTGGATAGGCCTCGAAGAATCATAATGGACAAGCATCGGCTTAATGCTTCCAAATATTGTAATTACCACGAGTACATCAGGCATAATACAGAAGATTGTCGCGATTTACTTCGTCAACTTTGGAAGTTATACGAAGAGAATCGTCTTACCCAGTTCCTTAAAAAAAAGCGCGAGACTCTCCAACGTAAAAAAAAAACAAGAGATCGCAGGGGTAAGAGAAAAGCCGAAGAGATATCTGACAGTGATCCCGAAGAATCTCGTAAGAGGTCTGAATTACCCAAAAGAGGGGCCCCAACTATGGGTAGAGGTCGAGAAAGTCAAGAAATTCACATGATACGCCCCGATTGGGTCCAATTGGGTGGATGTTATCGTGCACCCACATTATCGAACAGACGAAAGAAGATGGAGATCGTGCCATGCAAAGCATCCATCAAATGAAGGTGGCGGCGCATCATCTAAAGACGCCACCCTCTCACCAAATCATGTTCTCGAAAGACGATCTCGACGGCATAATCACCCCCACAATGACTCTCTAACCATCGATTGCTTTCGTCTCGCCGGTTTTTGAAGGTGCACTTTCTCGGTTGATAACGAGCATATCTGAACATTTTGTTCGTCAACACTCTGCACCAAATGGAAAAAGCAAGTTGGGGACTTGAGCAGTTATATTGAACCATGTGATCACACCATTATGGGTTTCGGGGAATCTGTAACCCGACCCTATGGTATGATTATGTTAGAGTCGAGTTAGAATCAACTCTAAATCCGTCAGATCCGAAACTAGAATGCTAGATTTTGTAATCGTCGATGTTCGTTTCTTTATAACGGGTTCCTAGGTCGCCCGTTTATTCAGGAATTTAAAGCTGCTTGTTCTACTTATCATTACTGTGTCAAATTTCCAACACAAGATGGAACGGGTAGCGTAAAAGGAGATCAGAAAAAAGCTCGAGATTGTTTGCTATCATGTGCACCAGAAAAGCAAAATACTGTTAACATGATGGAGCAAACATGGGAGATCGGAGAATCAAGCCAACAGGCAAATACGTTGCCGAAATACCCTTTGACGAGCACACCTCCATGCGCGAACACAGAAAGCGCGAACACAAAATCCGGGATGGTAACTCATGTCCCAGATCTCCCAGATCTAATGAGTATTGGTCCGCCAAACGAGCTACCGGACATAGAACCTCGCGTAGGTTATGAACCTATGGAGGTAGGTGACGAACACCGGGGGTCGATCGAGGATCCTCGGTGGAAACAAAAAAGAAAGCGAGCAACTCCTGTCGAACAACTGGAGTCTATCAATATCGACCCGAACAGACCTGAGTTAGAAGTGTTCATTGGTTTGGAATTACCGGAACCATTACGAATAGAAATGATCGCCTATCTTCAAGCAAACTTGGATGTGTTCGCTTGGTCGCACAAGGACATGGTTGGCATCGATCCTAAACATGCATGTCACTCCCTCAACCTTGATCCAACACAAACTCCAGTTATCCAGAAGCGAAGAAAGTTCAGTCCGGAAAAATATGCGGCAATGAATAGTGAAATCAAAAAGTTGCTCGACAATAAACTGATTTGAGAAGTAAAATGCCCAAGATGGCTTGCGAACCCTGTGCTCGTCCACAAGTCTAATGGAACTTGGAGACTATGTATTGATTTCACTTATTTAAACAAGGCATGTCCAAAAGATAATTTCCCGATGCCGCATATCGATTATTTGGTCGATAATACAGCAGGCCATGAGCTCATGACCTTCATGGATGCTTTTGCTGGCTATCACCAAATACCCATGCATCCGGACGATCAAAAGAATACGGCATTCTGCAGCGAAAAGAATATGTATTGTTGGCAACGCATGCCATTCGGATTAAAGAATGCCGGGGCAACATATCAACGTTTGGTGAACAAAATGTTCGACGAACACATCGGCCGAACAATTGAGGTGTATATTGACGATATTGTGGTAAAGAGCGAACACAAGGAAGACCACATCACCCACCTCGCACAAACGTTTGATATTCTCAGGGAGTACAACATGAAGCTAAATCCGAAGAAATGCAGCTTGGGGTTCACTCGGGAAAATTCCTCGGACATATGGTCAGTCGAAGGGGAATTGAAGCGAACCCATCAAAGATTCAAGCCATGCTCGACATGCAGGCCCCCAAGAGCGTGAAAGAAGTCCAAAAATTAACCGGACGTTTGGCTTCCGTAAGCCGGTTTATATCACGAACTGGGGACAAATGCAAACCTTTCTTTGATGCATTAAAGAAAGGGAAATTCCAGTGGACCAAGCATTGCCAAAATGCATTCGAGTCATTAAAGCAGTACCTTGCGGATACTCAAACAATATCGAAGCTGTTCGGGCGAACAACTATCTGTATCTCATTGATCCGTCAGGCATGCAATTAGCGTCGTGCTTTCGTTAATTAGGCGAGGGGGCGACCCACTTGCCGTTTACTATGTAAGCCAAGTACTCAAAAAAGCCCAGGAAGCTCCGTACCCTCCTTTGGAAAAATTAGCATATGCTTTCTCCGTTATGAGTGTTGAAAGTTGCGACCATACTTTTTCGATCACTCGGTCGAGGTCTTGACCACATTCCCATTCGCGACAAGTCCTCCACCCGACCGGAACCTGCTGGGCGAATTACTCAAGTGGGCGGTGGAGTTAAATATTGGCATTACGTTAAGCCTCGCGAAAGAATGAAGGCCGTATGGCCGATTTTATGGTCGAGTTGACATATCCACAAATGCCCGAAAAAGTTCGTCGACCAACCATGGCATATGATGTTGATGGCTCATCAACAAGTTCAAGAGCCGAGCGGCGTAGTTCTCATCGGTATTAACTAGACAAACATTCACAATACCGTCCGTTTTGATTTCCCACCACAAATAATGAAGCCGAGTCTGGCTTTGATCGTTGGACTACGATGGCTATGACAATGGGAATTCAGAGGCTGATGATTTACAGCGATTCTCAGATAATTGTTTACCAAGTAACAGGCGAGTACGAGGCCCGAGGCGAACATATGGCACAATATCAACAACTAGCAAAGGAGTTGCTCGAACAATTCGAACAAGTTTACATAGAACAATTACCATGATTGGGTAATTGCTTCACGATGCTTTAAGCACGCTTGCAAAGCAGAAGGAGTGATGAGCACGACGGACATTGTGGTCGTCACAACTTGTTCGCCATCAATTCCCAGAGTTGTGGTCGCCCATATAACAAAGTAGCAAAAATATGGATGACTCCCATTTTGAATTACTTACAAAAGGGACTTCTCCCGAGAATAAAGCACTGAAGTTTACTCGCCTCGATTACAATCGCTCGTTATACAATCTTAAACGAGCATTTATACAAAAAAAGCTTCTCACTTCCATTATTGAAGTGTATTACTCTGAAGAGGGTCATGTGATTCGAGCAAATTCATGAAGTATCTGAAACCATACAGTGGGGCTCGCCCTGCACATAAAATTATTAAACAAGGCTATTCTTGGCCGACCACTAAAAAAGATTCGGCTTCGCGATGCTCGCTGGCGTGTCAAAAGTCAGTCGTACATGCCCCACTTATTCATAGCCCACCAAGAATTAGTGTCGGTTTATAAAAAATGGGGAATCGATTTGATCGCCCATTTCCTCTTGACACGCGTCGGGAGTAAAATATGTTTGTAGTTGCCGTTGATTACTATACTAAATGGGCGTGTTCGTTGTTAAAATCACCGAACAAAGAATGTGGAACTTTGTTTGGAAAAACATCATTTGTCGTTTTTGGGCTTCCCCAATCATTAGTAACGGATAACGGCAAAAGCAAATTCGATGGAAGTGAATTCGACAAAATTGTGCTCATTTGGGGCATAAAAAAACATTACTCAACTCCGTATTATCCCCAGTCAAACGGACAAGTTGAAGCCGTTAATAAAATTATCAAGCATACCCTCAAGGCCAGACTTGATAATTCCAAGGGGGGAGAATGGGCTGAAGAGTTGCCCGAAATTTTATGGGCCTATCGAACAACTTTCGTAACATCAATCTACGGAAACCCCGCTTGCCACGCCATTTGGTCGCGAAGGTTGTTATACCAAGAATCAAGATTCCGAGTCATCGGACAATGACTTTCGGAGAACACATCAATGACTAGGCGCTCGCCCTGAGTGCAGACCTACTAGAAGAAAGAAAGACGGAGGCTGATTTCAAGAATGCCATGTACAAAAAGAGATCAGAAAAGTTCTATAACTCCAAAGTCCGAACACGTAGGTTCAATGTGGGCGAGCTGGTTCTAAGACGAGCAATGGGGGTATCAGGTGGTGTGTTCGACCGAGCATGGGAAGGTCCATTCAGAGTTACATAACGTTTGTTAAATGGGGCGTATGACTTGGAAGACTTGAATGGAGTCCCATTGTCCTACTCGTGGAATGCGTCAAATTTGAAAAAATATTATCAGTAATGACGAGCTTAACTGGCCGAACAAAATCAGCCACACAGCTGAAACGAGCACAAATGGCCGAACAAAATCAGCCATTCAGCTAAGACGAGCAGGACAATCCTGAAAGAAGAATACATCGTGTTCGACACAAATCTTCTAGAAAAAATTCTAACCAGCACTATCGAAAGATAGAAGATACGTGTCAAAACAAGTTAAGAAGTGGTGGCAACCAAAAAAGGAACGTGTCAATCCTTGAATAAAAGCTGACAAAAAATCCGAACAAATGTCAAAATGAGGAGTTAAAAGCAAGAAGGCCAGCACCAACTAGCTATGCCAGCACCAGCTTGGGATAGTTCTATAAATATAGGCATATTGATAGCTGAAGAAAGCAGAGAAAAAAAACAGATAAAAAAGAAAAAAAATACTACAGTTATCGGAAGAAAGTTGGTTCAGTATGCCTCCAGATGAAGAAGAATCCAACACTCGATTCAGCTATCATTCTGCTGAATCGTGCATCTGTCCTAGTACGAGCTTTATACCCCATGTGACACGCCGAACACAGGTTGATGCTCGTTACGGACTCAAGATGCTCGGCAGAGTCATGGTTGCCACTCCACGTTACTCACTGCTTATGCAGTAGTAAATCACTAGTCCCCTACGCATCCCCAAAATCTCCTCCGGAAGGGGGGATGTCGAGTATCCGCCGAAACAACATGCGGATCTTGATGCTCGAGCATCTACTAAAGGGGATGAAATGGTGCGAATGAGGATTTTGCTCGCGCCGATATAAAGCAGCGCGGCGTGCTTTCGCCACATTCTCATGTCCGCAAATTGCCGCGTAATCACGACTTGTCCGGGGAGGGACAACGCTTATCTTTTCTTCTTTGCTGAGCATGTTATTTAAAGAAGGGTAGAGCGGGATGATCGCCACATGCTTGTCAACATCAATTCCGCGGACAAGGTGAGGCCGATTAAATTCTACTCAAGACAAGGTTTAAATTCAAAACCATAGTCTGATGTCTATAGTTGTGTAATAGACAGTCTTCTTCAAATGTAAAGGTTGTAATAGAGTACAACGTGTTGCAAAAAATATTTTTGTTTGTTAAGATTTTCTAGTTGAAGCCTATTAGAGGTCGCACCTAAGCCGGACGGCCCGAACAAAGACGAATGAGCCCAAGTCTATGTTCACCTGACGAACGAGTTCGTACTCTGATTCCCGTAGCAAAAAGCGAGTAATGGGTACGTAGTCGCAAAAGACGACTCGTACTTACAAATACCCGTAGCAAAAGCGGGTGATGAGTTCGGGGTCGCAGCTAAATAAGACGGTCCTAGTACGAAGTGATCGCGCCTAAATAAGACGATCGCGAACCAAGAAAGGGGGGGTTGCATAAATTTAACCCATCTGGTCGCACCTAAATAAGACGATCAACCGATTGCATCACAATAAGACAATCAAAAACGAAAAAAGTCAGGAGCGGACATAGGCAAACACAATGTTCGAATTCATTTAGAAGAAAAGAGGCATAAACTAGAAACCTAGGCAGACATCAAGCAACACAAACATCAGTCATTCATCAGCAACAATATTCATCCTCAACAATCAGGTTAGAGGAAATTGTTCAAAATGCAAATTCAGCCATTCAATTTCGAAGTTGTTCGAACAAGATAGAAGAAAGCAAAAAATTATATAAGTTCAAAAAGAGATTGTTCGAACAAAACAGAAGAAGACAAATTACACAACAATTGTTCAACAAAGCAAAAAATTATACTAAGGAACGACTCCTCCAGCATGGTCAGGCCCAGTCTGCTCGCCAGGAAGTACACTTTGCTCGATCACAGGGGACCTCCTTTGTTCGTCTCACACCTGATCGAACCCGGGCTTGGCTCGGAGAGTTTGATCAGCAACATCAACAATATTTACATCCGAGCCATCTTCCTCATCCAAGATAGGATCATCAATCTCGATCCCTTCAGGAAGATTGGAAAAATCACACAGATCGTTTAAGTCAGACATTGGAAGGTTGCGATTTGGGGGTTGTCGATCGATCTTCTTGGCCCGGATATGGCGGGGTAAATTTGTTCGCCAGTGAGCGTGTGGCGAGCAAACCGGATGGCATCGACAAAAGCACATATGTAAGAGAAGTTCGACATAGAATCAACATACTCCTCATTGTGCAACCTGGAATTTTCGAGACCCAAGCGAGTGTTGGTCTCTTCAGCAATGATGAGTTGTTGGCCGAGCGAATTCTTCTCACATTCCACGACCTCGACATCAGTACGGAGTTTACGAAGCTCGACATTCATCTCATTCTGAACACTCTGTATGCCGACCACCTCCTCCTGAGCAAGGTTAGCTCCTCCCTTGCCTGGCGAGTAACTTCCTGAGCCTGGCGAGCAACTTCCTGAGCCTGGCAAGCATCCTCTTGAGCCTTATGACCATCTGCTTGAGCCGAGGATATCTGTCCTTGAGCCAACCTCAATTCATCCGAGTTTTGCTCATTTCGTTTTCTTCTCTTCAAAACTTCTAATCAGAGTCAAGTAGTTGGCATGAAGATTGGCGGACTCAGCATACACTTTCTCAAGGATAACCAAAGATTGGCCCTGGTGTACCAGACCAAGTCGCATGTTTTCCAGAGGTGTTGGACCCGTGGTGGCCTCTTCAAGCTCGATGGTCCATGCTCAGATAGGGTCTCGCAAGCCTTGAACATGCTTTCGGAAGACCCTTAATATTGCGAACACTTGGAGAGCAGTAATAATTCTTCAATTCAGGCATCGGAGGCGCCAATCTGCTCAACCTGCATGTTCACCCGAGCAAACAAATGAAATAAGGCGAACAAAATCAATTGAAGGAAAAATAATTCAAAGGGCGAACAAAGCGTGCACATTACCGAAAGGTGGATCCCATCCCAAAAATGATTTATCTTCGGGAGACCGGAGTTGAGGGTTCATAGGAGTCCAAGTCCGAGGTCCTGGAGGAGGTGGAGAAGATGTACCCACCTCCATTTCAACTATTTGAGCGACCGGACCCGACCACGTAGAGGTGGGCCATTCGATCGGCTTCGGGGGGGGTTCCCTAACAAAGATCGATGCTTTCGTCCCGAGCCTCGCTTGCCCCCTGCTCATCGGTTTCCACCCTTGGTCTTTTTGGTGACGGAGCGTTACTCCCCCTCCTTTCGGCGAACGAGTTGTCCTCTTCGGTCGGGCCGACTCCCTGGGCGGACTCGGATGCTCGGCCCACCCTGCTCGCTTCTCCTCGATTTGCTCGCTGAGCCTCCCGCTTGGCTTGAATTCGAGCAAGCTCCTGAGGTCTTTTTCTTCGAGCCATTTCAGTATGCTCGGATGTACTCACGACAACAAGAATAAAGAGGAAAAGCTATAGATAAAAGCAGTTTCATTATGCAAAAAAGGACCACGGCCGAGCAAAATGTACAAAACATATGCAAATGTAAAGAAAGCAATCCTTACCGGTAGGATTAACATCAACAAGATGGTGAGAGGGCACGTCTGAAGCCTCGCTTTTCTTCCTCGTTCGGGCGGTATTCAGAGTCTTCACAGATCGTTCTGAGCGAGGCTCGAGATCGATTTGCCAGACGCTGCTAAAATAGCCGTCGTTGGTCTCTTTGTCCGTCGCAGCTGGAATTCCTGAAACGAATAATAAGTTAAAATCAGTTCAAACTGAAGAGCAAAAGACACAAAAATACTTACTTTGGTAAACCCCAAAATCAGTGGGGATGTCTAAACGAGCATCTGGTTCACTTCCAGAAACCGGGCTTTTCCAATCGCCCCCAACGAACCAGAATTTCTCTTTCCAATCACTGATTTTGTTCGGCACATCCTCAATGATCTTGCACTTAGCATTTGCCTGCATGAACAACCATCCATGTTCCCCCTTCGGACGGGTCAAATGCACTAGTCGAGCAAGTTCAGCTGCTGTGGGATAATATCGGGGCTTCATTTTGCCGAACAAAGTCAAGAAGCTCATAATCATATGCCACACGTTCGGCTTCAGCTGCGTAATGGTAATGTTCCATTCAACGAGCAAACGAGTGATAGCCGGATGGAGTGGAAACCTAAGGCCCGCTTCCATCGTATCCAAATTTACAGCAACACAACCCTCTGGGGGCTGGTCTGTCATTTCGCTCATCGGGACCGGTGCCCGAAAAAAAAAGACATCTTTGGGGGTTTCATAATTTCTATCTGGTGGCGAGCATATCTACATCTATCATGCTCGCAATCTTGCTCATGGGTACTCATTCTCAACCCTAATTCTATGAGGTTTTTTCGCCCAATCAAAATTATAACGAGCATTACACTCGTTATATGTTGGACTATGAGGGACACCAACAGGGATATCAAGTTCAGTATTTTGCTCACCGCCTAACCCCCTGTTCGACTCAGTCACATTCTCAACTACCAAGAATTCCTCCCTCACATTATCATCACTCCTATTCACATCAAGACTATCTACAACCCTAGACCTAATTTGGGATTGGGGCAAAGAATCATCACTCAAATCATCCAAAAAATCACTACGGGTTAAGTCCCTATCCAATTCGTTTAGGGCATCATCTAATCGGAGGAAAGAACGGCAAAACGGCGGTGCCGAACTTGCCAACGAGACCTTGATCCCGAAGATTTATCTCCGACGACAATACGTCACTGGATCATTGTGACAGAGAGAGGGGGAGGAAAAACTATGGTGATCCGATTCTATTGAAGCAGAAGAGTTTGAACGAGAAACCATAATCGCAATGAGAAAGAGTATGCAATAAGTTACCTGAATAAAGTCCTTCGCCGGTATGATGAAGCCCTTGCGAATATCTGAGACGAAAAGAGATTGAAAGACAGAAAAGTAAGAAGAAAAAGAAAAAAGAAAGAAAGGGCAATCGAGGCGGCAAAAATGAGGTATTTATAGATCTGGGGTTCAATTTTGAAAATCCGGCAAGATAATCTGAAACGACGTTTACTATGACCCAATCAAATTATAACATCCCGGGGCCCCACGATGAATACAAAGCGACAATTTACGGGGTATTGTTGTGTTCGATATAATTATTCAAAGATTAATCGAACACGTAAGAGAGACACGTGTAATATTCAACTATTAAAATAATCATGCCCGATGGACAAGTGTGCTTTCATGTTTCATGACCAAACAAGTTTGTTCGCCACCGCCACTTGTCAACCAAGCGAACATACTACTTTATGAAGTAAGTTTTGTTCGCCACCGTCATTTACCAACCAAGGTGTGTTCGCCGGACTAACCGAGCAAAATGATCCCGAAAGATGTTGATCCGATCACCAAACCGATCGATCTGGAAAAAAAAATCGATAAAATTTGGCCAAATGATCTAAGGACTCAGACAAACCTGAGGGCTCAGACATCCTGAAGGCTCAGACAAACCTGAGGGGTCAGTATGCTCGATGCTCAAACATCCTAAGGGCTCAGACAACCTGAGGGGTCAATATGCTTGATGCTCAGATATCCTGAGGACTCAGATAATCTGAAGAACTCAGACATGCTCGACGAGGACAATATTCTGGCATAAAATTGATGTGGTTAAAGGGGCGAACAAAGCATACAGTCGAGCAAAAGATTGATTTGGACGATCAAAATAGTGCCTTATAGACAAGCAAGTGCAAAGATCAATCTGGAAGATGAAGTTGGAAACGTGGCAGCATCACATGAGTTCTTGCACGGCCCGAAGTCTCCAGCTCATGCATGCCAAACCAGCTCATACTTGTCAAAGTACTATAAATAGAAAAAAAACAACAAGATAGAGGTTCACAAAAAAAATCTCCCAGAGGGGTAAGGTACAGAAAAATTCGAGAGTTCATCCATACACATAAAAAACCCTAGCACTCATATACCAACTCTCCAAATCATCTTTATCCATAACGATTCATCTTCATGAGATGTATCATATATTGTACGTGTAAAACTCGCAATACTACATCCCTGGCTTGGTACGCCCCCAGAGTAGTCATTTCTTGACGAACTGGGTCAACAAATTCCTCTTATTTACAGTTTATTTTACACGTGCATATTTTGTTTGTGAGTTGTCACCGAATTAGCCACATAATATTCTCCATATAAAACGACTCGCAACACTGCTATTCTCATCCATATGATTATGTATGGTCAAAAGGGTCTCGTAGATACTATAGGGAATGAAAATGCATTGAATTTTTTTAGGAAATCATAGAATTAAGATGATAAAAGAGTTTACTAATTAATGAAATTGGCATCCAGTTTTTAGGGAGCCGATTCCCTCGCATCTGCATCGGCAGACCATTTATGAGATATCAAGCTAAATTATTCCATTAATGAGATATCCAGTTATGACATTTACTCATTGTCCTGCTTTTAGTTATTCATTTCATGATTTGTGTTCTAACATGAGTGGTTGTAACTTGTGTTCCTTCTAACATTAAGTAATTTAATTCACTTGTAAGTGATTTGAGTATCCATTGCGCTAAACTTCGATACAATTCTGATCTTTCAAAAATAATAAGAAATGATATTGGTGCTATTATGATATTATTATATTGTTGTACATTACAAATTCTTAATCTTATAATGTGCATTTGGTGTGGTATGTTTCTGATATGCATTATACTTGACTAGGCTGCTTAAGAGAAACTGTGGATTTGCTTGGTGTTTAGTTGCTCAAATCCTGATCCTGAATGAAAGAGTGACCCTTTTACAAGACTTGCATAATGAGTTGTTTATGTTATCTTGATGAGAAAATTGGATGGATGTTAATTGTACAAAACTTCAAATATGCTTGACTTCTTGACAAAGTCTTCTATATCATGGAATGTCAAATGTGTGCACTTGATACATATGTGCATGATTATAATATATGGTCTAATTTTCAATGGTCTCTTGTGCATTAGGTGCACCATTTGATTCAAGTGTATTTTATCAGAGAACTTTTAAGTGTGCTCTAAATTTTTCAATGTCCTCAATAAGGTGCCAAGTAGTATTCTCCTCTAGGCAGGCATGAAAGGATGCATCAAAACTTGCTGCATATTCCTCTGGATATTGAATTTAGAATAGGTCCAACTATTAATAAAATAGCCCAACTAAGTTTTATTCTTTGATTTATTTATCATGACTAAAAGCTTGACCACTCATTTATGACTTCGTTTTTTGTCAAAGAACTAAATCAAAAAAAAAAAAAATTTCCTTAGAAAAAAACAAAGAGTTAATTAAATAGGGAAACAATAGCAAAAAACAAGAGCAAAATTTCTTAAAAACAATAGGAGAAACAAGAGTAAAAAGAAAAAGTAGTAACAACACCAATTAAAGCAAAAAAACAATAGCAAATTTCACAAATTCCCAAGAAAAAACATTAACAATAGACTTGCCTTTCACGAGTTAATGGTTTTTAAGCCTTGCTCACCGTGTGTTTTTTTGAAATGCCCGAAAAACTCTAATGATTTGAATTCTGGTCATACCTCTGTACATATGGGATCACCTCTGCATACTAATACACTTGTATAGTAGCCTTTGCCATTAGTGGTTATTAGGAATAGTTTGTAGGTGTGGTGATTAGAGAGTTGGATGTGGGTAGTTGGAGCTTTTGTAGGCTGTAATGTTGTTGTACCTTGTGCTTTTAAGTGTTGCACGGTGATGTAACTTGTTAATGGTGCGGTTTTTGGTTATTTTGGGAATGATGATGAAATATGGGTTTCTGATGGAGGAATATGTGATGATTTTTTTACTGGCGTCGTCTAGGTTGTATTGTTTTTCCTAGAGTGCTAGTTGTTTCATTAAAAAGTATTTAGTTTGATAGTATTAGTTGTTTCATTAAAAGGTATTAGTTGTTTTACTATAAAGTATTAGTTGCAAATAGGTGTACGGTCACTCAAGACCAACTCCTCCGAAAATTGTTGCCCTGTTTTTGTATATTTTCTTAGTTGGATCATGAACCACTAAATTTATTTGATTAAGTCCAAGAAATATAATCACATAAAAATAGAATGTGTTTCTTGATCTTGTACGATTTTGAACTAAAATCCTATTAATTGATTACAGTGGAAGCAAGAGTAGAGCATGTCTATAAAGATGAAATGGTGGAGAGGGATTTGAAGATGGGAGATATATACAGAATTGGTTCTGCAAGTCTGTTGCCATGTGTTGCAAGAATCCAAAGTCACATTAGAGGATGATTTGTATGGGTGCTTAATGTATGAAGCTAGTCTGAGCTGAGAAAGCTGTGGTATATAATGCAATATTTTGTATTAGCATTTAGATGATACAGTGGAATTTTTTATTACAAAATAGTGCTTCATCATTTAAATAGTATCCCACTTTTGTAATGGAATACTACCATTCTGATGACGATATAAGCAATTTATAGTTCTGAGTACATTTCTCGATTAGGACTGTTGAACTTATTTACAATTTGAAGTATATTAAAAAAAATTATGATTAAAATTTATAAAATTGTAACTACTGAAATGTGGGAGTCGCTTCAAGATCATGGAATTTGTCACTCAACAATTGCTTACGTCTAATTGGAATCACGCGCCGAGAATGGTGATATACGTATGGTGGTTCATAAAATTTGTTGCTTAATTAGATTGTGTCCCAGATATAGATCTATTTCACAAAAAAAAAAAAAAAAAAAACAAAAATGACAAAAATCAAAGTTAATTTTACTACCATAGTAATAATTATTATTTTGAGTTTTGCTGATTAAAATAAATTAAATGTGATTGCATAAACTAATCCAATAGATAAATGAATTTTATATTTAATTTTTAAAAAAATTGAGACAATCTCAAAAGTTAGCTTACATAATATACAATTTGAATGATATTAGTGTAAATACATTTTGTAACAAGAAATCTCACTCAAGATGAAAAATTCATGACATTAAGTATATCAAATAATACATTCAAATAAAATTAAATAGAGTACATAATAAAGGTGAGCCAAAATAAAAAATATTTATATGTATTTATTGATTCTTTTTTCTGTAATTTCCCATGATTTCTCTAATTGATAAAGTCTCAGATGCACCACGTCTTGTAATGCAATTGATAAAGTCTCTAATTTTTTTTTCTTGAAACATTCAGCTTGTTTAAATTGAAACATTCAACCTGTCTTACACAGAATCAAGTTGAAAGCTTCACTGTGAAAAATGTTTCAGAAAGACGCAAGGATTTTAAGACTAATACCCTTTTGTAGTATAAGTTACACTCTTCAGTATCACAACTATTACCCTTTTGTAATATAAGTTATACTCATTACTAATGTCCCTTTGTAGTAAAAGATACCCTCTTCAGTATCACATCTAATACCCTCTTCAGTATCACCACTAATACCCTTTTGTAATATTAGTCATACTGTTTAGTATAGTATCATGACTAATACCATTTTATAATATAAGGTATAGCCTTTAGTATCACAACTAATACCTTTTGTAAAAGTAGTACCACAATTAATTTGATGAGATAAATTGTCTTGAAAACCTAAACAAAAGTACTAAATTTTATAAAGTTACGTAAGTATCTTGAAAATGTAAAACAAATAACAATTATTCAACTTGTTTAAATTGAAACGTTCTACTTGTTTTACAAAGGACCAAGTTGAACATTTCAGTGTAACGAATGTTTTAGGAAGGCGGAACCATGATTTTAAATTTGGGAATACAAATAATAACTAATCAAATATTTAATACTTAAAAAATCATATATCTCGTTGCAAACCAAATAAATAATGTGTATATAGCATTTAAATAAAATTATAATTACAGTTAAGTGTATCGAGTATACTTAATTTTTTTAAAGCGATCTATAACATTATAATCAACATCTTTTAGAAATGTTTTTTTTAGAAATACACCATTCTCAATAAAAGAATAAATTACAATCGAAAGAACAAATCATAATAATTATTTTAAATTTATTTAATACAAATGTAGAATGAATAAAACAAACTCTTATTTTTTAAAATTAAAAATTCATGTGAGATATCTATAAATTAATCCAACAACCAAATAAATAATAAAAAAATACCCAACAATCAAACAAATAATAAACATGATAAATAATAAAAAAATAATCCAACAATTAAATAAACAAAAATATATATTAAAATATAAAAAATCCATAAAAATGTTAAATAAATAGAAATATGTACTGAAATATAAAAGAACATTAAAAATAGTACATCAAGGTATTGTTCAACCAAACTTCATCGTTTCTTTCTTTTTTTATTGTATATATTTGCATTGGATAAAATAAAATAATCATTTTAATTCCATAAAAAATAAATGAAAATTGAGGCACACTTGTATGAGATCGTCTCGTGATGAGACGGGGCATGAATTGAACATTGACGCTTTAACAATTTTGGACGGGTGAGTTTAATTTGTGCTAAGTTGTACCCTATCTCATACATGAGACCGTCCCAGATGATTTTTGTCATAAAAATTAGTCATTTCAATTTCATGAATAAAATTAAAACATCTAGGTCTTGTATGCACCTAGGTGCACCGTACACTCATATTGTATTTTAGAAGCGTGCAACTTTTTATATTGAAAGATGCAATTTTATTATACAGAAACGTGCAAATCTTAATATAAAAAAATATTATCAGATTTTCTGAATACTATATGCACCATTTATTTTGATTGGGACTCAATTGAAACACACGTGTCAGTAGCAAGTTAATTTTGGATTAAGAATAAGGGATTCAATACGTAAACAGAAGTTCAAAATATATTCATATAAAATAATTCATTTCGTTTAATAAGTCAATTTCATTGAGTGGTTCAATAATAACTAATCAAACAAGGGGTTCAAGATAATTCATTTCAATACCCAGTTCAAGATAACTAATTTATTTCATTTGCTCGATCATACCCAATTCATTTCATCATTCGATCCTCAATTTCTATCGAAAACTCAATCCCAAATTCATTTCAATATCATGTTTCTATAGAAAACTCAATCCCCAACCGATTTCATCCTGCTATTTTGATGAAAACTCAATCCCCAATTCATTTAAAAGTAGATGGAGGATTCATTTCGCACTCAACTCGCAAAAGAAATTCACGAAAACCTCAATCCCCAATTCAAACATTGATCAGGCGTAGCTAATGAAATCAAGGGGATGGTTGAGGGTGGCGAAATGAAATCAAGGGGATGATTGAGAAAATGGGTTTTCTGGTTCAAACAGAGAAGAGGGAATTGCATGCAATCCCTAAATCACATATTCATCAGGCGCGATGAAATGAAATCGAGGTAATTACTAATTAAATATGTCTATTCCTATCTTAATAAATTGAATCCTATTTATGTATTTATGGGTAATTGGTTTTGGCGGTGATGTATCTCTGGGTATTCATTCATAGATTAGAAGGTATTCAATTTTAATATTTTGCCTAATTTTTTTGTAAATTTTGTAATCGGTTCTGTCTGTCATAAGTCGATTAAGCCTTAAGACACCAACCAGCCCATTAATCATGAATGAATTGTGTTTGGAGCCAAAAAGGCAACTGGCGGGTCTTTAAATATTTTAAATCAGATTTGAGAACGTGAATAAGTGAAAAATATCCTTAACAAAATCTTTTTCCAAAACCTGATTAGGGATATTTCTTTCTTTTTAGAGATATTCACATACCCACGTTTATTTACAAGTTAATTTGATTATATATACGCCCAAAGACCTCTCAAACCCTTTCTTTTTAATATCATCGATCAACAACCTCTCTTCGATTGTTTCCTCTCTTCTCTCATCAAGCAAATCTCTGGTAACTCTTCCCCTTTTTTGTGTTCATAGATACTTCTTAGATTACATTTGCTAGTCGTTCTGTTACTTGTGTATATGTGTTTTGTTTTTGATTGTTCGCCACTGTATGTTAATGTGTTAACAAGTGAGAGGAATAAAGTGGTTCTAGAGAATTTTAGAATTGTTTTGTTAAATGTTGTTTTCCTTGTTAATGTTGTAGATTACATTTACACTGTATTCAACAATATGCATTGTTAACAAAGCAATTTACACTGTATTCAAATCAATTTACAAGTTCACACAGGTTGAATTACATTAACAGTTAACCAAATCAATTTACACTATATTCAACAATTACATTTACACTGTATTCAACAGTTAACCAGTAAATGTGTTTCTTGTTAACCAAATCATTTACACTTATCATAATTCAACAGTTAACAAGTGAGAGGAATAGAGTGGTTCTAGAGTGGTTGATGTGTATTGGGATGTGCACGGCTGGCTTTGTGGAGGCCTGTTTGGCAATTCTATATTCTTGTTTTGCAGCCAGCTCACCAAAGATGCACACAGTACTCATGGTTTTTTCTTAGTTCGGTGTGCTTGGAAGAACGAATGAAGTGTTTGATCTTGATTGATTATGATTTTATGATTTGCATAATATTTGTTCAAATTTGTATAATCGCTTTATGTGAAGGATATAGATAGATACATACCAATTTACAAGAGTATCTATTTCTACTCTCTGTTTTCCAACTCTGTTAATTTCTTCGAAAAAATGATTTGACAAGACTGAATTAAATCACCTGAAATTTGTTGAAAAATAGCCTAATAATCTTGACTTTAGAGACATTTTCATGATTTTCTTTATTCGAAATTTCATTCAGCTTTTAAAAAGTTTTGAGCCTTGTCAGAGCGAGCTTTATCTCTGGTAAATTATGCAAAAGTTTTGAGCCTTGTCAGCAAACAATAATGGTAAATTATGCTTGGATAAACTCATACTTATAGAGTAGTAATACATATGTTGGATATAACAAGATTCAAGAAATCTTTATAACTTTTCAACCAAACTCAACTCTGTGGCCAATAAAATATACAAAAAACAGTATTGATGCCTGCCCGGAGAACAGTACAGTAGGTCAAATGAGAATTTTCTATAATTGTTCCTCTTTTCCCCATCTTGCCTGGATTGGAAAGACACATTATCTTGGTTGTAAACCAAAAAGCATTACCAACCTGCATTCTCTACTCGTATTTAGCTTTGGCGGTCAACAAAACTTGAGCATTTCTCTTATCTAGTAGTTGTTCCATAACTAGTCTCATAACATATGTCTGTCTGATCTATATGCCCTAATAATGCATAACTGGTTCTAACATTATCCCTGATATCAATGTGCACAGTCTAGTGAAGCTGTAAATTAAGCCTTTTGGTTCGTTATTCTGATTTGTTTTGTTACAATTATAATATTCTTGCAGCGTTTAAGTGAGATCAATAAAAGCATCGGGGAAAAAATGTTATGCAAGCATACTGCTGGACGAAAGCATTTTTCAGTCAGATCGCATGAACTTGTGAGTATATGTTTTCAAGTAGTATATGTTTTCAGTTTTTGCATTCCTTGCACTAGTTGCATCTACACACCTATCACATAAAATAAGATTACCTTTGAAATATTGGAACTATTGCATTTTGACAGCAACTTATTTGATCGTTAGGACACTTTCTCAGGTTTTAAACAACAAAACTCCTTATGAAATGCTTTATAAAAAAGGAGCCTGGTTATTCTTATTTGAGTTCATTTGGTTGTTTGTGTTATGTACCTTGACTGCTAATAGACATAAATTGATCATAGGGCTAATCAGAATGAACATAATGAACTTAATCGACTTAGGCAACCCCATGCTTATTGTTATGCAAAATGTGCCTAATCAGAATGAACATAATGATGATGTTAGGAGATCTTTCAGAATTAGGCAGCCCCCTGCTTATCTTGATGTTTATAAAACTAATCTATCCAGTTCTTTACAACATAAATATGAAAATGTGTCCATTACAAAGGGTAAGCAGTATCCTATATTTGATTATTTGTTTACTTGTCATCTTTCTGATTCTCATAGAGTATTCACAGCCCCTATTTCCTAGATAATTGAACATAAGACCTGATGATATGTCAATAATTTAATCATATAAACATTAAAAGAAGGTAATTATGGTTTTTATGAATATTTTATTTTAATCTTGGGTATGGTGATGAAGTAACTGATTTTTTGATAATTTTTTGTAGTCTCTTGAACTTAAAGAACCGTGCGATCGGATTTACTTGTATGAGCAAACCCAAAATACAGAGAAAAATGGGTGGAAATCCGACAAGGCAAAATAAAATTGGGTAAGTCGTGTAGACATTTATGATATTTGATTATGTTATTATTGAGGTTAATTTACTTTTTCAATTCAGTTGAGCGTTTTATTTATTTTATATATGCTTAAATACCAGGAAACGATATGAAACGTAAGCGAGGTGAATATGTTGAGCTCGGAATAGAGAAGACCGAACCTGAGATAGTCTTGGGGCTGGATATACCAAAGGGTATGGTTACGGTTCAAAGCCTCCAAGTAGAGTTCATTGTACATTTCTTCTGCTCAATATGAAGATGAGCTAAGAGAAACAACGGAAGAGTTGCAACAGTCTAGAGCTCAAGTTGAAGAACTACAAACTGAAGTAACTAGCTTGAAAGAGGACCTGGCTACACAAAATGAAAATCTGATTGTCAAACTCCTTGAGTAAAATGACATTCTCACTCGAAAACTCTCTAAGCAAAGTGCAACTATGAACAAACTAATGACTTTTATGAGGGAGAAAGGGATTGACATATAATTAAGGTTAGCTTCTAATTTTTTATGAGTTTTTGGTTCTTGTTGTTTTTCTTTAGCATTTACTTTATTATTTTCATTTTTCTTTTAGTAGTACTACTCATATGTGTAGCTTTAAAGCTGGCTGTGTTAGAAGAGGACAAATATGATGATTTATTTGTGTTCAACATGTGTAATAAATAAGGGAATGTGGTTCTCTAGTTTCTCACACTCGAGATTAGGTCTTGTAGATGCTATTTCGATGTGCAATTAGGTCTTGTAGATGCTGCAATTGCTGATTTTTTGGAGCATTGCAACTGCTGATTTGATTCAAACATAAATGTGGATATGTGTGTGATACAATTTATATTTTTAGCCAAGATATACGTGTATTGCGTGTATATAGATAGTGGTAATACTGTACTTTGTATATTTCACTACCAAATTGTGCTAGTTATGGTGTGTTAAGTAAAGATTGATGCATTTTAGTTCGTTGATGTAATGATTAATAGAAGTTAGTGTACTCGTTCCTTATGAATTGTATTCGAACGTTTCGAAATTTGGGTCTAGTGCTAGGATTAATTCTACTGTTATGCCGAATGGTGCATTCACTGGTTCGAATTTAGCTTTTGTTTCTGATAACGTGCTTATTCCTTCTGTGATTTATGGGGATTTGCCTAAATCTGGTTTTGAACTTTTGAAGTTGGGGCCTAATTCTGGTTTGCGGAATGCTGCATATATTGAAAACTTTAATTCTAGTGCATTGAGTATGAAACTTGCTAATGGTGCTTCTAGTCTGAATTTGGGGATGGTTTCTGAACCCAACCATGCTACTGTTTTGACCCCTAATGCCTTGGATTTGAATGCTAAATCATTTACTCAATCTTAGATTATGATTATGCCTTGGATTTTGATTATTTGACCCCTAATGCCTTGAATGTTGATTTCGGTAAGTGTATTTGTGCATTTAAAGTTTATGATTATCGTTTTCTTGATACTTTACGGAGTTATGCTTTCTTGATATGATATTTTTTTATAGGTGATATCTAAGGAGGAGAAGATTTCAGATTCGTCGTTTGAAGTGCATGGAAATTATTTTTGAAGACATATAAGACATTGATTTTTTTAGTTTATTGTTTCATGTAGTTTTCATAACAAAGATTGTTGATTGGTTTCTATTGTTTGAAGGAGTTTTTTGTTAATGCAAATTATTTTTTTTATCTTTAATTAATCTAGTTTTTGTTGTAATATTTATTATTTAGTATTATTACTGATTTAATATATATAAAAATTCAAATAAATTGATAATAAAAGTAATTATTTCACGATGAAATAAATGCGTCACAATATGTATCATTTTTATGACGAAATAATAGTCACGGTATGTTAGTTAATCATGACGATATATGTTGTTACTATATCAATTTCTTCATCGTCACTGAATAATATTTTTTAATGACAAAAAATATTTTGTCACCATTTTTAAATCTTTTAACGACGATTTAATATTTAAATCACTAAAGTCCAATTTTTGTGTGACGAAAATTCGCTTATCATTATATCTATATATATAACCATTTATCATTTTTTCCGTCATTTTTTTGCAATTCTTTCATGACGAGAAAATGTCAAATAAGACAAACAATATATTGTCACCAAATCTAAACTTCTAGTGATGATTATTATTTTCGTCCCTAAATAATACATTATAGTGACAAAAATAATTCGTCACAATTTCCACATCATTTTGCGACAATAAAAATTTTGTCACTAAATCATACTATATAGCGACAATTTTTATCGTCATTTTATATTATACATATAACGACGACCAATATTTCGTCACAGCATAACAACACTTTCTTGTCGAATATAGAAAATGTGACGAAATAACCAAGCTAATTGTGACAAAATTAACGTCACTAAAGTAACTTTTTTTGTGACAATTATTTATATCGTCACGTAAAGTTGAACTTTAGTGACGAAACATCGTATTAAGTGACGAATTTTTGATGCCTAAAGTGACAATTTATACGTCACAATAGATGGAAACATATAGGGACGATGACCTTTTTCGTCACCAAATGATGCCCTTTTCACGACGAATTAATATACCGTCACAATTTTCAAAATACCACGCACAATAAATGACGATCTGTGCCACAAAAAAAATTGTTACAAATTATCAATTATGACGAAAAATGATGTTTCAGTGACGAATTCTTTCGTCGCGATTTCTCGAATTTCCTGTAGTGATAAGTCGATTAAAGCTACAGTCAACAAGCAAATCAAGATTAAAGCTACAGATCGCATAAGTCAGAAGAAACAACACATCAATGGAATAACAGAGTTTTTCATTGATAAAGACCCGGAGGTCAGATTTACAAGTTACAAGTGATATCACAAGCTACAAATGCTACATCTATCTTCAAGTGGTATTACAAGTGCAAGAAGACCCGGAGGTCAAAGCATAAACCATCAGCCCTAAGACAACCCTAGGCAGGGAAGGAGAGAGAGAGATTTTAAGAGTTGATGCTCTCAGACTCTCCGACCGAGGGCAAAGAGAGAAGCTTCTAGAATCCTGAAAGCCGCTCTTAGAATCTTGGAGTGAGAAGCGAGAGCGAGCCTTGAAGGATCTTTAAGCTAGGAGCCCTTAGACCTAAAATCAATGGACTCTCCAGCTGTTAAATGGGACATAGTGCCACAGGTTTGGTCACAAAGACCATATGGCCATGAGTGTCTCATGCAAAAATTGAGTTTGATACACTATTTTGTATATCAAACCCATGTTTTATTTCAGACTAAGTCTGTTGATGCTAATTATGTCATCTCGATAGGCGCACAAGGTGCATACGGTTAGGAGAAGTGCCTTCTCATTTGCTTTAGCAGATCCGCCTCCACGGTGGTAAAGAAGCTTAGCATTGATCGTATGTGAAATCTTAGATGATTTACGGCGGGTGAAGAAACACACAGGGTTGATCTGAGAAGCTGAATTCATTGGAAAAGGGCTAAAGGTTCCCACCGGAAGTTTCACCGGAAATAAGGAACTCATCGGAAAGCATGAAGGATATGCTAAAGAAGATGAAATGGTTTATGATTGTGTTGTTTGCCTAACACCCCAGGCTAATTTATAGAAGGAAATTAGGGGTATAAATGCAAATTTTATCTTCTCAAAAAAAAATCTTAAGAGAAATTTGCATCGACAACGCGTTAGGTACACGCGGCTAATGGTTGGATGAGTTAACGGTGTGATTAAATCACAGCGTATCTATGCCATTATTACGGTATGTCAAATCGCGCCGATTTGGGAATCGAGGTGACTTTTGGACTCCCCAAGTAAAAAGTTTTGGCGGGGAGTTGACTTGAAGAAATGCGGGTTGTTTAGAAGAATGTTTAGAAGAAGACCGAAGGATATAGAGTATCAGAAAAGAGGATCAGATAAGTGGCGAAGTGTTTGAAGCAAGAATCTGATCAGATAAGTGAGATGTTGTTGGGAAATGCATAAGGCAACCATCAGATAAGTCAACAAAGTACCAGATCAGATCACCGTGGTAACTGATTGATTACAATATCAATCAGTCAGATACGCTCTCTTATTTATCTCTTTCTGATTACCTTATATGCGTTATTTATTTTAATTGATTTATTTTACACTGTTCATGACGCATGCTCTTCAAAGCTTTTAATGCGGACTTGGGAAAATATTTTCAAAACGTTTTATTGTGATTTTTCGAGTCCGGAAAACGAGAAGACTACTTTTCTCAACCGTGCGATCAAAATACCTTTTGGCCGATTAATCTCAGCCATCAATTTCAAAACACGGATACTTGAGTACTTTGGAAAGTTGTGCAAAAAGGTTTTCCCTCGTATTCTACAAAATCTAATTTTTTCTCAGAAAATCACTTTCCACTACTTCGTCTTCTCAAAAGCTCTTAAAAGGATCATTTTTTTTAAAAATCCTCAGAGAATTACCTTCAAAATTATTTGATTCTACTCTTCCGATTTCAAAATCTTTCGAATCAATTACTGGTAATTTCCTGTTTTAATTAATTGTATGATCTCAATTTCTCTATAGTACCTAGGTTTTCAAGTTATGATTCTGTTTTTATTTGATCTAAACGCTTACTTGCTAAATTGATGCTGAAATTACGAGTTTGACTGAATTTTATGAATTATCTTACTCAAACTAAACATCAATTTGCATATCGTACATAAATGGCACACCTTGTTTCAAGACCGGGTCAAGAGAAAAAGTACTGCAACTTTGCATCGATGAAGAAAGACATCATTGATGAAAAGTACGTAGTCTTCAACATCACCTCAGATCCGGAATCACTGGAAATTCTGGAGTGCCTTCGAGAGTGTGGACTGGAACGATATTGCTCTACTCATCAGAACATCATTCACACCCATGAAGCCCTGGAGTTTCTTTACAATCTGCAGAGGGATGAAGACAATGATACTGACCTGATTTCTTCCGTTGGCGGAATGAAAGTTTGAGTGACGAATGACGATCTACAGAGGATATTCGGACTAACTCGAGGAAGCATCAATCCAGAGACCTACACGACTACTGTAGGAGAAAAGGAGTTTCTTGAAGCCGAACTGTTGAGACCAGCAAACAAGGAGAACACGACGAACGTCAAAGCCTCCTATCTGAAGAGAAAGTATCGCCTTCTTCTTGAAATTGTTCAGAAGGTGATCATGTGCTCAACTTACAGCCTTGATGCGGTCACTTCTTACAAGATAAGTGTCATGGCTGCAATAATCAAGAAGGCTTCAGACATCGATTGGTTGGGTATGGTCAAAACAAGACTGAGAAAAGACTTCGGGAAGTTCGAGCTGACCCAGAGCAATGAAGTGTGCTTATCTTCGAAGTGCTCATTCATACACAAAATCTCTATCATTCTCATCCGATAAGCCGCCACGCAATTATGAATGGAACGAGAATGGAGCGAAGGTTTACCAAGCAAAGCACAAGGCCATATCACTGGCAAGGATGAGTCCCTACCGACAAGCCGATGAGGATCCGACTTTATGTGCCCAAACCCAAGGGAGAAAAGAAAGGAAAAGATAAGGCAACCGCATCGCCCTCAAGCGCGTGAAAAGGCCGCTCCAGAGAAGAGGATGAAGAGGGAAGGATCTCGCCAAGAAACCAGATGCTCAATGGAACGCCGAAGAGAGTCTCATCTCCTCCAAGATCGCTTCCAAGTTCTCGCCAAGCCACCAAATAGAATCGGAGGATCCGATGCAAGAAGAATCGAAGAAGAGATAATAATCCGCCCGAGCCAACTATCGAGAAGTAAGGGAAGAGCAGATGATCGCAGCAGAGAAGGAGAGAAATCACGAGGGGACAGTAAGGGAGCAACTGAGGAAGAATCACCATCTAATTCTCTGCCTCTAACCAAGATCTTCCAGAGAGCAAGGTCGCTAATGCCCACTTCCAAATCACCATCACCCTCTCCTCAAAAATCATCACCTCCACCCTCTCCCCACAAAACCTTCTCACCCTCACCCTCACCTCTCAGAACAACATCTCCCACACCACCAATCAATGAACCCATTCAGGAAACTGAACACCCTCAACACGCTGAAAATGAACCTGAACTACAAACATCCCAATCCTCGATCCAGTCTCAAGAACCCGAGAGATCCGATTTAACGCAGGTCCATCTCTCATAATCCCTTCAACACCGCAATGCGAGATTTGCTTCACTGCTCCGCAGAGCCCCATCATAAGGATAATGAAGCAACAAATCAAAGAGTATCTGTTGGATCTATGCCCTGAATTGGATCAACATCCTGGCATTCAACAACAGATAGAGGAGATAGTGTTCTAGAGGGATATCAGACTGAAGAGCATTGAAGAACTTCTGATTCTAATGACAACTCTGGGATCAGATTTCTTTGTAGACTTGGAGTTGAAATGTCTACACAATGCTGGGATTGAAAGTGTTGTTGAATTGGCATCTGACGATGATATCAGATGGCTGATTCACGAAAGGTTCGGAATTGCTGATAATAGGGAGGAAACCGTTCAACCTCCTACAGATCATGAGGGAGCTACCGATGAACCAAGAATGGGTGTTGCAGATGAGACCCAATTTGGCAAGGCTTCAACATCTGAACAGACTGCTACGATGAGCTCTGATACCCTAGATCGTCACTCTCAGAAGATTCAGGATGGGATCAAGACTGCATTTGAAGACAAATTCGCAGCGCTCACGGCAGATCTAATGAAGTGATTTGAAGATGAGCAAGCGAAACTAGTTGATAAGAACGGTCACACGGTTGGGATGCACAATGCCATCCTTGTCAAGTAATGCAACTAGTATATCCTCTTGCCGAAAGCTCAAGCTCGATCGACAAACTCACGCTCGCATACAGAGATGCTCAATCGAACCACGTACTTTTGGAGAGTGTATGGGCATCCTTGACAAGACCAACAATCACTTAGATATGGGTTGGAAACATTTTCTAGCTTCTACGTAATCGAGCAAGACAGAGATCGAAATCGCTCTCGGACTCTTCTTCACGCCAAGATTCTTTCGCCACTGCGCTCAGATCACCTCTTGTTGTCGAGGAACTCGGAGAGAGAGATCTCACGGCAATTAAACAGCTCAACCAAGAAGATGTCCAACCTCTTTGATGCAACCAAAAGGGGGAAGGAAAAGAGTCCGAAAAAGAAAGAAAAGAGGATACGTAAAAAAGCAGACTCAAGAAAAAAGAGAAGGAAGAAAAAGGACTCATACCGCTTGGTTGGTAAAATTTTCATCTCTACCAAAAACCATTAGATCGACTTGCCACCCTCCATCTACCAATTTTGTTCTTTGAATGAAAAGAAACCGTGGAGCAACACAAGAAAGAGATCGCCGAAAGGTAAAAGTGCTCTTTCGAGGTAAATCGCCAGAGTCGACAAGATTGAAGACTTTTCTTCGCTCGGGCCCGTAAAAAGAATGGAATCGGTGATCGTGCCAAGAGCCTTGAACTCGCTAAGAAATTAGTCAAGAATACTTAACAAGATGAACCTGAGCAAACTCTGAGGAGGAAGAAAGGCAAAGGCAAGATGATGAAAGCAAATGAAGAAGATCAGAGACAAGGCCAGCTATTCTCCACCAAAAGCCAGATGACTCCTGAACAAGTTCAAGAGCAGACAAGACTGAGAATAAGAGAGGCCGCAATCAAGAAGCAGAAGTTAGCAGAGGCAAAGGGACTGAACATCGCTTACATCCGAAGGAAAAGGAAGAACGAAGCTGCAGCAGAGGAGATTGCTTGGGAGAAGAATGCCCTTCCGCAAGACTGTTAAAGGCATCCTTCACAGCACGACAAGATTTGCTTCCCGAATGGGATCAAATCGAGAGGAGAATGGTTATATGACGCCTACATCCTCGAGAAGATTCCAATTCATCAAGATCGATCGAAAATGATGATGAATTCGAACCGTTAGAAACAAAGTATCCGCACTTCTACCGCATAAAGGTGAAAGAAGGCAAGATCATGTCACTTATACCGTAAGCTCCACCCTTTGAACCACTTCTTCCACCTTTGCGTCCAGACAACAAACTAGATCCTGTTAAATTCAAGAATATCTACTATGAACTTGCTGAAAAAGGAGGAATCCATAGAAAAGAAGAGCTGGACAAGCTAATGCAAAGGATGTACAGGATGTTTGGCATCCCCAAAGAACTGCAAATGTTCAAGTACACCTGAAGAAGACAACTTGTAATCAGATGATAGGTACGCTTTTCATGTATACTACAATGCACACACCTATCTGAATGAAATTTTACATCTCACTGATTCTAAGACAACATCTCATTGTCTTCTGAGGTATGTACTGTTTGCATCATCTACATTTCCATTCATGGTATCTGTTTTTCTGATTAAGTTTGTTTAAGTGTTTTGGTTCCATCAAAAAGGGGGAAATTGTTGGGAAATATGTAACTTAGTTTTGATGGAAGTTCCAAAACAGGTTGTAATAGGACCAGTAAGACCTGTTAGCTGACGGATGACTTATAATCAGATTAAGATGACCAACTGAAATGTATAGATAGCTGAAGTAAAAGATAGGTCACATATTGAGGGGGAACTCAATATGTATAGGTCAGGTCGATGTATCAGATGACCCAGATAAGGTCAAATGATCAGAAGACTAAGCGCAAATCAGAAGACAAGAAGTCAGAAGATCAGGTGAAGACAAGAAGACACCAAGACTCGGATGAACTCAAGACTCGGATGAACTCAAGACTCGGATAAGCCTCAAGACTCAAAGAACAAACTCAAGACTCAAGACGACTAAATACACCGAGGCTCGTAGACACCAAGATCAAAAGACCAAGACCTACATTCAAAGGAGTCCGTGATATTGAAGATAAGACAATGTGCATCCAAGACTCAATCAAGGTAGATTGATCGCCATTCGATCAAGTCACCACACCGTGACAATCAAAATGATACACCGCACAAGCGAATCTTCTACAAAAGGAATATCAATCGTCTAATGGACAAATTCCTTAAGTACCGCCTCGCTAAGCCAAGAAGAAAGCGACACGTGTACAAAAAGAGCAAACATTGCGGGATACGACGCTACGGACAAAAATGGCTCTAATGATGCCTACGGCCACGCCGATAATCGGAGCACATCACAATCATATCCTACAACCTACCTAATATAGCTCGAAATTCAAATTGCTCTCCAACGGCTCTTTGATTTCGAGGTCTATAAAATGGGATCAATCTTCATTTTGAAGACAGAGGACCAACGGTGATTAACAAGCACCAACGAGTGAAAACAAGCAAGAACAAACACGGAGACACCGCAAAAGAAGCTAAAGCTACAGCAAAATCTCTGTTCAAAGAACACTACATTTGAAGATTATTCTTAGAGTGTTCATCCCATTAGTTCTTAGCAAGAAATCATATCCACTAGCATTTTGGCTACCTAAAGCACCAGGATAGATTTCCAGTTGGAACCCTCAAACATTCTTTACCCAAACGCAAGTTAGGTTAAGTCTGTAGAGTGAGAACTCATTAAACATCTCGGCTATCCTTTTTAAGGATATAAGTCCCGCTGGTTACGTTTGTAGAGTGGGAACTCGATAAACATCTCGGCCATCCTGAAAAGGATATAAGTCCCGTAGGTTAAGCTTGAGTGGGAACTCGGTAAACATCTCGCCATCCTAAAAAAAAGGATATAAGTCCCGTGAGGTTAAGTTTGTAAAGAGTGAGAACTCCAGAACATCTCGCCATCCCGAAAAGGATATAAGTCCCGCAGTTAAAGTAGGTTAAGGTTCCCCTGTGTTAAGGGAAGAGCGGACGTGGGGCCGGGTTTAAATCGAACCACTATAAAAAGTCTTGTGTGCATTTACTTGCTTTCTTATTGCTTTACACAAGTCACAACTGAGTTTTAAACAGCATACATATTCTAAGTTAAGCTCAGTCTGCACCAAGCAACTGATCTGATCAGATTGACACCTTAGTCAACTGGTTGAAAACTGACTTCAGAATCAGATTGATAAAACTGGTTTTTCACACGGGTAAAAACAAGCTTCTGCACCATTCAGTTAAACTGACAGATATCAAACCGATCCGCCTCGCACTCAAGAAGATTGAACATCGGGCTAAAACCGACACTAGCACTCTGATCGGGTAATCTGCAGTTCACACCTGATCCACACGAAAAGTTTTAGAAGTCTATTCACCCCTCCCCTCTAGACTTCCACCCTCACAAAACCCGTTCGGGACCTACACTTTCCAGTATAACCCCAACAATCTCCCACTTATACTAAAAGTCTGCTTTTAAGTATACTACAACAAGTCTCGTGTTGTTCTGTGTGACATCTAATGTCACCTACACGAACCTAATAATATCTCTCCCACTTATACTCAAAGCAGATTGGCAACGCTCTTGACACTCATTCCTTCCACATGTCTCTCGCATGTATTCTGAGGCAGACCCTTTGTGAATGGATCTTCTAGGTTGTCCTCTAACGTGATCTTTGCCACCTCTATATCTCCTCTCTTAACAATTTCTCATATAAGATGGTATTTCCTTTCAATGTGTTTGCTGGCCTTGTGGGCTCTTGGTTCCCTTGAATTTGCAACTGCTCTGGGATTATCATAGTAGACCGTGGTGGTGCTGGGCAAATCCGGAACTACGTCCAAGTCTACTAGGAAGTTCTTGAGTCAAACCGCTTCCTTCGCTGCTTCACAAGCAGCTACATATTCGGCTTCCATGGTAGAATCTACGATGCATTTCTGCTTAATGCTTCTCCATGTCATGGCTCCTCCCCCCATGCAAAACACACTACCGAGGTAGATTTTCTAGAATCTAAGTCTGATTAGAAATCCGAGTCCGTGTAACCGATGGGAATCAGATTGTTTGACTGATAAACCAACATTCTATCCCGAGTTTTCTTCAGATACTTCAGAATCTACCGTCCAATGTTCTTTCCCCTGATTACTCTGATATCTTGCTACCATGCCGACGGCAAAGCAAATATATGGCCTCCTGTACAGCATTGCATACATAAGGTTCCCGACAGCCGAAGCATAGGAATGCCTTTCATGTCATCTATCTCCTTCTGTGTCTTAGGGCAAATTTCCTTTGATAGATGGATTTCATATCTGAAGGGTACAAAACCTTTCTTGGAATCTTGCATGCTGAATCACTTCAAGATAGTATTTATGTATGAAGCTTGGGATTAGCCCAAGGATGTGACCGGCTTCCCCTAAGTCCTTCATATCAAACTGTTTTGATAGCCATGCCCTTACGTCCGACAACACCTTTATATCGTCTCCGATGAGCAGAATGTCGTCCACGTATAGTACTAAGAATACCAATGCAATTCCGACACGCTTTTTATACACACAACTCTCGTACTCTTTTTGATCGAACCCGTAAGACTTTATAACTTAATCAAAACATTGGTTCCAAGCACGGGATGCTTGCTTTAGTCCGTAAATGGACTTCTTGAGCTTGCAAACTAGATGTTCTTGACCTTTTTCAACGAAGCCTTCGTGTTGTTGCATATAGATCTCTTCTTCAAGACTTCCGTTAAGGAAAGCTGTCTTGACATCCATTTGCCAGATCTCAAAATCGAGATGTGCAGCTATCGACAAGAGAATACAGATGGACTTAAGCATGGCTACAGGCAAAAAGGTCTCCTCATAATCAATCCCTTCTTTCTGAGTGTAACCTTTTGCCACAATCTAGCCTTGAAGGTCTCTACCTTCCCGCCCGGTCCTCTTTTCCTCTTGTATACCCACTTGCATCCAATGGGTTTGACCTCATTAAGTGGTTCGACTAGCTCCCACACCTTATTGTGATCCATAGAATCCAACTCGGCTTCCATTGTTGTTTGCCAAGAATCTGCATCTTTGTCTTGGATTGCCTCATTGTATGTCCATGGGTCGATTCATCTTCACCGGGGACCAAGTCCGATGACTCTCCTATCCCCATGAATCTCTCGGGCTGTCTGACAACCCTCCCACTACGACCAGGTTCAGATTGTGTAAGTGTGTCGCTTGGTATGTCAACTTGTACAGTTGGTATTGAGGTAAGCCCTCTTAGCTCATCTAAGGTAATCGCACTCCTGGGCTTTCTATCGTTCATATAGTCATCTTCCAAAAATCTAAAGTGCGTATTGATTACCACCATTTGATCTTCGGGAGCATAGATCATGCACCCGTTCGTTTCCTCATGGTTCCCTATAAATAACCTTAATTCTGATCGTGGATCCAATTTATCGACTTCCTTGTCCAACACGTATGCCGGACACCCCCATATTTTCATGTGTCTTAAACTGGGCTTGCGCCCGGTCCACAACTCTTTTAGGGTTTTGGGAACTGATTTGGATTGAAACAGGTTTAGAATGTAAGCCACTATTTCCAAGGCGTGACCCCAAAACGATTTGGGTAGATCCGCATAACTCATCATTGATCTGACCATTTCTAAAAGACTTCTATTTCTTCGTTCTGCAACCCCGTTTTGTTGAGGGGTTCCGGGTGCAGTCAACTGGGATACAATCTCTTCATCTGACAAGTAGTTCAAGAATTCATCGTTGAAGTATTCGCCTCCACGATCAGATCGTAGAGACTTGATACTCTTTTCCCTATGATTCTCTACTTGAGCTCTAAATTTTTTAAATTTATCAAAGGTCTCAGATTTATGCTTCATAAGGTAAATGTATCCATATCTTGAGTAATCATCGATAAAAGTAACGAAATACTCATAACCTCCTCTTGCTTTGATCGACATTGGACCACATACATCAGTGTGAATAATTTCTAACACTTCTTTTGCTCTACTCCCCTTGGCTCAAAATGCCCTCTTGGTCATTTTACCCTCCAAACATGATTCGCATGTTGGAAATGGTTCAACCCGGAGTGACTCCAATGAACCATCTTAGACCAACCTTTGGATCCTTTTTGATTAATATGGCCAAGTTTTAGATGCCATAGAAGTGTTTTGTTCACATCTGTTGAACGTTTTTTTTATTACTCGAAACAGTCGATGTGTTATAGGATGCATTTCGTGAGTGGTGTGCACAATTAATTGTGTAGAGATTATTCGACAACATTCCATGACAGATAAACTCATTATTTAGAGCATTGGTAACAACTTTATTAAAAGTAATCGAATATCCATCAAGAAAAAGTTTAGAAATCGAAATTAAATTCTTTCTAAAACTAGGAACGTAAAGAACATCTCTCACAATTAAAATTTTGTCTTCAAAAGACAACTGCACTTCTCCCACTGCTTCAGTTTCCACTCTCGTAGCATCGCCCAGTGTGATGAGGATCTCACTCCCACTAAGTTGTCGGGTCCGCTTGAACCCCTGTAAAGTGAAACAAACATGATCAGTGGATCCCGTATCCACTACCCATAAATGGGAAGCATACGCCGCTAAACAAGTTTCAAAAACTAGTGCATGAGAATTACCTTTCTTTCTCATAGGTGTTGGGGTTATACTGGAAAGTATGCTTTTACTTTGTATAACCAAACTGAATCTCTGTCTTATTTGCTGAAATAAATTATTTATCACTATTTTCTTAAATATCATTGAATGTTACATATATTTACTGCATAAATGTTCAATAAATAGTACGTGTTACATTGTAGTTAATTTAGTGATACCAGATCACAGAAGATTAAATTAACAGTCCTTGTAACCAAAAGTACATAATTCAAAACCTAGATGGAAATGAACAATCCATCGTGAAAGGTTGAAGTGTAAGGCTCAGATTGACTTGTCTTGACCAAGAGATTACACTAGTGCATTATGATGACCTGAATAGGACCTACAGGAGAATAAATTCTTCAGTGCTGAATATAGAAGAATTAGACCTCTGTGGTTCGTTATTTCTTAATCCCCATCCCTTAAATATGATCGTGTGGAATTAATAACTATTGCTTTGACTTTTGATGGGTAGAGAATCAATGTGATTCAATACTTTATATCTTGGGCAATATTATTAGTTACATGACGATTGCTAAGATTTAATATGGAGAATTGTGTGCAAGTACGTCTTGCTTGATTTGTCCCCTTGGTGGGCTCAGAAGTTTTATCATACCAAATCTTGCAAGTGGAATTTGTTTCCGGTATGGATAATAATTTTGAGTTGACCTTACTCCAAGGAAAAAGATATTGATTAATATGAAGTTATTCAGTGGCTTAAATTAATTAATGGACTGGATAATCTTAAACACGGAAAGTAATAACCGGGAGCCATATTAACAGTAATATGGGTTAAGATGGATAGTGCAATATTAATTATGTAGTGGGATTAATTAATATTTATGGGCTTGAATAATATTGTGGCTCAATATTGATAATTCAAAGTCCATTGGAAAGTCCAATCTTAATTCTCCTAAAATGTCCCTCAAGTAGCCCAAAAGATAAAGTCCAATAACTGAAAATGTGTTTAAAATAAAATAAATTATTGTTGCCTCTAATTATTCTCCAACGACTATCTCTCCCTCTAATTATACAAGCAATCAAGCAATTTCCGCAAGAACACTCAAAGTAAATATTCAAGCATATACGTAGTGTTCATCCAACTGTAACTTAGAAAGAAATACTTATCATCCCAGCTTAAGGCTGAAAATTGTAATAGAGTATTTCACTAGTTAGAACAACAAACAAACCATTTCATTGAAACCGATAGGAAGTTTGAGAAAGTCTAGAAGTTAGTTGCGAGACTATCTTTTAGATTGGGATAGAGGTGTGCTAATCTTTAGGAAGATTGCTTGTAAAGTGTGCCTAAAACTGTCCCGATAAGGAAGTTCTACTGCTGATAGGGAAGAGTGGACGTAGGAGGGTTTATCTAAACCACTATATATATTGTGTGTTAAATACAAGTTTACTGCTCACTTTAGTTATTTACTCACTAATTTTATCTGTTTTTTCTTTGGACTTCTTGATAAAATTTGACACCCCCAACATTATACAGTTCCATTAGAGAGTCCATCAGTATATTATAGTTTAGTGTAGAATGAAGAAACAATAATTGGGATTTTAAAAAAAAATTGCGGGTCAGACTTATTGTTGGCGGGTCTCACGGGCTTAAGTGGATACTGCCCTACAAATTTCTTCTTCCTCGCATCGCAACAGATGCGAATCAGATCTCAGGTTGTTTTCACATCGATGTGTCTCTAGGTTTTTCCTTCTCTTCTCTTGTTTTTCTTTTTCTTATTTTTTCTCTTCCTTATTCAAATTCTTTCATATTCTTCTCGCTTTCTTCAGTTTTCTCATCCTCGCAAATTTACAGGTCATTCTGTTATTTTTTCTCTCAATTTTCTAACACAGGTTTTGAGATCCTTCTGCACTCTTCTCACGTAGTTCTTTAAATCTGTAGTTTTAGATTGATGATTTTTTTTCACGCTTATATTTGTTTTTGTTCATGTGGTAACACGTTTTTCTTCATAAGGTAACACTTTTTTGTTCATGTTGTAACACATAATTTTTAATAATATTTAACACTGTATACATGCCTTTGTAATACTGTGAGAATATTCATGTGTTACCATATAAACAACAATGTGTTACCTTGTGACCCATGTATTACCTTGTGAACATTCATGTGTAAAGTTATGTTTTAATATGTGTTATGTAAGATATGGAATTTTTTTAGTATAACAATGTAGTAATATTTATTTATCCATGCAGTAACACATGTAGAATGATAATGTGGTTAGTAAACTACAGAGGTAGTCAGAAAGCCTTAGGAAGTGTTTGAAGGAATTTCCCTAGGAACAGGGAGAGTGGATGTAGGAGCTTGAGTCTCCGAACCCCTATACATTGTTGTGTTGTTTACTGCTTTACGTTCTTATATTGTCGTACGCACTCGATCATAAGCAAAACACAACACATGAGCTTAAAAGAGAAAAAATTGGAATCACCATTCCTTCACCCCTGTTTTATATGCACCGCAAAGAAATGTTTTGCTTTCGCACGCGCAAAATGGGTTTTCCCACCGGGACCAACAAGTGGTATCAGAGCGGGAGTTCAAAAAGGTTCACTAATTTCAAAGTGAACACCTTAACAGATCTTTTTAAAGAAAAACCCGTTCTTAAAAAATTGCATATATTCTGATGTTTTGGCATCTTTATCAATTGAGAAATTGTTGGGATATTTTAGTTCTATGCCAAAACATTATCAACTTGTGTTATTCAAAGATAATTTACAGATAACAAGTTGAGGGGGAACGAAAGAACAAGTTGAGGGGGAACTCACGGAATCAGAAGTAGATGATCGAGATCAGACGAGGCTGCAGACAAGACTGATCGAGATCAGATGAGTTAGATGAGTTCCGGAGTCAACTATTGAGCTGTGCAAAAAAAAAAATCAGAAGAGAAGAAAAGTTAAAGCCAGCAAATCAGAAGAAAAGGTTGTAGATCAGAAGATGAGCAAAAGAGATTGATCAAGATCAGACGTGATCGAGATCAGATATGAAGATGAAGCGATGATGAGATCGACGAGATCGACGTGATCGAGATCAGATATGATAAACCTGATATGCTAACCCGATATGATGTACTTACCAGATGCTATTATGATATGTTGATCTGAAGATGTATCCGATTAGACAAAGAAGAAATCAGATAGCCTGTGTAAAAGTGATCTGAGACTCAGTGAGACCTGAGACTCAGTAAGTAAAACTGATCTGAGATTCAGTAAAAGAAAAACTGATCTGAGACTCAGTAAGTAAGAAAAACCTGAGGGTCTGGATGTCTGAAGTCAGAAGAAACTGAACTCACCAAAGATGAGTGTCAAGATGCCCGATCGCATAAGGTCCGTTGAATCAAGAGACCGAGACTCGGAGATGTTATTGAAGACACTGAGAGCTCAGATAGACCTGAGGCCGGGAGCCGAGCTGAAGATCAAAGAAGACTGAAGACCAAGACTGAAGACTTGTAATTCTTTATGTTTTTGTCTTTATCTATTGATAAGTTCATTGTAAACTGTAATAGACTATCATACATCAATGAAACTTTATCTTTATGCTCAAAGATAATACCTCATTATCTTTTTACATGTCTTTACTTTTGATATGTCTAATTATTGTTATTTGGTGATGAAATTGTTGGGTGATTCATTGCTGAATTGATTGTTAAGAGATATACCATTCTTGTAATAGGAAAAACTGAAACCTGAGTATAGGTTAAGAGTGTTGTAACAAGATGGTTTTGACATCATCAAAAAGGGGGAAATTGTTGGGAAATGAATTTAATAAAGAGGATTTTGATTAGATCCCAAAACCCCTGAGTATGACATGTTCAGGATAATCTTGATAGATGAGTCAGGATTCAGTTTTAGAGTGTTCAGGATGTTATCTGCACCGTGTATAGTCGGCAGATATAGAACAGGTTAGAAATTGAAGACTTCGATAAGAATCAAGAAACCAAGTTTCAAAGACTCGGTATAAAACTGAGAATCTTGAAGACTCAGAGAATCCTGAAGACTCGGAGAAACCTGAAGACTCGTGAGAAACTCGAAGACTCGAGAGAATATCAAGGCACAAATAATTATCAAGACTCAAGAATGCATCAATGCTCAAGATATCCCGAATGTTCCGAGGCAATCGAAGCCGGCGTGAATATAGCCGTTGGAATCCAGCTGACGTGGACCAATGAGAGGAAGACAACCTGTAGGTCCCGAACGGGTTTAGTGAGGGCAGAAGTCTAGAGGGGAGGGGTGAATAGACTTCTGAAAACTTTTGCCAGATCGCGTGTGAGGCGCTTAGCGATCAGAGTCGCGAAAGGAATCGGTTTAGTCGATAATCAACTTATTGACGCTCAAGGCGTATCGCTTCGTAACTATCAGCTTTAACTGATGTGTGCGGAAGCTTAAGTTTTACCCGTGAAAAACCAGTTTTGATAAATCGATTCCAAGGTTAATCTTTTAATTAGTTGATCGGTGTCGTTTGATCGCATCAAAAGCTTGGTGCTAGTCGATCTCAACTTGGAAATATGTATGCACTTTAAAGGTTGTGTGCGATTGTGTAATCAGTTAATCAACGCGGTAAAGGCACACAAGATTTATAGTGGTTCGGATAAACCAGTCCTACGTCCACTCTTCCCTATCACAAGGGGCACCTACTTAACCAACTGGACTTAGTTTTATGTGTTAGTCCAACACAGTACACCGACTAGATGTTTAAAGAGTTCACACTCAACCGATCCCAGAGATCAGAACTAGAAACCCTAGTCTGAAATCTTGCTAAACAACTTAACCTAACTTTGGGGTTTGGGTAAGATTGTTTTTGGTTCCAACTATGAAATCTTTTCTTGCGTATAAGCAGCCTAACAGCTAGATGAAAAGATTTCTATGCTAAGAACTTATGGGATGAACACTTAATAAAAATAATCTTCTTGATCGTGTTCTTCGTGCGGAAATCTGATAATTGCTTTAGCTTCTTGATTGTTCAGCGTTTCCGTTGTTTCACTCTAAAGTGTAATCCCATATATATAGACCTTGAAATCAAAGAGCCGTTGGAGAGCAATTTGAATTTCAGGCTATATTTGGTAGACTTGCAGGCTTGATGTGACGAGCTTCAGGAACGGCATGGCCAAAAGCGTGAATTTGTACTTTGTAGTCAAGTTCTGAGGTAGCATCAAATCCGCAATTGCCGGCTCCCGATCATACGTGTCTTGTTCTTATTGGATAGCGGACTCACTTTTTCAAAGGTTGTTCTTCCAACTAAGCTTGACATTCTTCTTGTTCGGATCATCGACGATGATTAGGTGAAACATCGATTTCACCCGGTGAGTGATCCGATCGATCCGGAATCGATCGATCTACTCGATAGAAGTCTTCGGTGCTTGGGTTGACTTAGCTTCAACTAGCGGACTTGGGTCGATGTAGGTCTTCTGGTCTGATCTTCTGGAAGTCATCTGATCTTCAAGTATTCTGAGTTTGAGCTTCATGACTTCAGCTGAGATATCTGACTAGATCAGATCGATCTGATCTTCTATTCTTGTCTTGTATTCTGGCCTGTCGGATATCAGCTGTCCTTTGAGTCTTCAGATCTGACCTATACATATTGAGTTTCCCCCTCAATATGTGACCTATCTATTTCATCAGTTGTTCTATACAATCATTATCAACTGGTCTCCTATAGCGTAATATAAACATCGATCGACTATTAATGTGTCCGACCGGTCCTATTACATGTGTTTTTGGAACTTTCATCAAAACTATAAATTTCCCAACACAACCAGCCTGAAAAAGCTGCAGAACTTACAGAGAATAGTATGGATTTGAATGTGATTCTCTCCAACGGTAACATTCAAATCCACACTATAAATACAAGTTCTTCCATCAAATTAAGTGTGGAGATTATGCACAAGATGCTACAGAGCCAAGAGCGTTATAGTCAAGCATTCCCACCCTAGAAAACAAGTCTGTAGATATACAAATATATTCGGAGAGTGTTCTAGAACCCAACCTAAGCAACCCACGATGTATCATAAGCTTAAAGATATTTTCCCAACCTTAGCATTGAGGCTAAACAAATGTAAGGGAAAATCTCACCATAGTTGGAGACAACACCAAACCCAAAACCCATTCTCGTAAGAGATAACTAGTGGTGAAGTGAGGTAGTTGTTAGGCAATCCCGAGTGAGGGTGATAAGTCCCGAAGGAGTGTGAACTCGTTAAACATCTAAGAGGCGAGCCCGGGAGGGTGATAAGTCCAGTTTTGAGTTAGTAAACTACAGAGGTAGTCAGAAAGCTCAAAGTAGAAAGGTTAGTAAACTACAGAGGTAGTCAGAAAGCCTTAGGAAGTGTTTGAAGGAATTTCCCTAGGAACAGGGAGAGTGGATGTAGGAGCTTGAGTCTCCGAACCACTATACATTGTTGTGTTGTTTACTGCTTTACGTTCTTATATTGTCGTACGCACTCGATCATAAGCAAAACACAACACATGAGCTTAAAAGAGAAAAAAATGGAATCACCATTCCTTCACCCCTGTTTTATATGCACCGCTAAGAAATGTTTTGCTTCCGCACGCGCAAAATGGGTTTTCCCACCGGGACCAACAAGTGGTATCAGAGCGGGAGTTCAAAAAGGTTCACTAATTTCAAAGTGAACACCTGAACAGATCTTTTTAAAGAAAAACCCGTTCTTTAAAAATTGCATATATTCTGATGTTTTGGCGTCTTTATCAATTGAGAAATTGTTGGGATATTTTAGTTCTATGCCAAAACATTATCAACTTGTGTTATTCAAAGATAATTTACAGATAACAAGTTGAGGGGGTACTCACGGAATCAGAAGTAGATGATCGAGATCAGACGAGGCTGCAGACAAGACTGATCGAGATCAGATGAGTTAGATGAGTTCCGGAGTCAACTAATGAGCTGTGCAAAAAAAAAAATCAGAAGAGAAGAAAAGCTAAAGCCAGCAAATCAGAAGAAAAGGTTGCAGATCAGAAGATGAGCAAAAGAGATTGATCAAGATCAGACGTGATCGAGATCAGATATGAAGATGAGCAGATGAGACTGATCGAGATCAGACGTGATCGAGATCAGATATGATAAACCTGATATGCTAACCCGATATGATGTACTTACCAGATGCTATTCTGATATGTTGATCTGAAGATGTATCCGATTAGACAAAGAAGAAATTAGATAGCCTGTGTAAAAGTGATCTGAGACTCAGTGAGACCTGAGACTCAGTAAGTAAAACTGATCTGAGATTCAGTAAAAGAAAAACTGATCTGAGACTCAGTAAGTAAGAAAAACCTGAGGGTCAGGATGTCTGAAGTCAGAAGAAACTGAACTCAGTCAGCATGAGTGTCAGTATGCCTGATCAGACAAGGTCCGTTGAATCAAGAGACCTAAGACTCAGTATGTTATTGAAGACACTGAGAGCTCAGATAGACCTGAGGCCGGGAGCCGAGCTGAAGATCAAAGAAGACTGAAGACCAAGACTGAAGACTTGTAATTCTTTATGTTTTTGTCTTTATCTTTTGATAAGTTCATTGTAAACTGTAATAGACTATCATACATCAATGAAACTTTATCTTTATGCTCAAAGATAATACCTCATTATCTTTTTACATGTCTTTACTTTTGATATGTCTAATTATTGTTATTTGGTGATGAAATTGTTGGGTGATTCATTGCTGAATTGATTGTTAAGAGATATACCATTCTTGTAATAGGAAAAACTGAAACCTGAGAGTATAGGTTAAGAGTGTTGTAACAAGATGGTTTTGACATCATCAAAAAGGGGGAAATTGTTGGGAAATGAATTTAATAAAGAGGATTTTGATTAGATCCCAAAACCCCTGAGTATGACATGTTCAGGATAATCTTGATAGATGAGTCAGGATTCAGTTTTAGAGTGTTCAGGATGTTATCTGCACCGTGTATAGTCGGCAGATATAGAACAGGTTAGAAATTGAAGACTCAGTAAGAATCTGAAGAAACTGAAGTTTCTGAAGACTCGGTATAAAACTGAGAATCTTGAAGACTCAGAGAATCCTGAAGACTCGGAGAAACCTGAAGACTCAGAGAAACCTGAAGACTCAGAGAATATTTGAAGGCACAAATTATCAAGACTCAAGAATGTAATCAATGCTCGATATATCCCTAATGTTCCGAGGCAATCAAGCCGAGGAATATAGCCGCTGGAATCCAAATGACGTGGACCAATGAGAGGAAGACAACCAGCCTGAAAAAGCTACTGAGATTCTTATAGAGAATAGTATGGATTTGAATGTGATTCTCTCCAACGGTAACATTCAAATCCACACTATAAATACAAGTTCTTCCATCAAATTAAGTGTGGAGATTATGCACAAGATGCTTTCTGAGCCAAGAGCTTTATAGTCATTCATTCAAGTCCAGATATACAAAATATATTCAGAGAGTGTTCTAGAACCCAACCTAAGCAACCCACGATGTATCATAAGCTTAAAGAGATTTTCCCAACCTTAGCATTGAGGCTAAACAAATGTAAGGGAAAATCTCACCATAGTTGGAGACAACACCAAACCCAAAACCCATTCTCGTAAGAGATAACTAGTGGTGAAGTGAGGTAGTTGTTAGGCAATCCCGAGTGAGGGTGATAAGTCCCGAAGGAGTGTGAACTCGTTAAACATCTAAGAGGCGAGCCCGAGAGGGTGATAAGTCCAGTTTTGAGTTAGTAAACTACAGAGGTAGTAAGAAAGCTCAAAGTAGAAAGGTTAGTAAACTACAGAGGTAGTCAGAAAGCCTTAGGAAGTGTTTGAAGGAATTTCCCTAGGAACAGGGAGAGTGGATGTAGGAGCTTGAGTCTCCGAACCACTATACATTGTTGTGTTGTTTACTGCTTTACGTTCTTATATTGTCGTACGCACTCGATCATAAGCAAAACACAACACATGAGCTTAAAAGAGAAAAAATTGGAATCACCATTCCTTCACCCTTGTTTTATATGCACCGCAAAGAAATGTTTTGCTTCCGCACGCGCAAAATGGGTTTTCCCACCGGGACCAACACTTTAAATTCTTATTTACTTATTTTTTTCCGCTGCGCATTCTTATTAAATTTATGCATATTTGGCCCATAAAAAATCGGGATGTGACATGCACATTCATGCTACCTTTGTGCGATCCTCATATGTGACCCATGCACGATTCTTTTTAGAGAGGATAAAAATGGTATAAAAGGGTAATTTTTTTTATATATATTAAGGGTATTGTTAGAACAAGAGTGTTAGAAATTCACTAACCTCTATATCCAGAATTCGCAGAAGAAGAAACATTGATCCCGATTGAATTCTACGTATGACTGAATTCTCTTAATCAGAATACGATCATTAGAATTGCTTCCGATTCGCTTCTATTTTTCACAATATTAAATGCCCTTTGGTTTATGTTGGGAAATTTATAGTTTCGATGGAAGTTCCAAAACAGATAATGTAATAGGATCAGTTAGACCTGTTAGCTGACTGATGATATAGAATAGCAGATAAGATGTCCAGCTGAAGTGTATAGACAACTGAAGTAACAGTTAGGTAACATGAGGGGGAACTCAATATGTATAGGTTAAGTCTTGAAGATTAGAAGATCAGCTAACTTGAAGATCAGATATGCTGAAGATCTGATGATTGAAGCAGATAAGCCAAGAAGCAGATATGCAGAAGAGTTCAAGACAGAAGACCATCCAGAAGACCTACATCAGATGACTACAAGGAAAGGTTAGTAAGTTGTGCTAAGACAACTTACGAGCAGAAGACCTAAATCAGGTAGACAGATCAGTGGTCAACTGATCTGTGTCAGCTCCATCAGATAACTACTTCCATGCTATCCAGTACGAGGAATGTTTTCTCACAAGAAGAATGTCAACCTTGTTGCTTATTCAAGTGTTGCGAATTGTACTTAATAGCCAATGAGAAGATGACAACGCACGTACGGAGTACTGACAGTCTGTAGAAAAGTGGTTCAGTGTCAAATGGCTAGAAAGGACAACCTTGCATGCTTTCGGCCATGCCGTCCCTGAAGCACGTCAAATCCACCCGTAGACCTACCTAAAATAGACCAAAATTCGAATTGCTCTCCAACGGCTAGTTCGATTTCGTGCCTATAAATATGGGATCATACCTTCATAGTAAGGTGACAGAAATTATCATCAAGCTCAAGCACAAGCAATTTCCACACGAAGAACACAAAATCAAAGATTTATTCTTAAGTGTTCATCCCATAGTTCTTAGCATAAAATAGTTATCCTCTAGCTTTAGGCTACCTAAAAGATAGGATAGTATTCCAGTTGGAACAACACAAATCTTATACCCAAACAAAAGTTAGGTTAAGTTTGTTATAGCAAGATTTCTGTCTAGGGTTTCTAGATCAAATTTCTGGGATTGGTTGAGTGAGAACTCGTGAAACATCTGTTGGTTGTACTGTGTTAGACTAACACATTAAACTAAGTCCAGTTGGTTAAGTTGGTGCCCCTGCTGATAGGGAAGAGTGGACGTATGACAAGTTGTCTGAACCACTATAAATCTGTGTGCCTTTACTTCGCTTTACACTTACTTGCACACTACTCTTGTTATCTGCATGCATATTCTGTACCTGGATCAGCTTAGCATCAAGCTACTGATCTGATCAGTTTGACACCTTTGTCATCTGATCAATACCAGATTGGTCAGAATTCTTACTTTGGTAAAACTGGTTTTCACACGGGTTAACTAATCTTTCGCACCATCAGTTAAACTGATAGACGCCGAACTAATTTGCTTGACAAATCAGTAAGTAGGATATCAGTCCAAATTGATCCACATTGCACTCTAATCAGACATACGTGCAAATCACATCAGATTCACGAAAAGTTTTGAAGTCTATTCACCCCTCCCCTCTAGACTTCAACCCTCACTAAAACCCGTTCGGGACCTACAAGTGGTATCGGAGCAGTGGTTCTTCCGACCACTGGCTTTGAATATCATTGGTTCTTGAGGAAGAACCTTTGTGGTCACTTGAATTGATCTTTGAAAACTTTTTTTTTAAAAAAAACTCATATTTTTTTTTTTCAAAAATCACTACAAGCATGGATAACACTTCAGGTACGCATCATAATCTACCCATGTTTTCTATTGATGAGTATGCAGATTGGTCCATCGACATGAGAGATCATTTGGGAGTGATCAGCAACAGAATGGATGAGATTCTTGAGATAGGACTGATTATCATCTATCACTTTAATCCAGCTGAAGCAGGACGAGATCCTACGCAACCAGTTGGAGCAAGAATCAGAAAGAGTCCCTCTCTGATGGATGCAGATGAGAGGAAATTGTCCAATCTGGATACTGTTGCCAGACCTCTCATCATGAAAACTATGGATGCTACTACACGAGAAAAAGTGAAGTACCCGAAGACAGCTAAGGAAGTTTGGGATACGCTTGCTGAAATCTGCAGAGGAAATGAACAGATCAAGGACAGCAGACTGCAAGCTGAGCTAGTTGTATTTGAGAAACTTAAGATGCTACCGAATGAAACAGTTGATCAATTTGATAGAAGGATCACACGAGGAGTCAACCGACTTCGTGATCTTGGACGAGTAATGTCAAACAAGGATATCAACTACAAGATTCTCAGATCGTTGACTAAGAAATGGGATACCAAGGTGACCGTGATTAAGGACTGTCAAGATATTGCTACTATGAAACCAAATGATCTAATCTTCAGTTTGAAAGCCCATGAGTTCGACCTGATTGAGAGAGGACAAGGATCAGATGATGTCCCTGCTGAAGCTGCTGTAAACTCAGCTAAATCTGTTGCATTCCAGGCAACCAGTAGAAGTTCACGAATTGTTGAACCAGTTGGAAACATCATCAACCAGGCCGAACAGATTGCACTTCTGACAAGAAAACTTGAACGAACAAATGTTCAGATGGGCAAGTACATAAAGTTTTATGATGACTATCGACGAAGCAGAGGAAGAGATCGAAGATCTTCTGACAGATCACAAGAGAGATATCGTTCTTCAGATGATAGGGACAACAGAAGAGATGAACGAAAAGATGATCACAGAGATGAAAGGAAAGATGATCGGAGAGAGGATCGCAGAGAAAACAGACATGATGAAAGATCAGATAAGAGAGGTTCTGATTACAGACAGAGTGGAAAGTCTCCTGACAGATCATACCGAATAAATGATTATCCGAATAGAGGAAATTCTGGAGATTCAAGGGTTTGCTACAACTGTCAAAAATCAGGTCACTACAGTGCTGATTGGCCCGATCTGACTCCCAAAGAGAGAGAAGAAAAACAAAACAGAAGAGAACAAAGGTTCAGAGACAGAAAAGCAATGGTGGCCGACACATCTGGCATTGATGATTCCTATCTGCGTTCAGATGATTCAGGCTACTCATCTGTTGAAGATTTCTGTCTGATTACCACTACTGACGATGTCGATGATATGAACTTCTCATCTGATGATGACATCTGTCTGATGGCCAGAGAAACTAACCAGTCTGAGGTAATCTCTAAACCTTCTGTGGTTTCTTATTCTACACCTGTTGTGCTTAGCACATCTGCTGGAGAGATTAACCTGCAGGTCTACAATGACCAATTGCTTGGTGATCTCTCTAATGCAATATATACTTATACACGAGTGGAAGTTGAGAACGATAACCTAAGGGCTGAGAATATTAGGCTTGTCAAGGATACTGAGGCAAGTAAAGCAGCTGAACTAAAATCAGCTGAAACTGTTCAGAAGATGACTAAAGAACTGGAGTTTCTGAAAGTCAGTACTACTAATCAGGGAAAGATGATTAAGGAACAGTTGGATCTGAATGAACGACAAGATGGAGAACTCAAAGTCCTTCAGGCTAAGTTTGATGAACTCTTCCGACTGCATGAGAATCTGAAAATTTCTGAGGATAATTTGCGTAAGAAAATAGAGGTTTTCACGAAATCCTCTAAGACTATTCAAGATCTGAACAACTATTTTCGTACGCCAATTGATAAGAAAGGAATTGGGTATGAGAACCCTTCTGGATCCTCAAAAGCCCGCCTGGTTCACATCAGAAAAGTGTAAACAAACGAGTTTCTGATCAAGATACACAAAAAGCCAAATTTGTATCAGATAAGGGAAAAGGATTAGTTGACCAGGCAAGGCAAGTGCCGGATCAGAAAGGGAACAAAAATGGACCCCAACTGATCAGACATCAGCCGAGGAATCAATAGAAGAATCTTGTTCTTCTGAAGAGACCTCAGTCAAATCAGCAGAGTAGGCCTCAGTCTGGACCATCTCGAAAGGGACCGAACCAGCTGAAGTCAACTCAGTCCAAGCTGCCTAACAAGCAAGCTAAGGGTAAACTGCTAAGACCATCTATGCCAAAAAGATATGAATATTTTAATGGTAGCATTCGTACCTACCCTTACAATCAGAAACCTAGGGCTACTGCACCTGAGCCCCACTGGATCAAAAGAAGACAAGTTTCAATGAAAAATCTCAAGTCTTCTGATTTATCCAAGGCTCACACTAATAATCATACTGATCAGATTGCATATGAAGAAACGTATGATTGTGTAGATGTTTATGGGAGACAAATCAAACCTTCTGTGATTAACAAAGGTGCCAGATTTGTTTGGATCTCGAAAGGTACCTCTAATCCCCCAGGACCCAATTCTACTGGGGTACCTAAAATCTGATTTGCTCGCAGGCTCGAGTGGGACTGGCTAATAAAGGAGGTGTACAAACAACTATCTGGTACATAGATAGTGGATGTTCAAGACACATGACCGGAAGTCAACATCTCCTCAGCAACTACATTGAGAAACCAGGCCCACGAGTTCTCTTTGGGGACGATAACTTTGGTTTTACCAGAGGAGTTGGAACCTTAGAGAACGATGATGTACAGGTTATAGGTGTCTCATACGTTGACGGCTTAAGGCAAAACCTGTTATCTGTATCACAGTTCTGCTACAATAGATTTAGTGTTGAGTTCTCATCAGATCAATGCACAATCAGAAATCGAGTGACTCAACAGATTTTGCTAACTGGTTCCAGAAAAGGAACGATTTATACAGCAGATTGGGACAGTTGTCCAAGAAATGCATGCTTGATTGTTAAGAGTTCAAAGAGCTCCAGTTGGCTCTGGCACAAGAGAATGAGCCATCTGAACTTCAAAACTCTTAACAAGATAGCAAGGATGTCCTTGGTTGATGGTCTCCCGAATGAAGTATTCTCTAAGGATCAGACATGTGCCCCATGTCAGAAGGGAAAACAAGTAAAAACTTCATTTAAAGGGATACATTCTCCTCCATCCAGCAGAGTATTACAACTGCTCCATATGGATATATTTGGACCAGTTATGCCTCTTAGTTTCATTGGATGCAAATACACTCTGGTGCTCGTAGATGATTATTCTAAGTTCACCTGGGTTGTATTCTTGTATAAGAAGAGTGAAACTACAAAAAAGTTACCTGAACTTCTCAAGAAGATTCAGAATGAGAGGGTCTCAGCATAGTGAAAATCAGATCAGACAAAGGTACAGAATTCTTGAACCAATTTATAACACTATCCCAATTCTTGATAGAGAATGGTTTCACCAAGGGCTTGATTGATAGGACCTTGTTCAAAATAGAAGATGGAGAAGACATTCTTATGGTTAAGATCTATGTGGACGACATTATATTTGGTTCTCCAAATCAGAAGCTGTGTGAGAAATTTAGTAAGCTGATGCAAGGGAAATTTGAGATGTCCATGATGGGTCAGATGGGCTACTTTCTAGGTCTTCAAGTCAAGCAGGCTCACACTGGGATATTCATCTGCCAGACAAAGTACACTAGGAATTTGTTGGCTAAGTATGGAGTTCAGAATTGCAAGGAAGCCAGAATTCCAATGTTGACTGCATTTAAGATGGATCCAGATGAAGGTGGTAAGAAAACTAATCAGAAAGAGTATAAGGCTTTGATTGGATCCTTATTATACCTGACTACAAACAGACCAGATATAATCTTCGCAGTAGGTGTATGTGCTAGATTTCAGGCAAATCCAAAGCAAAGCCACCTAGAAGCAGCTAAGCGGATTCTTAAGTATCTGAAGGGTACTTATGGTATCCAGCAGATGATAATCTAGAGCTTAGTGGGTACTCTGATTATGGAGGTTGTAGGATAGACAGACAATCAACCTCGGGTACCAGTCAGTTTTTGGGGAGTAAGCTGGCCTCTTCGTTTTCTAAGAAGCAAACATCTGTTGCCACATCTACTACTGAAGCAGAATATATGGCTGCAGGTAGCTGTTGCTCCCAACTGCTCTGGTTATGTCAGCAGCTGAGGGATTATAACATTGTAGCTATGAATATGCCTATTTTCTGTGACAGTAATAGTGCAATTGCAATCACTCAGAACCCAGTTCTACACACAAGATGCAAGCATGTGGACATCAGACACCATTTTATCCGAGACCATGCAGAGAAGAAGAACATCAGAATGGAAAAGATCCATACTGATAAGCAAAAAGTTGATATCTTAACCAAACCTCTAGCTGAAGTCAGATTCAGAGAACTATGAAACGAGCTAGGTTTACTGGACTTAGGAGAAGATGCACCAGATTATTTTGGTGGATTAATCTCAAACACCAGTTGGTTAAGAGACTGAACAGGTAAGATGGTCAGATGAAAAGAGAACTTCATCTGATCAGAAGAGATCAGTTGGGAACTGATCAGAAAGGAATGTCAGGTGAAGGGGGAACTTCAACTGACTAAGGGTTTTTAGGTCAGAAGTAATCTGATCTGAGGGATAAAGACATTGTTGGGAAAATTTGCTAAGGTATAGGCTACACAGTAAGATTAACAAATCAGAAGAGTTGGATCAGATACAACTGGTAACTGGTTGATTACAACATCAACCAGTCAGATACGTTTTCTATTTACAATATCTGAACTTATCTACTTTTCTGTAATGATTACTGTTTACCTTACTTTATGACGCAAGCCCTGCAAGCATTAAATGCGGACGTGGGGTTTTTGTATTTATTAGCTTTTAATGCGTATTTTCGCGTCCAAAATACTTTCAGTAAATTTTCTTGACCACACGAATATTTTACTTTACGACAGCTTAATCTAAGCCATTCATTTCAAAACATGAATATTCAAGTATTTGTGGGAATCTGTGTAAAATGTTTTCCCTCGCACCTTATAAACACTAAAGCTTTTCAACTTCACACTTTCATTACCAAAATTCTCTAAAATTCTCAGTGCAAAACTCGACTCTTTCAAGAAAACTTAAATCGATTATTTCAAAGTTCTCCATTTTACGAATTGATTTATGGTAATTTCAAAGTGTTTATCATATGATATTATGTGAATATTACTATTACGCCCTACTTACGATAGATTTTCCAAAAAAAATTGTGATTTTTCACTGATTTTTTTTTGAATTAAAGCTTTATCTATGACACTGTTAATTACACATTTGTGAAATATGCTTATGTGCCTATCATGAGATTCATATGCAAAATGGTGGTTTAATTGTTGATTTGGGGTTTCTTATTGTTGATATTGGTATATAAATTACTCAGAATCATCGCTAAAATTGGTCTTTTGATGTAGAAATGGCACAATTAATAGCAAATCTAGGACAGGGCAAAAAGATGTGTAATTTCCCGTCGATGAAGAAGGACATCATCGATGAAAAATACGTCATATTCAACACGACGACGAATGCTGAATCAAGGGAAATATTGGATTGTCTCCGTGCTGTTGGGCTTTAACAATTCTGCTATAGACATCTAGATATTGTACATACGTATGAAGCACTTGAGTTTCTGTACAATCTAGAGATGGATGACGAAGGAAGGTTGAAGTCTTCTGTAGGTGGTTTCAACATTCTTGTTACAGATGAAGATCTATTCAGAATCTTTGGTCTTAAATCTGGAACCATTGATCCAACCACGTTCACAACAGGAGTTGACGATAAAACCTATCTGAAGGATGTCCTATTAAGACCGGCCAACATAGAGCAAGTTTTCATTGTCAAAGTACCACATCTCAGATGGAAATATCGTCTTCTGTTTGAGATCGTGTCCAAGGTGATTCTGTGTATCACACACAGCCTAGACGCCCTTACTGCTGTGAAGCAAAATGTGATGACAACCATAATCAGCAAGGCCGATAATCTGAACTGGGTTGGACTGTTCAAGTCAAGGTTGCTGAAGGAAACAACCAAGTTCAAGCTGAACGAGAGAAACGAAGTTTATCTGACTCTGAAATGCTCATACATCCACAAGGTGTCGATTCTGCTGGATGACAAGCTGCCAGATAACTTCGAGTGGAATGAGGAAGGAAAGAAAGTCTACTTGGCAAAGTTTAAAGCCATTTTGGGGAAGGATGAACCCTTATCTGGGCAGTCTGACGATGACCCTCACCATATGTGCCCAGACCAAGAGGAGAAGGCAAGGGTTCCAGAGCTGCAGAGTCGTCTAAGACACAGACTGCTCCTAAGAAGTTGAAGAGAAAGACTCTGGCTAAGAAGCCAGAAGGAGTAGAGAAGAGGCAGATAAAGATTACTTTAATTCTGCAAAAGGCAGTGGCAGACCCATCTGAGCCGATTCCAAAGACAGGCGAGCCTGAACAAATTGGACAAGAAACTGAGATGATTCATCTAGAATCAGATGTGGAATTTGCTGAGAGTCCAGATCGAACCGTCAGCATGGAAAGAGAAGTTGTTCAAGGGGAACAAATGCAGGAGGGAACTGTTGAAAGTTCAGCTGAGAAGGAAGCAGAGACTGCACCATCTGAGGAAGAGTCACCTTCTGATTCCATGCCTCTTATCTCTGTATTCCGGAAGGAGAGGTCTCCAACTCCCACATCCAAGTCGCCCTCACCCCCACCTCAGCTGACTGAGCCTTCTTCTGACCTGCCTCCCTCCTCTCCACAGCTGGAACAAATTCATGCTCCTGAACCACCAACTGCACCAGAACTAGTTGTTCCCGCTACGGAGGAGCTGACTGAACCAGAAGCTGAAATGATTGAGGAACAGCCGATTGTGGAGTCTGAGCCCACAGATGACAGATACGTCTCTATCTCCCACAATCCATTTAATATGAAGACTCTGCTAGGAACACCTGAGGAGGAAGATCCCGTGGTTTACATTCTGAAGCAGCAGGTAAAAGCTTATCTTCTTGAAATCTGTCTAGATCTCATAAACCATTCGGGCCCTCAGGAAAAGATTGAGGAGATTGTCTTTTGGCGGGATATTCGGCTGAAGACGGTGGAGGAGTTCTTAATTCTGATGAAGTCCCTCCAGAGGACTACTTCGTCGATCTGGAGGCGAAGTGCTTGGCAAGTGCTGGTATTGAAAGCGTGGTCGAATTGGCCTCTGATGATGATATCAGATGGTTAATTCATGATAGGTTCAAGATTCCACAAATGGAAGAATGGGTGGACCAAGAATACCAGTACGTTGAGCAAGCTGCCGATGAACCAAGAGCGGGTGATGCAGATGAGACCCAACTTGGCGAGGCATCAACATCTGATCAGACTGCTACGATGAGTGCCGATACCCTAGATCACATAACTTCGAAGATTCAGGATGGGGTAAATGTTGGGGTTATACTGGAAAGTATGCTTTTACTTTGTATAACCAAACTGGATTTCTGTCTTATTTACTGAAATAAATTATTTATCACTGATGCTTTAAATATCATTGAATGTTGCATATATTTACTGCATAACCGTTCAATAAATAGTATGTGTTACATTGTAGTTAATTTAGTGATACCAGATCACAGAAGATTAAATTAATAGTCCCTTGTAACTAAAAGTACGCTGTTCACGACCTAGTTGGAAATGAACAATCCATCGTGAAAGGTTGAAGTGTAAGGCTCAGATTGGCTTGTCTTGACCAAGAGATTACACTAGTGCATGACTGATGCACTGAATAGGACCTACAGGAGGATAAATTCTTCAACACTGAATAAGGAAGAATTAGACCTCAGAAGTTCGTTATTTCTTAATCTTCGTCCCTTAAATAGGATCATGTGTGGTTAGTAATTATTACTTTGACTTATGACGGGTAGAGAAATAATGAGATTCAATACTTTATATCTTGGGCAATATTATTGGTCACATGCGATTGCTAAGATTTAATACGGAGAATCGTGTGCAAGTACGCTTGTTTGATTTGCCCCCTTGGGAGGTTCATAAGATTTATCATGCCAAATCTTGCAAGTGCAATTAGTTTTCGGTATGAATAATAATGTTGAACCGTTCCTTGACCAAGGACAAAAGATATTAATTAATGGAAAGCTATTTCAGTGGCTTGAATTAATTAGTGGGCTGGATAATCTTAGACACGGGAAATAATAACCGGGAGCCATATTAACAGTAATATGGGTTAAGATGGATAGTGCAATATTAATTATGTAGTGGGATTAATTAATATTTATGGGCTTGAATAATATTGTGGCTCAATATTATATATTCAAAGTCCATTGGAAGGTCCAATCTTAATTCTCCTAAAGGCCCCTCAAGTAGCCCAAACATAAAGTCAAATAACTGAAAAAAATGTTTAAAATAAAATAAATTATTGTTGCCTAATTTTTCTATTTTTTTCGAAAAATACAAATAAAAGAGGGAGAAAGATTTTCTTTGAATTTTGTTATGGAATGAGGATAAGTATTCTTGGAATACAAGATTATCTCATTAAATTCAAGAAATCTCCCACTTGGCTTTTTGTTGGGAAATTTTCGAAAATTCCATAAGATAAGGAGGAGGAGATTTTATTTGGGAGATATTTTGGGAAATAGAATATATTGGATATATTCAAGATTGTTTCTTGGAGAAGAAGCAAGGAAATTTCCCAATCACCCAAAAGCCCTAAAATTTCGCCCCCCCCTTGTATTATAAATAGGGGATGGTTTTTTCATCCCCACAAGACACAGAAATTGATTTTTTCGGAAAAATATCAGCATCGACAAAAATATCAAATATTTATGAAACGTCGATAAATTGTGTTTTTTCGAAAAACTTCAATTGTGAATGTGCAATTTCATGTGTTGGAAAAATTAGAAATCCACAAAGGTGGTGCAACATAATTTTATTTTTCCTTTTGTTAAATTGTTCGCGAGTTCCTACCACCAGATTGTTGAACAAGGATAAGGGAATACTTGAGAAGGTCTTTTGGTGTGTTCGTGTGAACGGGATCCATCTTCTCAACGGTTGTCACTCCGAGAGGTTAGTTCATGTAAACCCGTAGCAATTCTGCATGCGTAGGATTTATGTGAACTGTTTATATGCATGATTTGTTGTTGAATTATTATTTGATTTAATATAGGATTAATTCATGCTAGTAATAATTGTTAGAATTAAATTTGTATTTAAATATTCATCCCGAATAGATCCAGGAAATTAATTCCCCAACAGTAAAGGCTTTAATTGATGCTCAATTCACATCTTTCACAGCAGCTCTGATGAAGCGATTTGAGGAGGAACATAGCGGATTAATAGAGAAAGAAAGGAAGCTGACGGCGGACAAGATCACACTCATGCACGATCAGATTCTTGAAACAGTGATGAAGCGGGTTGATCCGTTCGTGGAGAAGCTAAGTCTCCAGACCTCCATGCTGGGTGACACGCAGGTTTTACTAGAAAGTGTCTGGGGATCTTTGGAGCATACAGAAACCTGCTTGTATCTAGGGTGGAAACTTTTTGAGGGTTCAGTTAATCAATCGAAGAAGGCCATTGAATCTGCTCTGAACAGGCTTCTGAGCCTTGAACCTTCGTTTGCCACGCCTAAGGATATTGCTAATCTCAAGGAGGAGATTTCAATTCAACTGATAAATCTGACGAATAAGTTGTCACCACTTTTTGACGAAACCAAAAAGGGGGAAGGACAAGAGCCAGAAAAACAGATGCAGTTGATACTTGCTGAAACCTCATCTGCTCAACCTGAATAGGCTGCTGAACCATCTGCCATGCCAAAACCTTCTATACCAGCTGTGAATATTCCGGACACCGAACTGGTGGAATTATTTCAAACAGTTGAACAACATGGGGAAGCCATAGCAACTCAGGGAAAAGAACTATCTGAACAGAAGTCTGTTTTATCTGAAGTGGTTCAGAGAGTTGATAAGATTGAAGATTTCTCTTCCTCGGTCCAGAAAATATAAGAAGCAGAAGATCAAGCTAAAAGCCTTGAACTGCTTAAGAAATTATCTGAAGAAGAGAAAGCAGAAGAGGAAGAAATCAAGTTGAGAGCAAGAAAGAGAGGAAAGCAAGTTGTGGAATCTGTCCTACCTCCTAAGCAGACTAGATCAAGAGTGCAATTGACTGCCGAACAAGAAGAGGAACAGAAAGCCAGAAGGGCTGTGATTGAGGCTGCAGAAAGGAAGAAGAAACTTGCTGACAGTAAAGGGCTGGCAACCAGATACGTAAGAAGGAAGAGGAAGAAAGCCGCCTCAGCAAAGGATGCATCATGCGAAGAGAAAGCCTTACCTGCTCCTGTAAAGGACATTCTGGTTTCTAAGAAGAAATGGCTGCCAGAATGGGACAAGATAAGAGGTGAATGGCTGATTGATGTATATATTCTGGAGAAGATCCCGACAACAAATGATCAAGGCGAATTCAATGAAGAATTCAGAAGCTGGCTCGAGACAAAGCACCCTCAGTTCTACGATTTGGTGATGTCTGAAGGTGAAGAGATTGGTCTGATTCCGGAAGTACCTTCTTTTGAGACCATCCTTCCACCTCTTCGATCAGACAAGTCTCTTGATCCAGTGCGCTTCAAATAGATGTATTATGAATTTGCCAAGATGGGCAGGATCATTGAGAAGGAAAGGCTGGCTTCTTTGATGGACAAAATGTACAAGGTTTTCAACATTCCTCCAGAACTTCAGAAATTTCATTATCGCACTTGAGGAGATCAGAAGACAATTAGAATAAGTCGATAGGTATTTTGCTAAACTGTGTAATCATGCATCAATGTTAATAAAATATCCTATATTTCTCTGATTCTAAGACAACCTCTCATTGTCTTCTGAACTGCATGTTGTTATCTATTGTTTACTTTTAAATATCTGTTTTTCTGATTAATTGTTTTGGTTCCATCAAAAATGGGGAAATTGTTGGGAAATTTGTAGTTTCGATGGAAGTTCCAAAACAGATAATGTAATAGGACTAGTTAGACCTGTTAGCTGACTGATGATATATAATAGCAGATAAGATGTCCAACTGAAGTGTATAGACAGCTGAAGTAACAATTAGGTAACATATTGAGGGGGAACTCAATATGTATAGGTTAAGTCTTGAAGATCAGAAGATCAGCTAACTTGAAGATCAGATATGCTGAAGATCTGATGATTGAAGCAGATAAGCCAAGAAGCAGATATGCAGAAGAGTTCAAGACATAAGTGTTGGGATTATACTGGAAAGTATGCTTTTACTTTGTATAATCAAAACTGAATTTCAGACTTATTTACTGAAATAAATTTTTTATCACTGATGCTTTAAATATCATCGAATGTTACATATATTTATTGCATAACTGTTCATTAAATAGTACGTGTTATATTGTAGTTAATTTAGTGATACCAGATCACAGAAGATTAAATTAGCAGTCCCTTGTAACTAAAAGTACACCATTCACGACCTAGATGGAAATGAACAATCCATCGTGAAAGGTTGAAGTGTAAGGCTCGGATTGGCTTGTCTTGACCAAGAGATTACACTAGTGCATGACTGATGCACTGAATAGGACCTACAGGAGGACAAATTCTTCAGAACTGAACAAGGAAGAATTAGACCTCAGTGGTTCGTTATTTCTTAATCTTCGTTCCTTAAATAGGATCACGTGTGGTTGGTAACTATTGCTTTTACTTATCATGGGTAGAGAATCAACGAGATTCAATACTTTTTATCTTGGGCAATATTATTGGTCACATGTGATTGCTAATATTTAATACGGAGAATCGTGTGCAAGTACGCTTGTTTGATTTGCCCCCTTGGGAGGTTCATAAGCTTTATCATACCAAATCTAGCAAGTGGAACTAGTTTCCGGTATGGATAATAATGTTGAACCGTTCCTTGACCAAGGACAAAAGATATTAATTAACGAAAGCTATTTCAGTGGCTTGAATTAATTAATGGGCTAGATAGTCTTAAACACGGGAAATAATAACCGGGAGCCATATTGACTGTAATATGGGTTAAGATGGATAGTGCAATATTAATTATGTAGTGGGATTAATTAATATTTATGGGCTTGAATAATATTGTGGCTCAATATTGATAATTCAAGATCCATTGGAAGGTCCAATCTTAATTCTCCTAAAGGCCCCCTAAGTAGCCCAACGTATAGTCCAATAACTGAAAAATGTGTTTAAAATAAAATAAATATTGTTGCTTATAATTTTCAAAATTTATGGATAAAAGGGGAGAAAGATTTTCTTTGAATTTTGTTATGGAATGAAGATATGTATTCTTGGAATACAAGATTATCTCATTAAATTCAAGAAATCTCCCACTTGGTTATTCATGAAGCAATTTTCGAAATTTTGAAATATAAAGGGCAAGAAAGATATTCTTGATTTTCTTGAAAAAATATTATGGAAGATATGTATTTCTTGAAATACAAGAATATCTCATAAATTCAAAAAGATCCAAATCTTGGAATCTTGACCTATATTTTTCGAAAATATCCATAACAAAGAGTAGGTGGGATTTTGTGGAATATTATAATTATGGGAAAAAGAATATAGGAGATATATTCAAGATTTCTTGGAGATCAAGAAAAGATTTTCCCACATTATGTTTGCCCTAAAAATTCGACCACCCCCACTCTATAAATAGGGGATGATTCTTTCATTCCCAAGTACAATTCCATGTGCTGGAAAAATTAGCAAATCCACAAAGGTGGTGAAACAAAGTTTATTTTTCCTTTTGTTAATTGTTCGCAAGTGTCCTACCACCGGATAGTCGAGCAAGGATTAAGGGAATACTTGGGAAGTTCTTTTGGTGAGTCTAATAAACAAAGCCATTGCCGTCCCAAGAGGTACGTTCACGTAAACTCGTAGAATTTCCGCATGCGTAGGATTTACGTGAATTGATTATATGCATGATTTGTTGTTGGATTATTATTTGAATTAATATAGGATTAATTCATGCTAGTAATAATTATAAGAATTAAATTTGTATTTAAATATTCATCCCGAATAGATCTATGCAACTTATTCCCCAACAAGAAGACCATCCAGAAGACCTACATCAGATGACTACAAGGAAAGGTCAGTAAGTTGTGCTAAGACAACTTACGAGCAGAAGACCTAAATCAGGTAGACAGATCAGTGGTCAACTGATCTGTGTCAGCTTCATCAGATAACTACTTCCATGCTATCCAGTACGAGGAATGTTTTCTGACAAGAAGAATGTCAACCTTGTTGCTTATTCAAGTGCTGCGAATCGTACTTAATAGCCAATGAGAAGATGATAACGCACGTACGGAGTACTGACAGTCTGCAGAAAAGTGGTTCAGTGTCAAACGGCTAGAAAGGACAACCTTGCATGCTTTCGGCCATGACGTCCCTGAAGTACGTCAAATCCACCTGTAGACCTACCTAAAATAGGCCAAAATTCAAATTGCTCTCCAACAACTAGTTCGATTTTGTGCCTATAAATATGGGATCATACCTTCATAGTAAGGTGACAGAAATTATCATCAAGCTCAAGCACAAGCAATTTCAGCACGAAGAACACAAAATCGAAGATTTATTCTTAAGTGTTCATCCCATAGTTCTTAGCATAAAATACTTATCCTCTAGCTTTAGGCTATCTAAAAGATAGGATAGTATTCCAGTTGGAACAATACAAATCTTATACCCAAACAAAAGTTAGTTTAAGTTTGTTATAGCAAGATTTCTGTCTAGGGTTTCTAGATCAGATTTCTGGGATTGGTTGAGTGAGAACTCGTGAAACATCTGTTGGTTGTACTGTGTTGGACTAACACATTAAACTAAGTCCAGTTGGTTAAGTTGGTGCCCCTGCTGATAGGGAAGAGTGGACGTAGGACAAGTTGTCCGAGCCACTATAAATCTGTGTGCCTTTACTTCGCTTTACACTTACTTGCACACTACTCTTGTTATCTGCATGCATATTCTGTACCTGGATCAGATTAGCATCAACCTACTGATCTGATCAGTTTGACACCTTTGTCATCTGATCAATACCAGATTGGTAAGAATTCTTACTTTGGTAAAACTGGTTTTCACACGGGTTAACTAATCTTCCGCACCATCAGTTAAATTGATAGACGCCGAACTGGTTTGCTTGAAAAATCAGTAAGTCGGATATCAGTCCAAACTGATCCACATCGCACTCTGATCAGACATACGTGCAAATCACATCTGATTCACGAAAAGTTTTGAAGTCTATTCACCCCCCCCTCTAGACTTCAACCCTCACTGAAACCCGTTCGGGACCTACAGTTTAGTATATACGTGATGTATATGTGAGAACATAAGTTAGAAAAATCACATTTCTCTTTTCGTTGCGTTCTTTTCTGGTGTATAGGAATCCGGGACTACTGTATAAGATTTTTTTTCAACATCTTATTCTCTCGTAAGATGAATTCAAATCTTTTTGAATTTATCCATGACTTCAAATCAATATTATCCATTCATGAGTGGGTTATTGTTATTATTAATTAATAATTAATATTAAATTAATTATTATTATAATAATTACATTTATCTCCCACCCACACATGAAGTTTGAGCCTTTATATTCATTTATTTCACATCTTTACACCATCGCATTATACCTTTTTATATACAGATAAATAAATCGTGCGACCCTCGAGAATATGAGTTTTTCGCGTTTTACACTTGTTAAGGATATATAACAACTCAACTAGTTTTATATGAAGAATTCAAAACACGTTATACCCCAGAACTCTTTCAGTTAACACAAGTTGACATATTTCTTTTAATCCCTTGTAACTAGGTCTCCATTCCAAAGTACTTACCTGTAGGTCCCGAATGGGTTTTGTGAGGTTGAAGTCTAGAGGGGAGGGGTGAATAGACTTCCAAAACTTTTCGTGATCAGCCTGTATGGCAGGTAAGTGCTGATAGAGTGCGTGTGAGAATCAGTACATTCTGATATCCAACTTAATGATAGCTGTGAAGCAGATCAGTTCGGTGTCTATCAGGTCAACTGATGTGCAGAAGCAGTTTTAACCCGTGTAGAAAAACCAATTTGTATAAATCAGATTCTAAGCTTTCTTGTTCAGGTCAGGTGACAAAGTGTCAGGCTGATCAGATAGCTGCTTGATGCAGAACTGATCCTTACTTAGAATATGCATGTTTGATCAAATACTATATGTGTGTGTAAGAGTGTAAAACAGATAAACAACACAAGGTTTATAGTGGTTCGAAGAATAGATCCTACGTCCACTCTTCCCTATCAGCAGGGGCACTTACTTAACCAACTGGACTTAGTTTAATGTGTTAGTCCAACACAGTACGAATAAATGTTTATGGAGTTCTCACTCAAGAATCGTATAAATCAAGACTAGAAACCCTAGCTTGAAATCTTGCAAAACAAACTTATCATAACACTCGGTTTGGGGTAAGATTTGTATGGTTTCCAACTGGAAATATATCCTAATATTTGAATGGCCTAAAGCTAAAGGATGAGATTTCTTGCTAAGAAACTATGGGATGAACACTAGGAATATTCTTGAGTTCTTGGTGTTCTTTGTGCGGAAATAGCTTGTGCTTGAGCTTGAGTATAATTTCCGTGACCTTACTCTGAAGGTTTGATCCCATATATATAGGCATGAAATCGAATTATCCATGGAGAGCAATTCGAATTTTGGCTTATTTAAGGTAGGTATGCAGGTCTGATTTGACGTGCTCAGAGACGGCATGGCTAAATGCTTTCTTTGTCGTCCTTTATAGCCGTTTAACTCTAGACCGCTTTGTCCTGCAACATCAGTTTCGTACGTACATGTCTCGCTCTCATTGGTTTTCAAGTACACTTATTCGGTGCTTTCTGATTGACTTGTACACCTTGGGTAAACACTTGCGTGTTACCTTATTGAACTGACCTGATCAGTCATATAGATCTGTCTACCTGATTAAGTCTTCTGATGTAAGTTGTCTTAGCACAACTTACTGACTCTCCTGGTGTTCTTCTGATGTAGGCCTTCATAAGGTCTTCTGGTCTTCAAGTCTTCTGAGTCTTCTGCTTGATATCTCACCTGACTTTCTGACTATCTCTTTTTTATCGTAGTTACCTTATACATATTGAGTTTCCCCTCAATATGTGACATATCTATTACATCAGCTGTCTATACATCTCAGCTGGTCATCATATTCTGATATCTAAGTCATCAGTTAGCTAACAGGTCCTACTGGTCCTATTACACCTGTGTTGGAACTTCTATCAAGCCTATAAATTTCCCAACAATTTTCCCCTTTTTGATGGAACCAAAACAGTTAATCAGAAAAACAGATAACTTGAAATGTAAAGAACACAAACAAAAATCAGAAGATAATGAGACGTTGTCTTATGATCAGAAGGGTAATGTATTTCATTAATGATAGTTGACTGTTACAAATACAATGAAATAACAAGCAAAATTACCTAAAATTCTGATCCTAAGATACAGTCTTCTATCTCTTCTCAGATATCAATTGTACTCTGGCTGGGAGGGATCTCAAAGATCTTATACATTCGTTGCAGAAGTTTCCTCAGCATGTCTTCTTCAATGATATCTCCTCTTTCAGCAAACTCGAAGAACATTTTCTTGAAAGCAACTGGGTCAAAGGTCTGATTTTGCCTGAGAGGTGGTGTAATGGGCTCAGAGCTGGGTGCAGTTGGCACCAGCGTCATGATCTTTCCTTCGTGCATTACTGCATTGTAGAATCCTTCATACTTCGTCTCCAGCCAATTCAGAAAGTCAGCATCAAACTTGTTTTGGTCTTGTTCTTTGGGCAGCTTCTGAAGAATATACACGTTAACTAGCCAGTCAGTCTTGATCCTATTACACTCTGGAACCAGGTCCTGACGGCATATCAGAATGCTCAACATCAGAGCAGACAAGGCTCTTTCTTCCCAGTCCATTTCTTCAGCAGCAGCAACTTTTAATCTTTGTCGTCTTACATACCTCCTATTCAGTCCAGCTGCATCTAGAAGTTTCTTCCTCTTGACCGCTTCATCGATAAATTTTTGTCTTCTGGCTCGCTCTTCTTGCTCTCTGATCTATTCTTTTGACAACAACAACCCACATCTAGTTATCACAGTTTTCTGTATAGGTCTTTTCACCTGTTTCCCTTTCTGTTGTCTTTTCATCTCAGCTTCTGCTTCAACAACTTCTTCTGCTTCTAGCTTCTTTGCCAACTCAAGGCTTTTGGATTGGTTTTCAGAATTGAGTCTCTTCTGGATAGATGAAGAGAAGTCTTCAATCTTGTCTACTCGTGTTGTGAGATCTCCCATAGCCGTTCTCTGTTCAGACATGACTTTGTCTTGAATTTCTAGCTGCTTGCTGTGTTCTTCGATAGTAGTGAACAGTTCAGCCAGTTCAGTATCATGGATCTCAGCTGTTTGAGTAGTTTGTTTAGTAACAGGAGCAGTTATCATAGCCAGTGGACTTATTTCAGCAGCCTGTTTTTCTGATTCAAATCCTTCCCCATTTTTTGTTGCATCAAAAAGGTGTGAGAACTTTCTCTCCATGTTGCCAAATTGTCTAAGCATCTCCTCGCTTGAGCTCCTCTACTTCCATAGGTGTGATCTGAACAGATGAAGTAGATGTTGCTGGACCAAGCATTCTTGTCACAACATTTTCAAGAGAGGTTCTGGCCTTAGACATGGAACTCTCAAATCTTTTCCATGCAGCATCGAAGCTAGTATCAACGTTCACAAGAGATTTATACACTTCTTCAAGAAGAATTATGACCTCAGATAAGGTTGAAACCTCAGCTCCCAGTTTCTCAATTAGCATCTCCACCCGCTTTATCTCTTTCTCTGCAATCTCTGTGTGCATGTCAGCCAGTTTTGTAGCCGTGAGATTGCTCTCAGATTCAACCAATTGTCTGGTTCTCTCTTCCATCTGATTCATCGGGTTTGTTACCAGAATGTTGAATTGAGTTTCCACAGATACCTTTACCCCATCTTGAATAGTCGTCGAAAGAAGATCTAGGGTCTTAGGTGGAATCACAACAACTCTCTCAGATGTTGATGCCTCACCATCTAGGGTCTCATCTGCTTTACCCTCAACTGGTTCATTGACATCTTGCTCCAACTCCCAGACCATCTGATCGGTCTATTCAACATCCAAATATCCCAAATTCTTGTTCACCAACCAACTAACATCTTCATCTGAATCCAACTCTGCATCATTGTTCACATCAACCAGCTACTTCATCTACAACTCCATATCCACAAACTCTGTATTCCCTAGAGCTTCCAGGACAATCAAAAAGTCTTCAATATCTTGTAGCCTGATATCCCTCCAAAATAGAATACCCGCTACTTGTTGTCTGACTCCCAGGTGCTCAACCAGATGAGGAAAGTTTCTATCCAAATAATTTTCAACTCTACGCCTTAGAAACTTCACTGTTGGATGCATTTGCTCAGGTGATTCAGGTTCCAGTATGGTTCTGGTGTTGAATGGGTTATGGGCGACAGGTACAAACATAGCTTTCTGTTTGTCTGTTTGGATTTGTGGAGTAGGTTCTCTGGATGGCTCAGGTTGAATTATATCTTTTTATGGTTGCTCAGATGGGGGCTGTTGTGGTTGAGCAAATTCTGATTGTATGGGAGAGGGTTGTCTGACGAGTGAGGGTGACTTGGATTTTTCTGGGGTGGGTGATGGGGATTTTGAGGTAGGTGTTGGTGATATGGGTAGATGAACTGGTTCATGAGCAGGTGCTTTGAAAAGAGAGCTCAGGTGAGCAGAATCAGATGGCTCCGATTCTTCCTGTGCCTCTTCGACCCTTCCTTCCTCTTCTCCTCCACCTTCGCCTTTACCTTCCATGGCCTTTTCTGTCTCCGCCTCTTCTGCTGTAGCCGGTTCTTTCTCGGTACTGACTGTGTGTTTAGAGCTCACAGTAGTCTCTTCACCAGCCTCTTCCATATTTTGTTCTTTAGCTCTTGCCTCTTTTGACTCCAAGATCCCAACATCACTATCTTGATCTTTCAGTCCTCCAGATGGCATACCCGCCTTCGTAGGCAGCATGGAAGTGAGCTTTTTCTGCCTCTTTTCACTTACATCTTCAGCTTTTCGAGCTGATCTAGTAGCCATATGCTTCCTTTTCAAGGGTTTCTTACAAGGTTGACCCTGGGCTTCTGATTGCACAGATGAGGCATGTGCCTTATTCTTCTTTGATTTGGGCACATAGGGCTCTGGGTCATCGTCTCGTTGGCCTGGAATCTCCATATCCTTCCATAGGATGGCCTTAAACTTCGTCAGATAAGGTTTGCGTCCTTGATCCAGCCACCTATGGTTTGGAAGTTTATCTGATAGAATGATGGAGACCTTGTGAATGAAGCATATCTTTTTGTATAAAACAACTTCCTTTTTGTCATTCACCCGCTGATTTTGTTGTGTCAAGGCATCCATACTGAAAGCAACACCCTGAATTACTCTTGAGACAATTTCAAAGAGTAATCTGTATTTTCATTTCAAGTGTGGTTGCTTCACGTTGACGGCTTGATATTTGTTCGCCGGTTTGAGAAGAACATTCTGAAGGTATTCTTTGTCGCTTACACACGCCGTGTATTCATCCGGAGCATTTCATCCCGCTGGAAGACCAAAGATCCTCCTCAGATCATCATTTGATACTTCGATTGGCGTCCCTCCAACCGATGAGATGAGTTCTTTATTGGGCATCTCCTTCAGATTTCGCAGAAATTCCAAAGATTCGTGCATATAAACACTGTATAGGAGCAGAATTGCTCTAACCCACACGCTTGAATACATTCCAAGATTTCTGGAGATTCCGGATCAGTTGTGACAGTGAAGAATACTTCTCATCTATGATATCTATCACCATATATGCATAGTTACAGATTTCATCAGTCACTGAAGAGGTTGCTATTTCTGCATAAAGGACAACATCTTAAATTAGGTTCAAAAATACCTATCACAACTGGGCAAAACTTAATATATAGCAGCATTTTCGAAGCATTTACTCAAACATGTACCCAACATATGTGCATCTTCACATTCGAAGAACATTCAACATTTAATTTCAGACAGATAAACAATACCACATACGCATAACCTATAACCCTAACGTATAGAACATACATTCATTACAACCAAGATGAACAATTACCAGAAATGCGATTTGAATAGTTGACGAAAGTGAGATTGAAATCGCTAAGTTGAAATTTGCACGAGTAAAGCTTTCTGGGAAAGTTTGGTAGTTTTGGTAAGAGGAAATAATGCGAAAGGTTTTCAGAAAATAGGTTTAGGGTTTAAATAGGTGGGAGGGAAAATATTTTGCACGAATTTTTGTGAATACTTGAGTGTCCGTGTTTTTAAATCGGACGGTCAAGATTAGGTGGTTGAAAAGTAATTAGATCGTGCGGCTGAGGTTTTAAAGCGGCAGACTTTTGGACTTAAAAACCCGTAATAAATGCATTTAATACATAAAATCCCACATCCGCATTTAATGCTTGCAGGCATGACGTCATAAAGTAATGCGCAGTAATGATCACATAGACAGGATAAGTTCAGATAAATAAAATCAGAAAACGTATCTGACTGATTGATATTGTAATCAATCAGTTACCACTTGGTCGAGTCTGGTTTGTCTGATTTCTGTTGATCTTACTGATTGTAGCCTATTCCTCAGAATTTTCCCAACAATGTATCACTTTTCTGATCAGGTATCATCTGATTTTATCTTACCAGTTGAAGTTCCCCCTTCAACTATACTCTGTTATCTGATCAGTATCCAACTGATCTTCTCTTATCAGTTGAGTGTCCTTTCTCAACCGATTTTCCTTACCTGGTCAGTTTCTTAACCAGCTGGTGTTAGAGACCGATTCGCCAAAGAAGTCAGGTGCGTCTTCACCAAAGTCTAGTAGTCCTAGCTTGACTGATAATTCCCTGAATCTGACTTCAGCTAGTGGCTTGGTTAAGATATCAACTCTTTGTTTATTAGTATGAATCTTTTCCATTCTGATGTTCTTCTTTTCAACATGATCTCTGATGAAATGATGTCTGATGTCCACGTGCTTGCATCTTGTATGTAAAACTGTGTTCTGTGTGATTGCAATAGCAATATTATTATTACAAAATATAGGTACATTCGTAGCTACAATGTGTTGGTCCCGGTGCAAACGAGTCTTACACGTGTATGGGGGGGGAATACACGTGTTCAGTGTTTTTAAAACTTTTTCTTACTGAGATCAGCTTGGGTCAGATAATCCTGAAGATTAGGTTCTGAGAAGCACAGATCGCTCTGAGTCAAAGTCTCATCGAGATGTGATCCCGAGCCGCTTTTCGGATACCTCGGATAATCCCAACCGAGTCCCGAGTGTCGAGATCCCGAGTTGCTTGGATCGGATAACTAACTTATTGAACCCTCGTAAGAGTAAGTTCGGTTTGGTAACTATCTCTTTCTAGTTACTCGACCGTCTTGGAATGGTTGGCCCTTAGTTTATACTCGTTTTTAAGCTTTTGGCTTGAAAACCTTCCTTTATGAAATAGTGATTAGGCCGTGATTCAATTACATGCAACTTCAAAGGATTGATTCCAACCAATATCGGTGAAAAAGTACGCTTTCAAAATCAAGTCAATGCAATGATTAAGCACAGAGATAAGGAAAGCAATAAACAACACAACAATTATAGTGGTTCGTAGACTCAAGCTCCTCGTCCCACTCTCTCTGATCCTCAGAGAAATTCACTAATCACTTCTGAGCTTTCTGACTACCTCGCGTAGTTTACTTACTCAACTCGGCCCTGAGTTTTCTGACTACTCCACGTAATTTACTTACTCAACCCGACCTTAAGCTTTCTGACTACCTCCGTAGTTTACTTACTCAAACACAAACAAGCTTTCAGACTACCCCTGTAGCTTACTAACTTCTCCTCTAGAGTTTTCTGACTACTCCGCGTAGTTTACTAACTCTTTACAACTCTTCTCACCAACAAACACACTCCAACTACCTTCTCAAGGGTTTGGGGTTTCTCGGTTGGTTTCCAACTAGGATGAGATATCCTTTACAATGAAGCACAATGCAAAGGGTTAGGATATCTCGACTAAGCTTTTGGATAAATCTTATCAAGCTAGGCTTAGTTTAGTGAGCTCTCTTCAATATAGAAGCACTTGGGAAATTCTAAGTTTTTCGAGCGCTTTAACTTTTGCAAGAAAAAGTTTGAGCTCTTGAGTTGCGTATAAATTTCCCGTAACATTACAATGTAGAGGGTCACCAGTATTTATAGGCATACACCAAGGTCACTTTTGAAAACTATCCGTTGGAGAGATAGCTTCGTGAGTTTCCTCTTATGGTGTGTGAGAAACGACTATATTTAGGGTTTGAAACTCCCTAACACGTTTTAGGCAATAGCCTTTCATGTAGCCGGTCTTCACTTTTTGCGATGAAGGCTGTTGTACATCGACATCTTTTTTCGGCGACACATCCTTTTGTCGATGTCGGTATGATGGCGATGTCGTCTTCCTCTTTTTACTTTTGTCTCCGGTTAAAGGTAGACACCTTCAACGGCTCTTTTGGTTACAAACTCTGAGTTTGATATATCCTTAACAACACTTCTGACTTAGTTCCTTTTGTCTGCATTTGAATGTCTTGGCAAATATCTATTTTCTAAGGAATTGCGATCTTCTCAGTATTGCATCCTTCAGATAGATATATTCATGCCTTGGAACATTGAGTTCATCTTGGCATTGATACCTTCTTGAGTCTTGATAATTCTTGTGCCTTGATATTCTTGATCTTCAATCTTGATCTTGATCTTGCGTCTTGAGTCTTGAGTCTTGAGGTCTTGTCTTACGAGTCTTACGAGTCTCTTGGCCCGTCTTGAATCTTCATCTTGAGTCTTGATTCTTGAAGATCCTATCGAGTCTTGATATCTCGATTTCAATCGAGTCTTGAATACTCGGTTTCCTATCGAGTCTTGAAACTTCATTTCATCTTCAAAACTTCAGTTTCTTCAGAAACATACAGAGTTCTTCAGAGTCTTCAGAACCTATCCTGATCTATATCTGCTGACTATACATTTTGCAGATAACATTCTGAATACTCCAAAACTGAATCCTGACTCAACTATCAAGATCATTCTGAACATGTCATACTCAGGGGTTTTGGGATCTAATCAAAACCATATATCTTTATTAAATTCATCTCCCAACAATTTCCCCCTTTTTGATGATGCCAAAACCTATCTTGTTACAAACATATAACCTATACTCAGGTTTCAGTTTTATCCTATTTCAAGATTGGTTGTCTCCCAACAATTTCTTAAATCAGAGAAACTCCTAACAATTTAAATCATTCAGCAATTTCTTCAGTAATGAATCTCTTTAAGTAGTTCATTACCAAATACTTAAACAATTTCCCCCTTATCAATATACAATCAGTTCAGAGACATTCATTCTGGCATATCAAAATAAAAGACATGTAAATAAGATAATGAGATATTATCTTTTGAGCATAAAGATAAATCTTCATTGATGATTGGTATCCCATTACAGATTACAATGAGTTTATCAACAAAATCAAAAAGACAAAAATCTAAAGATTACAGAATCTTCTGAGTCTTCAGTCTTCAGTCTTCTGATTTGGCTCTTCAGTCTTCTGCTCTTCAGTTTGCTTCATTCTCAACTTCATCATCGGGCACCTCCAGGTCGAACATTCCGAAAAATCTCTTCTTCAGCTCATTTCTCTCCTTAATAATATCCAGATCGCTTCTGTTAAACCCAACCGACCAAAGATATCGAGCAATTTCTTGAGTAATGGCCTTCTCATTTACCAAGCCATTACCAAGTCTCGGAGGAGGATAGGAATATGGACCAGGGGCTACTATCTATACCTCTCCTTCATCTGCAAGGTTAATCCAGCTCTGTAGATACTTTGGATAGAAGGTTAGGAGATATTCAATGAATGCTTCATTCTGATCTGAGCTTTCCCCTCTCCATTCCCTGAGAACATCATAATTGAACCAGAAGGTTCTCTTGACCTCTTCCCACATATCGTTGAGTTTGATAGGCATCCATTTATCAACGTGGGGCCACTTCAGTGCTTTTGATGTCCCTTTCCTCTTGCTCGCAAACTTCCTGAATTCACTCCTTCGCTTACGCTCTTCGCCTATCTTATTTCGATCACAGACGCTCCGAGACCGGGCGGCGAGCTTTTCTTAGCTTGTTCTATTTGGAGTGTCTTCAGAGCATCTCTCGTGTTGAAGACTTTCTTCTGAGGTTGAGACTCAGATTCTTCCTTTTCTTCATCATCCAGAATCAGCTTTCTCTGGATTGGCTTAGAAGCCTTTGCACGCTTGCTTTCAAAGTTGAACAACGCCCAAGGCTTTCCTCTTTATAAACCGTAAATCGGCGGCCGAAATTGCTTGTTCCAACCTTTGCTCTAGCACTTCGGTTTCTCTCTTGCAACATCAAGCATGGTTTGCTCGAAACTTCGAGTGTAGATAGGCTTCTCCACCTGAGCGAACTTCAACTTCTCAGTAGCTTCGACTTCTCTTAAGGCTTTGGCTAGGTTATACATTTCAGCATCTTTCTGAGCCTTCTTCTCCAAAGTACGTGCCATGAACTTCCTGAGGTCTTCACCTTCCTTTTCCCCCTTCTTGGCCGTAATTTGGAAGAAGTCCGAGAGTCTTTGTGTCCATGTGATATTGCTCTTTGCTCACACAAATAACCTCTCCGCTATCTCGATCTTGTTCGCCTTCCAAATCCTTAGATGGTTCTTGGCCACGAAAAATTCTTCGATAAATGGGTAAACCGCCGAGAGTGCTTCTTTGAACATCTCTGTCATCTTGGTCATGAGCATTGAGCTCATTTCCTCAACAACAAATTTTATCATCACTTCATTCCTCTCTGCCAATTTCACCTCTAGAAATGCAATTTGACTCTGGTGCTTCGTTTCATTTCAAAGATCGAGCTCAAATTTTGACTCCCTCTAGCTTTTCATTCAAATTATCTTCCATGGAGGTCATCTGTGAGGTCGAGTGTTTTGGATTAGCACCACTCAAGAGTGACTAAGACCTTCCATCTTCTCGAGCTTGATTGGCCAATGTTTCTTCCATCCGAGCAATCTTGATCATCATTGGCTCAACCTTCTCAAGTTTCTCCATCAAGGGAGTGAGATCAATCTTAGGAACCTTCGCACCTTCTCAGGCCGCTTTGATCATCCTGAAGCTTCAAATTTTCATCCTCCGAGCTCCAGCCAATCGAGCCTCGATCTTTATCGACAATTGAGAATTAAAGATAGAACTTTTCAAGAACTTTGGCATAATTGTTAATAGTGCCAAAAGGTACCTGAAGAGTGCTAGCTTCAGTCTGAGGTTGACCAATTTCAGGTTGATCAGCAACAGAAGTCTCCTTTTCCATCTGAGACTGATCCTCAACATCTCCCTGTTGGTCCCCATCTCCATCTTGAGATTTGTCTCCGCTGCTAGGGGCACCAACTTCAGTAGCTTTTCTCTCAGCTAACTTCCTCTGAACCAGCTCATCAAAATCGGAGTTTTTCATCCTGAGCTTTGTCCTTCTGAACCCTAAGAAGTCGGTCAGAAAGGCTGTTTCCTCATTCCACCAGTCTTCCCCTCTGAAAGCAGTAATATCAAGCATCTCGGGAAGAGTCTGATTGAGAATGAACACAGTTGTCCTTAATCTGAAGAAGACATCTTGCAGATTAGGGTATGAGCTGAGCTCAGGGTAGCGGTCAAGAATGAACCATTCCCCCTTGCTCCTCCACTTGCCTTCTTCATCCTCGCCCTTCTTCCATCTCGGGCTCTCTAGTTTAGTTGAAGCTTCTGCTGAGGGATCAAGAAGTAGATCACTCAGGAGCTCATCAAGAATATTCTGCTCCTGAGTCTCGGCTGACCTCCTCGAAGGTTGTGCGGTCAGTCCTCGGTTGCATCTGAGTGGGTTCTGAGGCCTGAGCTGTTGTATACTCAGATTGACTCTGAGTTGGCTCTTCTGCTGTCTGAGCCGACACTTCTTTGGTACGAATCTCTGAGGCCTGAGTTCCTTTGAAAATTTCCTGACAAATTTGGTCTGAACTTAGAGATGTCTCAAGCACCTCAGAGAAGACCTACTCCTCAGTCTGTTCTTGTGCCTTTGAGATAACCTGAGCCAAAACTTGCAATGGCGAACTCGAAGGGTTTGGCCCTCGGGTTGAATCTCCTCGAGAATCATTGCCATCTTCATCCGGTGAGAACAACCAATCTTCTGCGGCTTTGGGGCAAGGTTCTTCCGCTTCATTATTTTTTGCACCTGCCCATCTTTGCTTCCAACAAAACCTTCCCCGGTTTGTTGAGTCTCTTCGGCAGCACAACTTTAGGTGATTCTGCTTTCTTTTCTCTCTTCCCCGATGGTCTCCTTCTTTTGCAAAGAATGGGCTTAAAGAGAATTTTGGACTTAGGGAATGGGGTCGAATTGGCGAAGATATCCTCCTCCTCTCTGCACATCTCCAAAATATAAGCAATTTTGGTGGCATGGTGAATCTTGCCTTTTATTGAGATCGCCTCAATCAACCTTCTTCAAAACTTTGTCCGCTCACACACCGTCTGAATCAAAAAATTTCAACCAGTTGAAGTCGGTGGTGGGTGAGGGCCTCGATTCACCGCCATCAATCTAAGCTTCGGTCTTGATCCGCTTTCAAAACTCCCCAAGAAGACTCATGATGCTCTTGCTCACAATATCCATCAAAACTTCGATATTGTGGCTTCAAGTGTCTCTTATGCAATGTCTCCTCAAATTTAACAGATTCTCAAAGAATCCTATCTAAGTACTCCTGCTTCTACCGACATATACATCGCAGATCCTCTCTCTATCACAGAGCTCAAAAACATCATTCGATTTTTTCTAACTATATACAAATCCTCTCAAAATCGATGTATTTGGACGATTGCTCTAAATGTGATACAATAATCTTAGAATGCATCTGATCCTCTTCATCTATCTTCAAGTTATAGATGAATTCGACACCTCTTTTCGAAACTCCTGGTCCAGGTCTGGCCATGACTAGATGGGTGAGTTTAGCTTGATCGAATCATGTGTAGAGCCTCCTCTTCTGGCTTTGTGTTGGTTGTGCTCTCGAGTGAGACAAAGAACTCGTACCATGGCTTGTTGGTTTCGGCTAATCTCTCGAACAAGGTTGGGGCCATTTTAGAGATTGATTGAAGAAATGAAGCTTTAGGGTTTGGGAATTTCTGGGCAAAAGGGAATTTATTTGCAGAGGATTTGGGAACGAAGGGTTTGATAAATTTTTTGGCTTGAATGGCTTATTGGGGTATATATAGCTTTGAAATCGTGGGGAATCGCGTTGGTTAGGTGAAAAGCAACGGTTGTGATTAATCTCCGATTAATCGGGTATACGAACCGACGATCTTCGAAAAGTAAGCCGCCAAAACATCCTCATTGGTCATTAATGTAGCAGAGCATTAAATGACTGTTGACCTTCTTCGGAATTTAAAACGATCCCGCCCAAAAACATTCCTCAGGTGTTTTGTATTTATTGCGAATGATTACTGAGTTTTACTTGAGCAATAAATGAGTAGCATGAGTCATTACTTCTTCAGACTAATTTCTCTCTATCAGTCTTACTGAGTACTGACCTTGATAAAATGTCAAGATAATATCGAGAAATCTTGAATGGGTTCAAGATACTCTTTGATCTTGACCTTCAGTAAATCTGAGTTTCCTGAGACCCAGTTCAATATTTCCATTTTATCCCGAGCTTCTCGAGAATTCGAGAAAAAACTTCATGCATCCGAAAAATCTTCAATTTTTCGATTTTTACTCTATACACCGGTTCTAACATCCCTAACTCAATCGAAAGTTCTCGAATCTTGATTCACCAAAGGTTTAGTCAAGATATCGACTCTCTATCTTATCGATGAATTTTCTCCATCCTTATGTCCTTCTTCTCGACATGATCTCTCGATGAAGTGATGTCCGATATCCACATGCTTGCATCCGGTGTGTAATAATCGATTTTGTGAAATAGCAATGGCACTATTATTGTCACAAAATATTGGTACTTCATTGGCTACAACTTTATAATCCCTTAATTGTTGTCCGAGCGAAAGAATCGAAAGCACGCCACTTCCTCGCAGCCATGTATTCAAACCTTCATGAGTACTTGTTGCTCTTGAGGTCCTGCTTTTCTTCGAAAACCAAGATATCACCTTACTTCCTAGAAATTGACAAGTTCCCTCAAGTGGACTTCTGTCAATTCTGCAACCTCCATAATCAAAGATCCGAGTAACCAAGCAATTCAAGGTTATCATCACCGATACCATAATCCTCTATTCATCGCGCCTTTAAGATACTTCAAAGATCTTTTTGGCGACCTCCATGTGACTAATTTTAGGATTAGCTTGGTATCTTGCACATATCCCAACAAAGAAATGTTATATCCGGCCTACTTGCTGTAAGATAGAGCAATGATCCAATGATTCCTCTATAATCAGTATGGCTTACTGATTTGCCTTCAGAATCAGGATCCATCTTGTAGTTAGTATTCATGGGAATCCTAACTGCATTGCAATTCTGTACACCATATTTAGCAATCAGATCTCTGGTGTATTTTGCCTGGTTGATGAATATTCCTTCCTTTGTATGTTTCACTTGAAGACCTAGAAAGAAATTCATCTCTCCCATCATTGACATCTCAAACTTGCCTTTCATCAGTGTTGAAAACTTTTCACACAACTGATGGTTTGGAGATCCAAAAATGATGTCATCAACATATATCTGAACTAGTAAGATATCTTCCCCATCCTCTATCCTGAACAGAGTTCTATCAACAGTTCCTTTGACAAAACCATGGTCAGTAAGAAACTGAGAAAGAGTATCATACCATGCTCTGGGTGCTTGCTTGAGACCATACAAAGCTTTTCTGAGCCTGTAAACTTGGTCATTCTGTTTGAAACCAGGAGGTTGTTCCACATAAACCTCTTCTTTAAGCACACCGTTCGAAAATGCACTTTTCACATCCATTTGATAGATCGTGAACTTCATGTGGGCAAAGATATGCAAAAAACAATCGATGGCTTCTAGTCTTGCAACCGGTGCAAAGGTTTCATCATAATCCAAGCCTTCTTCTTGGGAATAACCTTGCAACTAACTAGCTTGCCTTTGTTTCTTACAATGTTGTTGTTTTCATCTCTTTTATTGTTGAAAACCCACTTGGTTCCAATGATATTGTGCCTTTTCGTGTCTATCTACTAGCTCCCATACTTCATTCCTTGAGAATTGATTCAAATTTCATCTTGCATAGCGAAGAATCCAATGAGAATCTTGTAGAGCTTCACCAATCTCAATGAGGTTCTTACTCCGATAGGAAGCAGCAGAGAATAGTGCACTTTCACCATGGAACCTTCTTGTTTTAACACCTTCGCCAGATCACCCACAATCGACTTGTAGGATGACTATCTAACCATTTCCTTCTTGATGTTCCCCTTCAATAGTATCCTCAACATTTGAAATGTTAGGTTCGATTAAATCAAGAAACTCGGGGAAAATGAAAAAGGAGAAAGTGAATCATCTTCCTCGGGGAAATTCTATTCGTAACATTGTCGAGACATTTGTTCCCCTTTGGTTGATAGATTCGAAATTTGCCTCACCGTGACCACATCTTCATTGGCATCACATACCCGAAGTCCGGAATCGGTGTCTGCTCGTTGGTTGGTCACCTTTGGAGTGTTGGTTTTCCCGAGTCTCACCATCCTCGAGTTCCATCCTCGAACTTCTTTATCGAGTCCGAGTCACTCCAATCATAGATAGTGACCGACTTCTTCTTTTCGTGTTCAATGGATGATTTATCTTTTCGTTTCAGGCTTAATCTGGTGATCCTCTTAGTCGGTTCATCTGATCATGTTCTGTTTCTTCCGAACACAAACAGATTCATCAAAAAACAACATGAGGTGTTTCCTCCACAATAAGAGTTCTACAGTTGTAAACTCGAAAGCTTTTTGACTTCGAATATCCTAAGAATATTCCTTCATCGAACTTTACTATCAAATGTTTTCAACCGATCTTTACCATTATTGTGTATGAAACACTTGCAACCAAACACACAAATGAAAAAAAACAAGAGGCTTCCTTTCATTCCAAAGCTCATAGGGTGTTTTGCCTTGTCTCTTGGTCAAGATGGATGCTGTTTCGAGAGTAGCATGCAAAGTGTTGACAAATTCTTCAAATTTCAAAAATCTTTTAGGAATATCGACCCCATTATCATTGTCCTTCGCAACTTCTTTTCGAGTCCCGCTCCTTCTTTCAAAGAACACCATTTTGTTGAGGGGTCCTTGCGGTGATGTTTCATGTGAAATTCCATTTCTTTGCACAATAATCGATATGATATGATTTATAAACTTCGGTTCCTTTGTCAAATCGATTTTGACCACACTCGATTTTTCTCAATATCGAGCCTTTTTCAAGAATTATGGCGACTTTATCTCGAGTCTCTTTCTTCTTGAGTAAGAATATGACCCAAGTATATCTTGAGTAGTCATCAACTACTACCAATGTGTATTTCACGCCATTAGTGCTTCTTTGGTGTTATAGGACCAAAAAGATCCATATCACGATGAATCAAGTATTCTTTTCAAGAAAAACCTCAACTTTGCTTTTAAATGATGCTCTTATTTGTTTTCCTTTCTCGCACGCATCATCACAAATATGTTCCTTCTTGAACACTTCATTAGGCAACCCTCTCACAAGAGCTAATCTTGCAAGCTTGTTCAGGTTTTTTGAAATTTAGGTGATTCATTCTTTTATGCCATAACCAAACCGGTATTTGTGGAACTTTTAGCAACTAAACATGTATCTTTAGGAGTTGAACTCCAATCAAAGAAGATACACATTCCCTTTTCTTGTACCATTAGTAATACTTTACTGATGATGTATCATTTTCACAAAACATAAGTTCTTAGAGAACTCAACATTAAAACCCTTATCACGAATTGGCTAGATGAAAGCAAGTTATGCTTCAATCCGGATACATATGAAACACTATGGATATGAACTAGTCGATTTCCAAAGTTCCATATCCTTGATCATCCCCTTGAGTTATCTCCAAAAGTGATCTGTGGGCCTCTTTGTTCAACATAGTCAATGAGTATCTTCTTGTATCTGTCATATGTCTTGAACATCCACCGTCAAGATACCATATATCGAGAGCTTTTTTCATCTCTGCTCATCGGTGCCATGTGATCTTTAGTCGATTCGGTTCCCTTGTTTTCCTCTGAAAAAAATAGATCAATTCTTAGGTACCCGGTTTGTGTAGGGTCCTACAAGGTTAGATGTACCTTTCTAATCAAAATCGCACGACAACTCTAATCACTTTAGAGTGGCTAATTTGTCTTCCATAAACATCAACATACACATCTACTACTCACAGGTGCCTTAGCGGTTTTTACGTGTATGTGTGCTCGCTTTAGCATGAACATGGGCTTTTGAATTCTTCTTTGGTTCGAGCCTTTTGTTCATTTGCTTTGGCTTCATGCGGTACGGTCTAAATCTTTGATGACTTCGGGTTTAGATAACCTTTACCCTTAGGCAAGTGGGGTTCAGGTTATGCATCTTTGAAATCTGGGTCTTTTCGATTATCTTGGACTTGGTCTCTTCATTGAGAATGTCTCTGTGAGTGTTTCTCATCTGAGGATTCCTCTGATGGTTCGATGTGGAGCCTTTCGGGTTTGCATTCTTAGCCCGAGGCTTTGAAGTACTTTGCTCGAAACTTTCAATCGATTGCTTTCGGTTTTCTAGCCTTCACCGAGGTTTGGGCTTTCTAACCCGATCATTCGGTTTTTACCGAGACCATAGGTCCTTTACCCTTGTCTAACACCTTGGGCATTTCTTCAGTTTGAAGTGTAGGTGCCACTGGTTTTACAAAGATTGTCTTCTTACTACTTGATGCAGCATTCAAATGACCTTGTGAGGTTCCCCCTGGAATGTATCCCAATCCAGATTTTATAGTCACAGATCTCTGGTAACTCTGAATTTCATCTATTACATTAGATGCATTATTCAATAGAGTTAACTTCTTCTGTGCACTATCCTCACAGTTCTGTAGAGTTTCATGCTTCTCAGAGAGGTCATTGAACTTAGTCCTGATTAGCTGAATCTCTTCAGTGGATTTCTCTAGCTTTTCAGTTAGGGTCATTATCAGCTTCTCTTTCTCTGAGAGTTGTACTTTCAGAACATCCAGTTCATCAGTAGCTCCCATTAATTGAGAAGTGATTTCAGTATTGCTAGAGTCTTTCCATTTTAGATTCTCAAAAGAATCCATCAGGTCAAAATGACTGTTTTCAGTGGAACTAGAAAACTCTTGTGCTAGTGTAGGAGCAACAACAGAGAAAGAAGAGTTTACCTCCTCAATGGCCATCAGACAAATGTCATCACTTTCACTGTCTGAGAATATCTCATCTGAAGAGCTAGATCCCTCCTCAGAGTGTTCTTCTTCTGCAACCATGGCCTTTTTGCTAGAGAACTTCTTGTCTCTTTTAGCTTGCCTTTCTCTTCTCTCCTTAGCACTCAAATCTGGACAATCATACTGGAAGTGACCTTTCTTCTGGCAATTATAGCATCTGTTGGTATCATCATCCTGATCACTTTCTTCCTTGGACTTGGAGTCCTTCTTTCTGGATGAAGATCCTTCAGCTTTCAGGTCCTTCTTCTTCTCAGTTGATCTGTCCTCAGGTTTCTTCTGGTACCTGTGGTTCCTGTAATAGCTTTTGTATTTTCCAAATCTACTATTAAGTCTGTCAAACCTTCTTGCCATCAGTGCTAGCTTTTCCTCAAGCTCATCCTCATTTTTGGCATGGGGTTCTCAGACTCTCTAGTTTTACAGGTTTTATCTTTGGCTTTTAAAGCCACATTCTTACTAGATGATGAATCATCTTTGCTGTCAGCCTTTTTGGATTTCTTATCAATTACAAATTCATAGGCCTTCAGCTCAGAGAAGACTTGTTGGTATGGCATTGAATTAATGTTCTTGGTGTTTTCAATCACCACTGCATGAATATCCCATTTCTTAGAAAGACCTCTAAGAATTTTCAATGCAACTTCTCTTTGTGGATATTTCTTTCCAAGTGCATTTAGATCATTCATGATGCTAGTGAATCTGACTTCCAATTTTTCTATTGATTCACCATCATCCATTTCAAAAACTATCAAACTTTCCAATTGCCAATTTGAAAGTTTGTTTTCTTTATATGATCTCGCGCCTTGGCACATTACCTAGTGTATCCCAAATCTCTTTAGCAAGATTATGGTGAGAGATCATTCCCATCACACCATCATCAATTATCTTTGATAGTGTGTCTTTTGCAATGTAGTCTAGATTGACTAACTTTCTCTCCTCAGAGTCACTTGGTCATCGACTTAGGAAATTCTTTCTAGGATCAATTCTCTCATCTTCATTCTCCTCCGATTCACCACAAAGAATTGGAATGGTCCTTGAGAGACCACTCTCCACATACGCTCATGTTTGGAATACTGATGAGCCTGCATTCTTAGTCTCCATAGATCATAGTTCTCCAACGAGAACACGGAAGTTTTTAGAAGACATTTTTATCCGATCTTTTGAAAAGAAAAAGAATTCAAAAATAAGATCGATTTCGGATAGACCACAAGTATTTTTGAAAATAAAACTTTGGTCAACACAAAGAAAGGTCAAGTTGAACCACCGCTCCGATACCACTTGTTGGTCCCGGTGCAAACGAGTCTTACACGTGTATGGGGGAATACACGTGTTCGGTGTTTTTAAAACTTTTTCTTCGAGATCACTTGGGTCGATAATCCTCAAGATTAGGTTACGAGAAGCACAGATCGCTTCGAGTCAAAGTCTATCGAGACAAAGATCCCGAAATTGCTTTCGGATACCTCGAGATAATCCCAACCGAGTCCTCGAGTGTCGAGATCCCGAGTTGCTTGGATTAGATAACTAACTTACTTCAACCCTCGTAAGAGTAAGTTCGGTTTGGTAACTATCTCGTTCTAGCGACTTCGATCGTCTTGAATGGTTGGCCCTTAGTTTATACTCGCTTTTTAAGCTTTGTTTGAAAACCTTCCCTTTATGAAATAGTGATTAGGTTGTGATTCAATTACATGCAACTTCGAAGTGATTGATTCCAACTCAATATCGATGAAAAGTATGCTTTCAAAATCAAGTCAATGCAATGAGTTAAGCCACGGATAAGGAAAGCAATAAACAACACAAAGAATTATAGTGGTTCGGAGACTCAAGCTCCTACGTCCACTCTCTCGATCCTCGAGAAATTCACTAATCACTTCGAGCTTTACGACTACCTCGCGTAGTTTACTTACTCAACTCGCCCGAAGTTTTTTCGACTACTCCACGTAGTTTACTTACTCAACCCGACCTTGAGCTTTACGACTACCTCCGTAGTTTACTTACTCAAACACAAACAAGCTTTGACTACCCTCAGAGCTTACTAACTTCTCCTCTAGAGTTTTCTGGACTACTCCGCGTAGTTTACTAACTCTTTACAACTCTTCTCACCAACAAACACACTCCAACTACCTTCTCAAGGGTTTGGGGTTTCTCGGTTGGTTTCCAACTAGGATGAGATATCCTTTACAATGAAGCACAATGCAAAGGGTTAGGATATCTCGACTAAGCTTTTGGATAAATCTTATCAAGCTAGGCTTAGTTTAGTGAGCTCTCTTCAATATAGAAGCACTTGGGAAATTCTAAGTTTTTCGAGTGCTTTAACTTTTGCAAGAATAAGTTTGAGCTCTTGAGTTATGTATAAATTTCCGAACCTTACAATGTAGAGGGTCACCAAGATTTATAGGCATACACCAAGGTCACTTTTGAAAACTATCCGTTGGAGAGATAACCGTGAGTTTCCTCTTATGGTGTGTGAGAAATGGCTATATTTAGGGTTTGAAACTCCCTAACACGCTTTTTAAGCAATAAATTTTCATGTAGCCGGTCTTCACTTTTTGCGATGCGAACTTTTGTACATCGACATCTTTTTTTGACGACACATCTTTGTCGTCGGTGTCGATGATGGTACAAATGTCGTCTTTCTCTTTTTGACTTTTGTCTCCAGTTAAAGGTAGACACCTTCAACGACTCTTTTGGTTACAAACTCTGAGTTTGATATATCCTTAACAACACTTCTGACTTAGTTCCTTTTGTCTGCATTTGAATGTCTTGGCAAATATCTATTTTCTAAGGAATCGCGATCTTCTCAAAGATATTGCATCCTTCGATAGATATATTCAAAGGCCTTGAACATTCAGTTCATATCTTGAGCATTCAAGACCTTCTTCGAGTCTTCGATAATTATTGTGCCTTCAGTATTCTTGATCTTCAATCTTCAGTCTTCAGTCTTGCGTCTTCAGAGTCTTCTGAGTCTTCAGGGTCTTCTGAGTCTTCTGAGTCTTCTAAGTCTCTTGACCGACATCTTGAATCTTCATCTTTGAGTCTTCGATTCTTGAAGATCCCATCGAGTCTTCATATCTCGGTTTCTAATCGAGTCTTGAATACTCGATTTCCTATCGAAGTCTCTTGAAACTTCGGTTTCATCTTTGAAACTTCGTTTCTTCGAAACATATCTGAGTCCTTCGAGTCTTGAACCTATCCCGATCTATATCTGGCGACTATACATTTTGCAGATAACATTCTGAATACTTCAAAACTGAATCCTGACTCAACTATCAAGATCATTCTGAACATGTCATACTCAGGGGTTTTGGGATCTAATCAAAATCATATATCTTTATTAAATTCATCTCCCAACACAATGTTATTGTAACGCCCCGAATCCAGAATGAAGCCTTTATCGCTTTAACACTCTAGATTTGAGTTGTCACTTAGTAACCAAAAACCCGAATAAAAAAAGATCTTTTTAAAGTAATGCATCGAGTAAAAGATATAAGTTTTCAAAGTTAATGATATATCAAACACCTAAAGGTGTGGGCCCGTTTATTAAAAATTAGATTATGACATAGTAAAATTAGTCATTTATAAGGTATCATACATTTTAAATCATCGAGCAAATTTTGAAGAGTTTGTTGCTCGACATATGAATAAATTCACCCAACATAAGAGCGAAGCATTTATTTTAGATAAGTTCGATATGAGTGTAAATATATCTATATATACATCAAATTATTAAAGCTGGGGAAACTCTATGTCAACCCTGCTACTGCTCTGGCCCCTCGAAGTCGAAACCTGAAATGGTATTAAACAAAGGGGGTGTGAACTACTTCTCACATATGGGCATCCTGCACGCTGTTATAAAGATTGGCAGTACGCCAAAATATAATTATCTTGGTATTTTATTAAAGAATTGTTCATACGCTTTTGCGTAGATAATTGTGGAGGTTTTTACTGAGTCTTTGTGTAGATTCGTTCGTAACTTGGTATCTTATGGTAATCTTATTAGTAACTTAATTTTATAAACATTGATGATATTCATAAGATATCATCCATCATGATCATTTGATCATAAACATTTCATTTAGATCATTTGGATTCATTTTGGGACACATACAATCCCCTTGTCGCTTCCAACCTACATCACATGATAATTATCATGTGGGACACTGGTAACAGCTACCACGTGCAATCCCCTTTTACATCTTCCCACCTCCTTCGTGAAATCACATCTTATGTATCTCGTAAGATACATATCATTCATAAGCTTGTCTATTTTATTAATTGTTTTCTTGTGTTCTTAGTTATAGATTTGTGTTTTTTTTGTTCAGTTTGGAATGCACCAACAGTCCATATAACATTCAAGGCAATACAGTAATGACACCCACCACGTTAACTTTAAGAAAAGTTATAAGACTTGAAAGTGGTTTGGAGAGTTCGAGCGTGGTAGTGATCGTCCGAGTATTTGTTTGAGCAACACTTCACTCGAATATTTATTGAATTCCTGCAAGAAACGGCTATTTAGAGTTTATTAATTAAAGTCCTAAAATTATTTCTCGAAAAGATTTTAAAGGACTCTAAGTTTCGAGGCACAAAGAAGAATGAAACACGTAAGGTTTTGTGGATATAAAATTATCCAAAATCATAATACTAACTAATAAGCCTCCTAAAAGTTTAAGTATTTAGTTTTGACATTTTTTCCGAAAGTTAGTGTCCCAAAATTGTGATTTTCTTTCATTTTTGCTAGCTGTTTCCCGTTGATTCGTTAATCCGATCTAGGTGAAACTTTAGGACTTTTAAAGTTTGTAATCTGAAGTTTACTGGTATGAATAATCGTTTGGAAATAACGAACGGAAGTTGGTTAAAAGAGTCATGAACATCAGGTGTTTGAAACACATTCCTGGTTCAAAGAAAATGCTCAGTTTTTGTCTTACTTTTAGAACGAAATGACTCAAATTTTTATATTTAAAAACTAAAGTATGTAGAGAATATTACCGTTTTTGTATCAGTTCAAAAGAAGCTTTTACAGAAAGTTATAGACGAGTGAAGTTACCTCACTCATACTAAAATTTAAGAATTTTTCCAGCACGTTACACTTTTTGAAATAAATCATATTTCCAATTTTATCCAATGAAAAATTTCGAGATTTTATACAAATATAGTAGACTTGATGAATTTTAACTTTCCGCTAGTTTCATCTTAAAATGATTTCTAGAACCCGAGATATGAATTTTTAAAGTTAATATACTAAAATTTCGAATAGCAGTTTTTCTGAAAAATTCAGTTTTCGAGCGACCAATGTTAAACGTAAAAACGAGCAGTGTAACGACACAAAAATTGAGTACCGAGACTACAATCACATATTACACATGTAAGGGAGCACAAAGGTGTTTTAAAACACAAAATTCCAGTTTTGACGTTTCAACTGTCATATTTAAGCGTAAATTTTGGCAGCACAACGGTACAATTTTTGAAAACCAAAAATACGAGCATGAAGTATGTACTTCAAAAAAAACGCACAAGTTCCAAATTAGTAATTTTCAACACGTTCAAATACCGAAATACTACATCGAAGATCATACAAGCACCAAGTTTGAGTTATGTTCGGAGGTTCCCTTTGTTGTCGTTCTCCCCTGTTTTATAGCTACCAGATTAGATCAGCTCGGTTCCCTAACAGCTTGGAGAAGATGATCATGGCTTGATTTAAAGGAAAAGAGTTGGAAGTAAGCAAAAATGAAGAAAAATAAGAGGAATTAGTGGATTTCAAGTTTTACCTCAAAAGGAAACTTGAATGGAGGAAGAGCTTTGGCTTGATGAATGATGGTCCCGGTGAAAAACCCATTTTGCGCGTGCGGAAGCAAACATTTCAGTTCGGTGCATATAAAACAGGGGTGAGGGCAGAGTGATTACAGATTTTTCATTTTTAAGCTCATGTGTTGTGTTATGCTTATAATCGAATGCGTATGACAATATAAGAACGTAAAGCAGTAAACAACACAACAATATATAGTGGTTCAGAGACTCAAGCTCCTACATCCACTCTCCCTGTTCCTAGGGAAATTCACTCAAACAGGACTTATCACCCTCCACGGGATTGCCTATAGATATTTACCGAGCTCTCACTCAAACTGGACTTATCACCCTCTCGGGTTCGCCTCGGGACTTATCACCCTCCACGGGATTGCCTACAGATGTTTAATGAGTTCACACTCCAACGGGACTTATCACCCTCACTCGGGATTGCCTAACAACTACCTCACTTCACCATGGGGTTTGGATTTTGGTGTTGTCTCCAACTATGGTGAGATTTTCCCTTACATTTGTTTAGCCTCAATGCTAAGGTTGGGAAAATCTCTCTAAGCTTAGGATACATCGTGGGTTGCTTAGATTGGGTTCTAGAACACTCTTTGAATATATTTGTATATCTCTGCGACTTGTGTTCTAGGGTGGGAATGCTTTTGAGTATAACTCTCTTTTGGCTCAGAAGATTGTTGATATCTTCTTCGCACTTCCACACTCGATAATGCAGGAAGAACTTGTATTTATAGTGTGGATTTGAATGTTACCGTTGGAGAGAATCACATTCAAATCCATACTATTCTCTATAAGTTCTGCAGCTTTTCCAGGCTGGTTGTCTTCCTCTCATTGGTCCACGTCAGCTGATCTTAATGGCTATATTCCTCAGATTCCTCGCCTTGAATCATTCAGATTCTCTGAGTCTTGGATCTGTCGAGCCTTCAGTCTATCTCGAGCCTTCAACTTCTCTTCGATCGGACCTTGTCCGATCGGTATCTTGACACTCGAGTGGACCGAGTTCGATTCTTCTTGTCTTCGTACAATCGACCCTCAGTCACTAAGATTTCGAGCTAACCGATCATCGATGGCGTTCGATTCTCGATGAACATGACTTCAGATGACTTCTCTTCCGATGACTTCTCTTCCGATCCGTATCGCAGATTTACGGTTTCGATATCCGGTTTCTTCTTCCTTTGATCTGATCAGCTCACATGATCAGATCAGTATAGCATCATGTCACATATCAGTTTATCTGCATCAGATTAGTTCATCAGATTATCATATTAGGTTAGCATATCAGGTTAACACATCTGGTCTCAATCACGTCTGATCTTGACCATCTGCTCATCTTCATATCTGATCTCGATCACGTCTGATCTTGATCAGTCTCATCTGCTCTTCTTCTGATCTTCAACCTTCTCTTCTGATCCGGTCATCTGGTCATCTGATCTGGTCTCCTGATCAGTTCAGTTTTAATCTTCGAACTCATCTAACTCATCTGATCTCGATCAGTCTCGTCTGATTTCGTGAGTTCCCCCTCAACTTGTTCTCCGTTCCCCCTCAACTTGTTATCTATAAATTAGCTTCAATAACACAAGTTGATAATGTTTTGGCATAATTCATCAAAACTAAAATATCCCAACAATGAAGATGAGGAGCTCGATGAAGATGATGAGCTTGACGATGGTGATGATTAACTTGGTCATGAACTTGATGATGGTGAGCTTTACCTATGGTGATTTAATAAAGGATGATGCTCTGATTTCTTTTTTCTTTTTTTTGATGTTTGCTTGAATTAATTTTGGCAGAGTTTCATTACTTAGAAGAAATTGAGCAGAGGAAAGAGTTGAGGAAGATGAGTTTATATAGCAGGGAAGAGAGGCGTTATATTTTTGCTTGGAAAGGAGTTGTTCTTTAATTTGTATGTTAAAAGCTATTTTGAATAGTGAAAACGTGGGTGGTCAAATTTGGACCAAGCATTTTTGTTGTTAAGAAAGTTTTAAGAAGATATTTGTTTAGTGTGATGCTTATTACTATTCGGTATTAATTCTATCCTATATCTGTATTATAAACTCGTGGTTTTGCTAATTAAAAGTCACGACTTTGGTAGAATTAGTTGTTTAGATATTTTAACGATTAAAACGTCACGTTTCAAGACGAAAAATTATTAAAATAAATTATTTTATTAGAAATTCGATTTTAATTAAGGTTCTTCACATTTCTAGTTTAGTTAGACGGAGTGAATTTTTCAGTCGCCGTATTTATTATTCGGTAGATTTTCAATTTTTATATCGAAAACCTTAATTTATTAAAATATTTTTTCCTTAGAATATTTTTATTTAATAACTCATGGTAACAACTTTGTTTAAATATTTCATTCTTAAAACCTTGGAGCGCTCTTGTTCAAAATACTCGTTTGATTCCCTAAAATAAAATCTTAGCAAATATACACGCTCTAAAATTTATTCAGAAAAGAAAGCACACACAAATATTTATTTTAACGAGTTCTTTTATTTAATTTTTGGACGGGGTGTTACGTCCCTACCTCCTTAAAAGAATTTCCTCCCCGAAATTTCACTTACTAAGTCCTTTGGCATTATGGGTATTTCGCCAAAATCTCGTCCTCTCTCCCCCAAGTAAACTGAGAGGGTGACTAGGTCCTGCTCCATCAGACGGAGGGTAAAGGTCAAAGGGAAGGGACTCATCACTCTCGGCTGATAATGTCTCGTCATCAGGAAAATCGAACTCCACCTGTATCTCAAACTGCTCCTGACCATGCTCGGGTGGTAGTGGGTCGAGTACAGCGGGTCCTCCAGCTAATCCACTAGCATCCCAATGATGAGTGGCCTGAATATGGCCGAGTCTAGCTGACTCAAAGTACTCCTCCGCACGTACCTCTGCGATGGCGGCTATATGCTCCAGTCCTTTTGTGTTCTACATATGAGCCGTCACACTCATGCGGCTCAACATCGCATCATTTCGACAGGCGTCTCCTAGTATTGTGCTGGTGTCGGCCACAATAGTCGCCTCCTCTGATAGTCGTCTATTTTTTATAGACGCTGTAATTCCCTGAGTAACCTCAGCAAGGATAGCCTCCTGATGGATCTGCTCTCCCAAGACTAGGTCGATACTGGTCATCCGCTGGAGGATACCCAGTGTTATAGGGCGATATAGCCCCTGGATCCCTCCAACAAAATGATTTGCCGCTGCAAATCGGTCTCCTCGAACTGTATCGGTGCCCAAGCAGCGGCGGTGGCACGTAGGTCACAGAAGCGGGCGACATACGCCGCAATCACCTCCAAGGCAAACTGTAAAATATCACAGTAGCAATCGGCGATGGTCATGACTTTCTCTAAAGGGATGGGAATGGCTCTCTAGGATGTAACACGATCGTCCTATAAAAGAAAAAGATTTTCTTATCATTTTTTTGTGCATGTAGTAAAATTTTTCCACATGTATGTCTATTATTTTAAAAGCACGTAAGTAAATAGTCTTCTCACACTTATCTTAAGTAAGCACGTAAGCAAGTAGTCTTCCACACGTATATCAAGTAATTTGACTAAGAGAAGTATCTTTAATTTATTATGCAATTTCTATATACTAAACCCTCTTGCCGTGGGGTACGAATCATAAATCTTGCGTTCATATCTTTCGTAAGTTATGCAGTTACGTCCTTGTAATCATTCATTACTGTACTATTGGAACATACCTTGAGGTGCTTCGGCTGCAACAGGAGACACATTTTCCTATATGTAATTAGTTTAGTATAGAATTTTATTAAGTATTTTATACTTATTACTATGTTGTTATTATCATGAAATTTAATTGCTTTAAATTATAGTAAATTCTCTTTAAAAAAAACTTTATACTATTATTATTATTATTCTTTTTATTTTTCAAGGAGTTCCATTTATTTTAAATTTTGAAAGATTAATATTTTAGTTTGACCGAAAGTTGAACCTAGGCTCTGATACCACCTGTAACGCCCCAAATCCAGAATGAAGCCTTTATCGCTTTAACACTCTAGATTCGAGTTGTCACTTAGTAACCAAAAACTCAAATAAAAAAAATCTTTTTAAAGTAATGCATCGAGTAAAAGATATAAGTTCTCACAGTTAATAATGATTTATCAAACACTAAAAGGTGTGGGCCCGTTTATTTAAAATTAGATTATGACATTATAGTAAAATCAGTCATTTATAAGGTAGCATACATTTTAAAACATCGAGCAACTTTTAAAGAGTTTGTTGCTCGGCATATGAATAAATTCACCCAACATAAGAGCGAAGCATTTATTTTAGAGAAGTTCGATATAAGTGTAAATATATCTATATATGCATCAAATTATTAAAGCTGGGGAAACTTTTTGTTATCCCTTCTATTGCTCCGGCCCCTCGAAGTCGATACCTGAAATGGTATCAAAAAAAGGGGGGCGTGAGCTACTTCTCACATATGGGCATCCTGCACGCTGTTATACAGATTGGCAGTACGCTGAAATATAATTATCTTGGTATTTTATTAAAGAATTGTTCATACGCTTTTGTGTAGATAATTGTGGAGGTTCGTACGGAGTCTTTGTGTGGACTCGTTCCTAACTTGGTATCTTATGGTAATCTTATTAGTAACTTAATTTCATACACATAGATGATATTCATAAGATATCATCCATCATGATCATTTGATCATAAACATTTCATTTAGATCATTTGGATTCATTTTGGGACACTGGTTGCTCAGACTACGTGCAATCCTCTTGTTGATTCCAACCTACATCGCATGATAATTATCATGTTGGACACTGGTAACAGCTACCACGTGCAATCCCCTTTTACATCTTCTCACCTCCTTCGTGAAATCACATCTTATGTATCTCGTAAGATACATAGCATATCATTCATAAGCTTGTCTATTTTATTAATTGTTTTCTTGTGTTCTTAGTTATAGATTTGTGTTTGTTTAGTTCAGTTCGAAATACACCAACAATCCATATAACATTCAAGGCAATACAGTAATGATACCCACCTTGTTAATTATAAGAAAAGTTATTAGACTTGGAAGTGGTTTGGAGAGTTCGAGCATGATAGTGATCGTCCGAGTATTTGTTTGAGCAACACTTCACCTAGTACAATATATTCAGGTTCGCGTCATTTATTGATTGAAGTAATTTTATCCGTAAGTCTAATGAGGAAGTTAAGCTCTTTTTTTAGGTTTTTATCCACTCGAATATTTATTGAATTCCTACAAGAAACGACTATTTAGAGTTTATTAATTAAAGTGCTAAAATTTTTTCTCGAAAAGATTTTAAAGGACTCTAAGTTTCAAGGCACAAAGAAGAATGAAACACGTAAGGTTTTGTGCAGATAACATTATCCAAAATCATAATACTAACTAATAAGCCTTCTAAAAGTTTAAGTATTTAGTTTTGACATTTTTTTGGAAAGTTAGTGTCCCAAAACTGTGTGATTTTCTTTCATTTTTGCGAGTTGTTTCCAATTGATTCGTTAATCCGATCGAGGTGAAACTTTAGGGTTTTTAAAGTTTGTATTCTGAAGTTTACTGACATGAATAATCGTTTTTGAAATAACGAACTAAAGTTGGTTAAAAGAGTCATGAAAGTCAGGTGTTTGAAACACATTCCTTGTTCAAAGAAAACGCCCAGTTTTTGTCTTACTTTTAGAACGTACATAACTTTTTACACGATTAACAAAATGACTCAAATTTGTATATTTAGAAACTACAGTATGTAGAGAATATTATCCGTTTTGTTTTAGTTCAAAAGAAGCTTTTTACAGAAAGTTATAGACGAGTGAAGTTACCTCACTCATACTAGAATTTCAGAATTTTTCCTGCACGTCACACTTTTTGAAATAAATAATAATTCTGATTCTACCCATTGAAAAATTTCGAGATTTTATACGAATACAGTTGACTTGATGAATTTTCAGAACCCGAGATATGAATTTTCAAAGTTATTATACAGAAATTTCGAGTAGCAGTTTTTTCTGGAAATTTTAGTTTTCGAGCGACCATGTTTAAACGTGAAAACGAGCAGCGTAATGACACCAAGATTGAGTACCGAGACTATGATCACATATTATACATATAAGGGAACACAAAGGTGTTTTAAAACACAAAATTCCAGTACCACAAGGTACTCGACGGCGTAGCCGAAAATCAGTCGGAAACAGTTTTGACGTTTCAACTTGAAGTATGCACTTCAAACAACACGTACGAGTTCCAAATTAGCAATTTCCAACATGTTCAAATACCAAAATACTACACCGAAGATCATACAAGCACCAAGTTCGAGTTTTGTTTGGAGGTTACCTCTGTTGTCCTTCTCCCCTGTTTTTTGCTAAAAGATAGGATCATCTCGGTTCCCTAATAGCTTGGAGAGGATGGTCTTGGCTTGATTTAAAGGAAAAGAGTTGGAAGTAAGCAAAAATGAAGAAAAATAATAGGAATTAAGAGAGTGTTTTCTTAAACGTCATGGATTTCAAGTTTTACCTCAAAAGGAAACTTGAATGGAGGAAGAGCTTTGGCTTGATGAAGATGATGAGCTCGATGAAGATGATGAGCTTGACGATGGTGATGAACTTGATGATGGTGAGCTTTGCCTATGGTGATTTGATGAAGGATGATGCTCTGATTTTTTTTTTTTTATGTTTGCTTGAATTAATTTTGGCAGAGTTTCATTACTTAGAAGAAATTGAGCAGAGGAAAGAGTTGAGGAAGAGGGGTTTATATAGCAGGGAAGACAGGCGTGATATTTTTACTTGGAAAGGAGTTGTTCTTTAATTTGTATGTTAAAAGCTAATTTGAATAGTGAAAACGTGGGTGGTTAAATTTGGATCAAGCATTTTTGTGGTTAAGAAAATTTTAAGAAGATATTTGTTTAGTATGATGCTTATTATTATTCTGTATTAATTCCACCCTATAGCTGTATTATAAACTCGTGGTTTTGCTAATTAAAATTCACGGCTTCGGTAGAATTAATTGTTTAGATATTTTAGCGATTAAAACGTCACGTTTCGAGACGAAAAATTATTAAAATATATTATTTAATTAGAAATTCGATTTTTCTTAAGGTTCTTAAAATTTCTAGTTTAGTTAGACGGAGTGAATTTTTCAGTCATCGTATTTATTGTTCGGTAGATTTTTTATTTTTATGTCAAAAACCTTAATTTATTAAAATATTCTTTCATTAGAATGTTTTTATTTAATAACTCATGGTAACGATTTTGTTTAAATATTTCATTCTTAAAACCTAGGAGTGCTCTTGTTCAAAGTACTCGTTCGATTCCCTAAAATAAAATCTTAACAAATATACACCCTCTAAAATTTATTCATAAATGAAAGCACACATAAATATTTATTTTAAAGAGTTCTTTTATTTAATTTTGGGATTGGGTGTTACAGTTATAATCCCTCAGCTGCTGACTAAGCCATAGCAGTTGGGAGCAACAACTTCCTGCGGCCATGTATTCTGCTTTAGTAGTAGATGTGGCAACAGATGTCCGTTTCTTTGAAAACCAAGAGACCAGTTTATTTCCTAAGAAGTGACAAGTTCCTGAGATTGACTTCTTGTCTATCCTGCAACCTCCATAATCCGAATCAGAATACCCACTAAGCTCTAGATTATCATCTGATGGGTAGTATAATCCAAGATTAACTATTCACTTCAGATACTTAAGAATCCGCTTAGCTGCTTCCAGATGGCTTTGCATTGGATTTGCCTGAAATCTGTCACATACACCTATTACGAAGGTTATATCTGGTCTGCTGGCAGTCAGGTATAGTAAAGATCCAATGAGTTCCCTATACTCTTTCTAATTAGTTTTCTGACAATTATCGTCTTAATCCATCTTGAAAGATGTCATCATTGGAATTCTGGGAGTCTTGCAGTTCTGAATTTCATACTTAGCCAACATATTTATGGTGTATTTGGCCTAACAGATGAAGATTCCTTCAGTACTTTGTCTTACCTGAAGACCTAGAAAGTAGTTCATCTGACCCATCATGGACATTTCGAACTTCCCTTGCATCAGTTTGCTGAACTTCTCACATAAGTTCTGATTAGGAGATCCAAAGATAATGTCGTCCACATAGATCTAAACCATCAGAATATCATCTCCTTCTTTAATTCTCAATAAGGTTATGTCTATAACTCCCTTAGTGAACCCGCTGTTTATCAAGAACTGAGATAGTGTATCATACCAAGCTCTGGGAGCTTGTTTTAGTCAATAAAGAGATTTTCTTAAACGGTACACTTGGTTGCTTAATTCAAAGCCAGGAGGTTGTTCGACATAAACTTCCTCCGCTAGTAACCCGTTTAAGAATGCATTCTTTACATCAATCTGATACACAGTAAACCTTCTATGAGTAGCATAATCCAGAAACAGTCTAATGGCTTCTAGGCGAGCGACTGGTGCAAAGGTTTCATCATAATCAATCCCTTCTGATTGTGAATATCCCTTCGCAACAAGTCTTGCCTTATTTCTGGTTATCACATTGTTCTCATCCTTCTTGTTCTTGAAAACCCACTTAGTGTCAATCACATCTTGGTGAGTTGGTCTGTCTACAAGTTTCCAAACTTGATTTCTCTCGAACTGCTCTAGTTCTTCTTGCATGGCTAGAATCCAGTTTGCATCAGCTAGAACTCCCTCGACTGTGAGAGGTTCCTTCAAAGACAGATAACAACAATACATAGCACTTTCACCAATTTGATGTCTAGTCTGAACCCTATCAAATGGGTCTCTGATGATCAGGTCAGTAGGATGGTCTATTAACCATGTCCGTCTTTCTTGAGTTACATCAGTTTGGAGATCATCATCCTCTTTTGATAGCGAGTCACTAGAAATTTGCATGGACATATCTCAGGTGATGTTGGAATCATCATGTGTTGATGTCTTTCCGCCGGAACATCAAGTGTCCCCCCTGAACCAGATGTTTCAGTTGTTACTATCTCAATTGTACCAGCTTCTTCATCGACAGTTGTTCGTACCTTAGGGTCTGACTGACCTAGTGAATCATCAAGATCAAAGTTAGGAATATACACTGTGACGTGATATGATTCTTTTTTTTTTATACTAAACTGATCCATTTTCTGAGCATCCGATACTTGTTGATCTGGTACGGCATGTTCTGAAGCAGATTTCCCATGTTCAGATGTTGACTCATCAAAGACCACATGAGGTGTTTCCTCCACAACTAGGGTTCGCCTGTTGAACACCCTGAAAGCCTTGCTGGTTGAGGAATATCCTAAGAATATACCCTCATCTGACTTGGCTTTAAAGGTTTTCAACTAACTCTTCCCATTGTTGTGAATAAAACACTTGCACCCAAAAACATGGAAATAAGAAACACAAGGTTTTCTGCCCTTCCACAGTTCATAGGTTGTTTTTGAAGTGAATCTCAGTCAGAGAACATCTGTTCTGAGTGTGACATGCAGTGTTGATTGCTTCTGCCCAAAACGGTTTGGAGTTGCATGTTCAGCCAACATTGTGCGAGCAACTTCTTTGAGTGTTCTGTTTCTCCTTTCTACTACACCATTATGTTGTGGCGTTCTGGCGGCTGATGTCTCATGATGTATCCCAAACTCCTTGCAAAACTCAGATATGAATGAATTCAAAAATTATGTTCCCTTATCTGATCTGATTTTCACAATACTGACACCTTTCTCATTCTATAATCTTTTGAGCAGCTCAGGTATCTTTGTTGTAGTTTCATTCTTCTTATACAAGAATACAACCCAGGTGAACTTGGAGAAATCATCTACAATCACCAGAGTATATTTTTGTCCGCTGAAACTAAGTGGCATAATTGGTCCAAAAAGATCCACGTGGAGCAGTTGAAATACTCTGCTGGATGGCGGTGAAGGAATCCCTTTGAATGAAGCCTTGACTTGCTTTCCCTTCTATTATGCGGCACATGTCTGATCCTTAGAGAAAATTTCATTCGGGAGCCCCTCAACCAAGGACATCCTTGCTATCTTGTTAAGGGTTTTAAAGTTCAGATGGCTCATCCTTTTTGTGCCAGAGCCAAGTGCTGCTTTTGAAACTCTTAACAATCAGGCATGCATTTCTTGGAAAACTGTCCCAATCTGCAGTATAAATCGTTCCTTTTTTGGAACCAGTTTACAAAATCTGTTGAGTGGCTCGATTATTGATAGTGCATTGATCAGTCGAGAACTCAACGCTGAATCTGTTGTCACAGAATTGTGAAACCGATAATAGATTGTGCTTTAAGCCATCGACATACGAGACTCCCGAAACCTGTACATCATCATTGACTATGGTTCCGAACCCTTTGGTAAAACCAAAGTTATCGTAACCAAAGAGTACATGTGGGCCTTCTTGTTCTATGTATGAACTGAGGAGATGTTTGTTGCATGTCATGTGCCTTGAGCATCCACTATCGATGTACCACATAGCTTCTTGTACACCTTCTTTATTGGTCAAACCCACGCGAACTTGCAATCAGATCAGGCTTTAGGTACCCCAGTAGGATTGGGTCCTGAGGGGTTAGTGTTACCTTTCGAGATCCAAACAAACAGGGCACTTCTATGATAATCATCAAGATCGGAAGGTCTGATTTGTCTCCTATAAGCATCTACATAATCATACATCTCTTCATATGCATTCTTGTCAGTATGATTATGAGTGTGAGCTTTGGATGAATCAGAAGACTTGGGATTTTTCTTGTTAGTTTGTCTTCTCTTAATCCAGTGTGGCTCAGGTGCAGCTGTCCTAGATTTCTGGTTGAAGGGATAGGTACGACTGCTACCATCAAAAGATTCATATCTTCTTTGCACAAATGGTTTCAGCAGTTTACCCTTAGCATGCTGGTTAGGCAGCTTGACCTGATCATATTTCAGCTGTGACTGTCTCTTGCGAGATGGTTTAGGCTGGTTTCTGATCTGCTGATTAGGTTGAGGTCTCTTCATAATAACTGGATTCTTCTGTTGATTACTCGGCTGATGTTTGATCAGTTGGGGTCAATTTTTGTTCCCTTTCTTTTCAGACATTTACCTTGCCTGATCAGCTGGCCCTTTTCCCTTATCTGATACAGATTTAGCATAATATGTAACCTTTCCAGAAACCTTCCTAAATTCACCTTTGGAATGTGAACTAGGTTGGAGATATGAGGATCCAGAAGGGCTATCATACCCAACACCCTTCTTATTATTTGTCTTCCGAAAGTAGCTTGTTATTTCATCAATATATTTAGATACTTTTCAAAAACTTCTACTTTCTTTCACAAACTGTCCTCACTGATTTTTAGACTCTAATGCAATCGGAAGAGTTCATCAAACTTAGCTTGAAGGACTTTGAGATCATCATCTAGTTTCAGATTGAGCACCTGTTGTTCCTTAACCAGTTTACCCTGATCAGAAGTACTGACTTTCAGAAACTCAAGTTCTGTAGTCATCTTCTGAACAATCTCAACTGATTTCAGTTCAGCAGCTCTATTAGCCTCATTATCCTTGACAAGCTGAATATTCTTTATCCATAGCTTATCATTCTCAGCTTCCACTATTGTATAAGTATCTACTGCAGCAGAGAGATCATCAACCAATTGCTCATTGTAGAGCTGCAGGTCAATCTCTCCAGCAGGTGTGCTCAACACAGTAGGTGTGGAAACAAAAAGCACAGAACGTTTAGAGATTAACACAGTTGGGCTAGCTTCTTTGGCCATGAAACAGATGTTTTCATCAGATGAAAACATCAGATCATCGAGGTCATCGACATCATCAGTAGTGGTCATCAGGCAGAAATCATCGACAGATGAATAAACAGAGTCATCTGAAGGCAGATAGGAGTCGTCGATACCAGAAGTGTCTGCAACCATTGCTTTTTTGTCCTTGTATCTCTGCTCTCTTCTGTTCCGCTTCTCTTCTCTTTCTTTAGGAGTCAGGTCGGGGCAGTCAACATTGTAGTGACCTGGTTTCTGACAGTTGAAACACGCTTCAGGTTCCGCATAATTTCTTCTGTCGGGTGAATCTCTTCTTCTGTATGATCTGTCAGGAGACTTACCAGTTTGCCTGTAATAAGAACTTCTTTGATCTGATCTGTCATCTCTTCTGTCATCCTTATGATCGTCTCTCTTTTCTTCTCTGCGATCATCTCTTCGATCAACTCTCCGATCGTCTCTTTTGTCATTAGAACGATTTCTTTCTTGTGATCTGTCAGTAGATCTTCTTTCTCTTCCTCTGCTATTCTGATAGTCACGATAGAATTTCTGAAACTTTTCCATTTGAACATTTGATCGTTCAAGTTTTCTGGTCAGCAGGGAATCTGTTCAGACTAGCTCTTGATGTTCCCTAGTGGTTCAGTAGATATGGAACTGCTACATGTTGCCTGAAATGCAACAACTTTTATAGTTGTAGGAGTAGCTTCAGAAGATGATTCATCTTCTTCTAGACTTCTTTCAATCAGGTCAAATTCATGAGCTTTCGGGCTGAGAAACAAGTTGCTCGGCTTCATTTTGGCAATATCTTAACAATCCTTAATCACTGTTACTTTCATGTCCCATTTCTTGGCCAGGGACCTCAGAATCTTATAGTTGATATCCTTATCAGTCATTTCACGTCCTAGTTCTCGAAGCTTGTTGACAGCCATAGTGATTCTTCTATCAAGCTGATTAATGGTTTCATTCGGCTGCATCTTGAGTTTCTTAAACTTAACCAGTTCAGCTTGTAATCTGTTGTCCTTAATCAGATCAATTCCTTCACAGATTTCAGCAAGAGTATCCTGTTAGTGTTAGTGTCCAAGAGACAATCTATTGTAAGGACATAATACTCGATGATATTCTGTTTGATTTAATATTATAGTTCATTTAATATTAATGTATGGCAATACACTTGTTTGAATATTATGTTTGATTGTTTGCATTTATTCATACAAGTGTTCCCATGAGTCATTGCTGTCATTGAGGTTGTGAGAACTCAAATGACTTAAGCATGATTCTCAAATAGCCCCGATCAAGGATCATCAAGAATGTGATATTGATGATGCAATGGAGATTGGTGTGCGATCTGCATCATACTCTTAGAGAGTGTAGTCTCATGATGGATGCACAAATACCTTAGAGGGTATTGGTATACACATCCGAGTAACCGTTTGATGTAGTTCCACTATATGTGTCTACGGGTGTCTCGGTTAGTGGGAGCGATGCGATACTCCTTTGACTTGAGGTCAATACACACGACATGTATGGGATGATGAACTTTAACCATGACCGACGCTTGCACCCTTCCATGGGTAGATATGGCTTGGATTGGGTTCATCACGAAGTGCATGTGCGTGGTAGTTGAGCCAAGAATCTGATTCATTCCTCGAAGTGGATTTAGAGAGAATACTCATCTTCTCGTCATAATTGGATCTAAGTCATCGGTCGATGCAAGTCAACTTAGACTTTGTGGCTAAGTGTGACATACATGATCAATTAGTGATTAGAGATAAATTGATTAAGTTATTTGAATAGACACTTCATCATGTTCAAGACTTAATCGAGTATTCGCGAATGAAAGGAGAAAATCGTAATAACCCATGTTTCAATTACAGGTAGTTGCACTTTTCTCGCAACGTACCTCATATATTGAGAATGTCTGATTTATTGTCTAGGGTTCAATTAAGACCGTTAGTTTGACTAATCGCTCGATATATGAGGGCCTATGGGTCACACAACAAGTAGTTCCCTTTTACAGATTATAGTTGGTTGATTAAATCTTAAATTTGATTTAATATTTAATTTATGGTGAAGTAATTAAAAATAGATTAATTTAGAATTAATAATATTTAATTAAATTGGATTTAATTAAATAAGAATTCCCAATAATTATATTTGGAATATAATTGTAGGATTTAATGTATATGAAAATAAATCATAGAGATTTTCATATAAGGCATTTAAATTCGTAAAGATTTATATTTAGGGAATTAAATTAAAGGGAATTAATTTAATTCAAGATTAGGGATTTTATTTCCCTAATTAGGCTAGCTTAGGAAATAAGCTAAGCCTCCCTATATATACAAGCTATTGGGATTCACAAACAGTATCACTTCATATTTTCTCCATAAGATCTAGAGTTAGAATTTTCCTAGCAAATTCATCTCGGGATTCAACGCTGACAAATCTGTGCAAGTCCGTAATTGGGGATTACGTGGATACCATAGTAGAGAAAACTGTATACGAATTACTGTAAGAATTCTATTTACGTTTACTCATATTTAATTATGCAATTAATTGTTCGTTGTTGGTGAACTTTAATTTCCACTGCGCATGTATTAGAATTACTGTAAGAATTCTATTTACGTTTACTCATATTTAATTATGCAATTAATTGTTCGTTGTTGGTGAACTTTAATTTCCACTGCGCATGTATTACATGTTTACGTGCCTGTAAATTCCAACGGTGATATCAGAGCTATAAACTTTTGTTTAATTGCATAATTGGTTTTGATTAATTTTTTTTTGTTTTAATAAAACCGTACGGTGTCTTATTGATTGACACCGCACTTTGTTTAATCCCTTGGTGTGACAATCGGCCATTGCCTTATGTTTTAATTATGCCTGTTTGTCTTCCTTTTCGTCCGAGCTCGTCTTCCCCACAAAACTTAGGGTTTTCTGGAACCCGCTCCGTCGCCATTGTCCCTCAATCTCGCTGGTGTTGCTTGAGTTGGCGGCTACTCGTCGTAACACACGGCGCTTGTGCGAAGCCGCGACATCGAGTGCGACGGCGAATTGGATTCGCAGCATCGCGGAGCGAGTCGCCTCTGTCCGATGCAAATCGCCGTCCCCTGATTTTCGTTTGATTTGTTGACCACCGTCTCGTCCCTCTCGATTTGCGACCATGCGTTCACAAGATTGGTTCGATCGATGGCGGTGCGCCGCACCGCCGTCTGGTTTCGATTCGAGGCAACTCGCTTCGGAATCGGGGTGAGTCGCGTAGGCGCGCCACCGGTTTGACTTGACTCACCGCTCGCTTCCTGTTTTGAACAGGTCGCGGCTCCATGCGCGTGCCTCTGATTAATCGATGGTGGTGGTGAGTCACCCGCACGCGCCTAGCGGCGGCAGCGACTCACGCACAACTGATGCTGAACTGAACAGACATATTTTGCTCTTAGTTCTTCTAATGTCTGTGTATTGTTGCCTGGATTTTGACTTTGATTCTGAGAAATTACCAAAGTCGATCGTGTTCTTGTTCTGTTTGGAACAATACACAAGAACAATTGATGAATTGTTAAGTTTTGACAAATTGTCCCAATTGGAAAATAGTTTTTGAAACTGGGCAATGATGAAGGGAAGGGTTGTACCGCCCTTCCGTGCAATCTTGGAAGATTCGCACATGAACCCTAGACGAATTAATTAAAATCTGTTTTTTATTAATGAAATGGTTAATTTAAAATCGAATTAAAGGTTGTACCTTAATGGTATAATTAATTGGATTAATTATTGAAGTTTAATATTTTTAAAATTAAATTTAAAATTGGATTTTATAATTTGTTTTAAAATAATTATTAAATCTCATTAAAACGTATTAGTTGAACTAATGACGAATTTAATTAATTGAATTAATTAAGAGTCAAAATATTAATAATGAATTTAATTATTAAACTCAATTTTAAAATTGGATTTTAAAATTATGGTTTAAAGGATTGAACGAGTTTTTAATTCTCATTTGGTTAACATATTTTATATTCTGTTAACGCTTTTACGTCCGCATTATAATTGTTTGGGTAGGCGGCACCCAATACTTGTCGGACCGTATTAAATATTTGGGTAGATGGTGCCCATATAAATGTTAGTCCGTGTAAATCATGTTTGGGTAGGCGGCGCCCAATAATTGCTCAAATGTGATGTAGATTGACATGTTGGATCTCGATTAAGCAATTAATACCCCGCATTTAAAATGTTCATCACTAAAATATGGTTTTCTCATTGATTTGATAAGATGTCTTCCATCAAAATTAAAAGAAAACCGGAGATTTCGTTCCAATGAGTATTTAAGACCCTCGTCTTTTGCTCGGATCTACATCTAACGGAACTTTTACAGGGACATGTAATGTCGCTGCTTGATGGTTGTAAACCAACTTAACTTTGTTTAACTTCGCCTCTCATGACAAAGGGTAAGGGACATCAGTCGAACTAGGTTCGACAAACTAGGAGTTGCAGTTTGCAATTGGTTTGGAGACCTACCAGTTATGCTATTGTAATATTCAGCCCTCGCTGGGATTATAATGGTAGTAATGTGGATCCTAATCTATTATGATTTATATTAGATATAAATTCGTATTTTTCCGATGAGGTCGTTAAGTATGTAAAAATAATGGAGACAAAATAAACACAAAAGAAAGGCCATGTTTATTTTGATTGCTGAGTATTGATCATATGAATTATGTGTTTTAATTCCCGTTTTATTTTATTTCTCTTGGTTAGTTGAAATGTATAACTGTTATTGAGATGGGTTTTGGAAACAAACTAAATTGGCTAGGCCAAATTTTCTGGACTGGCACCGAACCATGTGTTTGGTGCTAAGGCAAGAATAGATTGAGTACGTGTTTGACACGTATATCCCGATTAACCTTAAAAACTGGTACTCTGAGGCAGCCACGTTTGACGTAGCACCTCAGAAGAAGAATCAAGAGGATGCTTCCCAGACTCAATATATGATGTTGCTCGGCATGACTCCCGATGTACATTGGCAACATGAGAAAAATGGGTCCCTTCTTAGTGCTCAAGCATCTGAAGGATCTCTTTGATTCTAAATCTCGTTATGAGATTTATGAAGTAATGAGAGATCTATTCAAATGTCGGTTAGCTAAAGGAGAGAAGAAATTTACCTCATGTGCTTAAGATGATAGGCCTAATTGAAAAACTTGGTAATTTAGGCTTTGAGCTAAAAGACCAACATTTTCATTTATGCTATCCTCCAGTCGCTCCCGGATTCATATTTTAGCTTCATTGTGAATTACAATATGAATAAGATGGATGCGACCATGCCTAAACTTCACAACGTGCTCAAGACTTTTGAGTTCACTATCACTAAGATGGTGTTCAAAAGAAGGAGCGGGTAAACAAGGATGTGTGCCTCTACTGTAAGTAGAAAAGGACACTGGAAGAAGGACTGTAAGGTTTTGGTTTGCTAAAAGAAAGACACTAGGTGCTTCTAGCACTAGAACATGTATGTTTGTTATTAAGATAAACATGTCCACTAATAGCGCTAACTGCTCGGTATTGGATACCGGATGTGGCTCTCACATTTGCACTAATGTAGAAGGGCTCATGTGTTATAGGAAAGTTAGGGCGGGTGAAGTCGTCTTACACGTAGAAACGGAGCAAGAGTTGCTGCTGAACGTGTGGGAACTTATATGTTAGACTTACCCTTTGGTTTTAGATTGGAACTTAATGATGATCATCTAGTTCTTTCTATTATTAGCAACATATATTTGTTGCATTGTGGATACGATGTTCTTAATATACAAAATAAAAGACTCAAACTTAGTAATCATGAAAACCCGACTTATTTATGGCATTGTAGAACTTGATTATGTAAACGAGAAAAGAATTGCAAGTTTAAGAAAGTTAGACTACTTAACCCCATTCGACTTTGAGTCTTATGGTAATTTTTAATCTTATCTCATGGGCAAAATGATCGAGAGACCCTTTTCTGGGAAAGGGGTGCATACCAAAGAAGTTCTAGAGTTGATCTACAACGATGTTTGTGGAACATTGTCCACTCTAGCTAGGGGGTCACTTTGGATACTTCATCACTTTTACTGATGATTTCTCAAGATACGGATACGTCTATCTTATGAAACACAAATCTAAATCTTTTGAGAAATTCAAAGAGTTTAAGGCTGAAATAGAGAAGTAACTTGGTAAGAGTATCAAGACTCTTCGATCAGATCGAGGAGGTGAATACCTTAGCCATGAATTCACTGATTACTTTAAGTTACATGAAATCCATTTACTATGGACTCCTCCCGGAACACCTCAGATGAACGGTGTGTTCGAGAGGAGAAACCAAACCCTGTTAGACATGGTGATGTCCATGATGAGCTTTTCCTGTCTTCCAACATTCTTATGGGATACGCATTACAAACCACAATTTACATTCTAAATAGGATTCCATCTAAATCGGTTGAGCATACACCATATGAACCATGGTGTGGCAAGAAGCCAACTTTTACACATGTCTAGCATGGGGTTGTCCCGTGATTGTGAAAAGGATGCTTACCGACATGTTAGAATCCAAAGGTGAAAAGGGTTACTTTGTGGGATATTCAAAAGAAACTAAAGGATATTACTTCTATCTACCTGAGAAATAATCAGTGATTGTTTCTAGGCAGACCAAGTTCCTCGAAGAAGACTATGTCTTTAAGGAACAAGGTCGTAAGCTGATAGAACTTGAAGAAATTCAAGAACCACAAATTAACAAAGAGACTAATATATTGTCAAAGCAACATGACAAGGAATCAGTGGGAGCATTCAACAACTTTCACAGTGGGAGTCTTTCACTAGGTGATCGTCTTTCAGCCAGTGGGAGCGTAATTGGAGTAGGTTTGCCAGTGCAAGAACCTCCAAGTGGGCTGAATGAGAAAAACATAGTTCAAACTCCCGCCCAAGAGGCATCTGAAAGTGTAGCTCTTGAGGACTCTTCGGATATTGATGAAATCGATGCACCACAAAAATTTTCACGATCAGAATGTACAGCCTGCACAACCAAAGCTCCATAAGTATATTAGGAATTGTAATCCGTCCATTAGATACGGTTACCTCTAGGAGGAACTAGTTAATATGGACATACCGGATAAGAATGATCCTAATACTTATTCTGAAACAATATCAGATATTGATTCAGGGAAGTGGCATGAAGCCATGAAATTCGAGATGGGCTCGATGTACACCTATCAAGTCTAGGACTTGGTTGATTTGCCTAAAGGGGTTAGACCCATATGTTGCGATTGGGTCTTCATGCAAAAGACCAATGCAAATGGCACGGTTACCTCTAGGAGGAACTAGTTAATATGGACATACCGGATAAGAACGATCCTAATACTTATTCTGAAACAATATCAGATATTGATTCAGGGAAGTGGCATGAAGCCATGAAATTCGAGATGGGCTCGATGTACACCTATCAAGTCTAGGACTTGGTTGATTTGCCTAAAGGGGTTAGACCCATATGTTGCGATTGGGTCTTCATGCAAAAGACCAATGCAAATGGCAAAGTACAAACCTACAAAGCTAGGTTGGTGGATAAGGGTTATAGTCAACGCGAATGCATTGACTGTGATGAGACCTTCTCACTAGTTGCAAAGATCAAGTCCATTCGAATTTTACTTGCAATAGTAGTACACTGTGATTATGAGATTTGACAGATGGACGTCAAAACAACTTTCCTCAATGGAGACATTGATAAGGAAGTGTTTATGACTCAACCAGAAGGTTTCACATCTAAGTCAAATTCTAATCTAGTATGCAAGCTAAAGATATCCATTTATGGATTGAAACAAGCTTCTAGGAGTTGGAATATCCGATTTGATGAAGCTATCAAGTCTTTTGACTTCATTAGAAATTCGAAAGATCCTTGTATTTATTGTAAACACAACGGGAAGAATATTGTTTTCATAATCGTGTATGTTAGTGACACAATGATTTTGAGAAATAATATCCCGTTAATGCAGTCCGTTGAAGATTAGTTATCGAAGTCCTTCATGGTGAAGTATCTTTGTGAAGCCTGCTACATCTTAGGGATCAAGATCCAAAGGGATAGATCCAAGAGGATGTTGAGGCTGTCACAGTCCACCTATGTAGACAAGGTGTTGAAGCGTTTTGCGATAGAGAACTCTAAGAGAGGGTCTCTATCGGCAAATCATGGGATAAAGCTGTCAAAGAAGGATTGTCCTTCTGTTGAAGTTGATATCAAGCACATGAAATATGTCACATATGCATATGCAATTGGGTCAATCATCTATGCCATGACTTGCACTAGGCCAAACGTGGCCTACGCTATCAACATCACTGATAGATACCAACAGAATCCGGGTGAGTCTAACTGGATTGTTGTCAAGACCATTCTGAAGTAACTTAGACGAACTAAAGAATGTTTCCTTGTCTATAGTGGACAGTCAGAACCAGTAGTGACTGGTTATGCTGACGCAAGTTTCCAGTCCGACTATGATGATTACAAATCACAATCAGGTTACGTTTCACCCTCAATAATGAGGCAGTCAGTTGGAATAATTCCAAGCAAAAGGACCGCAGATTCAACAATCGAAGTTGAGTACATTGCTGTATCAGAAGTCTCAAGGAAGCTGTCTGAATTTTATAGTTCTTAAGAGAACTAGGGGTAGTTCTGAGTGCCAGTTGTCTAATAAAATTTTATTGAGACAATGCTGGTGCGATTGCACAATCAAAGGAACCGAGATTAACAAGCATAAACGAGCATGTATCCAGACTTATCATTTGATCCGAGAGATCATAAGGATAGGAGAAATAAAATTAAAATGTATTCCCACATATTTAATTTGGCAGACCCTTTCACCAAAACACTGAGTGTTCATGTACACACTAGACATTTGATGGTCTAGGGGTTAGACATGTAGGTGATTGACTCTAGTCCAATGGGAGATTGTTAGTGTTAGTGTCCTAGAGACAATCTATTGTAAGGACATAATACTAGATGATATTCAGTTTGATTTAATATTATAGTTCATTTAATATTAATGTATGACAATACACTTGTTTGAATATTATGTTTGATTTTTTGTATTTATTCATACAAGTGTTCCCATGAGTCATTGCTGTCATTGAGGTTGTGAGAGCTCAGATGACTTAAGCATGATTCTAAAATAGCCCCGATCAAGGATCATCAAGAATGGGATATTGATGATGCAATGGAGATTGGTGTGCGATCTGTATCATTCTCTTAGAGAGTGTAGTAAGATCTCACTTACTACGAGATACTATGTATCTCATGATGGATGCACAAATACCTTAGAGGGTATTGGTATACCCATCCGAGAAACCGTTTGATGTAGTTCCACTATATGTGTCTACGGGTGTCTCGGTTAGTGGAAGCGATGCGATACTCCTTTGACTTGAGGTCAGTACACACGACATGTATGGGATGATGAACTTTAACCATGACCGACGCTTGCACCCTTCCATGGGTAGATATGGCTTGGATTGGGTTCATCACGAAGTGCGTGGTAGTTGAGTCAAGAATCTGATTCATTCCTTGAAGTGGATTTAGAGAGAATACTCATCTTCTCGTCATAATTGGATCTATGTCATCGGCCGATGCACTTCAACTTAGACTTTGTGGCTAAGTGTGACATACACGATCAATTAGTGATTAGAGATAAATTGATTAAGTTATTTGAATATACACTTCATCATGTTCAAGACTTAATCGAGTATTTGCGAATGAAAGGAGGAAATCGTAATAGCCCATGTTTCAGTTATAGGTAGTTGCACGTTTCTCGCAACGTACCTCATATATTGAGAATGTTTGATTTTTAATGGTTTATGGGAATGACCCTATGGTGAATGGTTTATACTTGTTGCATTGTGGATATAATATTCTTAATATACGAAATAAAAGACTCAAGCTTAGTAATCAGGTTAACCCAACTTACTTGTGGCATTGTAGACTTGATCATGTAAACGAGAAAAGAATTGCAAGGTTAAGAAAGTTAGACTACTTAACCCCATTCGACTTTGAGTCTCATGGAGATTGCGAATCTTGTCACATGGGCAAGATGATCAATAAACCATTTCTGAGAAAGAGGTGCATGCCAAAGAAGTTCTAGAGTTGATTCACAGCGATGAATGTGGACCATTGCCCACTCTAGCTAGGGGTCACTTCGGTTACTTCATCACTTTTAGTGACGATTTATCAAGATATGGATATGTGTATCTTATGAGACACAAGTCTGAATCTTTGAGAAATTCAAAGAGTTTAAGGTTGAAGTAGAGAAGTAACTTGGTAAGAGTATCAAGACTCTTCGATAAGATCGAGGAGGTGAATACCTTAGCCATGAATTCATTGATTACTTGAAGTTACATGGAATCCAGTCATAATGGACTCCTCCCAGAACACCTCAGATGAATGGTGTGTCCGAGAGAAGAAACCGAACCCTGTTAGACATGGTAAGGTCCATGATGAGCTTTCCTTCTCTTCCAACATTCTCATGGGGATACGCGTTACAAACCTCAATCTACATTCTGAATAGAATTCCATCTAAATCGGTTGAGCATACACCATATGAACCATGGAGTGGCAAGAAGCCAACTTTTACACATATCAAATATGGGGTTGCCCCGTGATTGTGAAAAGGATGCTTACCGACAAGTTGGAATACAAAGGTGAAAAGGGTTACTTTGTGGGATATCCTAAGGAAACTAAATGATATTACTTCTATCTACCTGAGAAATAATAAGTGATTATTTCTAGGCAGAACAAGTTCCTCGAAGAAAACTATTTCCTTAAGGAACAAGGTCGTAAGCTGATAGAACTTGAAGAAATTCAAGAACCACAAATTAACAAAGAGACTGATATCTTGTCAAAGCAACATGACAAGGAATCAGTGGGAGCATTCAGCAACTTTCACGGTGGGAGTCTTTCACTAGGTGATCGTCTTTCAGCCAGTGGGAGCGTAATTGGAGTATGCTTGCCAGTGCAAGAACCTCCAAGTGGGTTAAATGAGAACAACATAGTTCAAAATCCCGCCCAAGAGGCATCTGAAAGTGTAGCTCTTGAGGACTCTCCGGACATTGATGAAATCGATGCACCACAAAATTTTCACGATTAGAATGTACAGCCTGCACAACCACAACTCCATAAGTCAATTAGGAAGGACGATCCTAATAATTATTCTGAAGCAATATCAAATATTGATTCAGGGAATTGGCATGAAGCCATGAAATCCGAGATGGACTCGATATAAACCAATCAAGTCTGGGACATGGTTGAGTTGCCTAAACGGGTTAGACCCTTATGTTGCAAATGGGTCCTCAAGTGAGAGACCAATGCAAATGGCAAAGTACAAACCTACAAAGCTAGGTTGGTGGCGAAGGGTTATAGTCAACGCGAAGGCATTGACTATGACCAGACCTTCTCACCAATTACAAAGATTAAGTCCATCCGAATTTTACTTGCGATAGCAGCACACTATGATTATGATATTTGAGAGATGGATGTCAAAACAACTTTCCTCAATGGAAACAATGATAAGGAAGTGTTTATGACTCAACCAGAAGGTTAACATCTAAGCCAAATTCTAATCTAGTATGTAAGCTAAAGATATCCATTTATGGATTGAAGCAAGCTTCTAGGAGTTGGAATATCCAATTTGATGAAGCTATCAAGTTTTTTGACTTCATCAAAAGCTCGGAAGATTCTTGCATTTATCGTAAACGCATCGGGAAGAATATTATTTTCATAGTCGAGTATGTCGATGACATATTGATTTTGGGAAACAATATCCCGTTAATGCAGTCCATTAAAAATTTGTTGTTAAAGACCTTTATGATGAAGGGTCTTGGTGAAGCCTGCTATATCCTAGGGATCAAGATCCACAAAGATATATCCAAGAGGATGTTGGGACTGTCACAGTCAACCTATGTAGATAAGGTGTTAAAGCGTTTTGCGATGGAGAACTCTAAGAGAGGAAATGACAATCTGTTGGGAAATTTGTAGTTTCGATGGAAGTTCCAAAACAGATGATGTAATAGGACCAGTTAGATGTGTTAGCTGACTGATGATCTAGATAGCAGATAAGATGACCAGCTGAAATGTATAGACAACTGATGTAACAGATAGGTCACATATTGAGGGGGAACTCAATATGTATAGGTTAAATCTTGAAAATCAGAAGATCAGATATGCTGAAGATCTGATGAATGAAGCAGACAAGTCGAGAAGCAGAAAAGCAGAAGATCGGAAGACTTCAAGATAGAAGACCAACCAGAAGAGGTACATCAGATGACAACAAGGAAATGTCAGAAAGTTGTGCTAAGACAACTTACAATCAGATGACCTAAGTCAGGTAGACAGATCAGTGTCCGAACTGATCTGTGTCAACTCCATCATGTGACTACTTTAATGTTACCTAGTACGAGTCAAGTGTTCAGACAAGAAGAATGACAACCTTCTTGCTAATTCAAGCGCTGCAAAGTGTACTTGATAGCCAATAAGAAGTCGACAACACATGTACGGAGTACTGACAAACTGTAGGAAGGCGTTTCAGGTTCAAACGGCTAGAAAGGACAAGCTTGCATGCTTTCAGCCATGCCGCCTCTGAAGCACGTCAAATCAGCCTGCAGACCTACCTAAAATAGACCGAAATTTGAATTGCTCTCCAACGGCTAGTTCGATTTCGTGCCTATAAATATGGGATCTAACCTTCATAGTAAGGCTACGAAAATTATCATCAAGCTCAAGCACAAGCAAATTTCCGCACGAAGAACACTAAATAGAAGCTTATTTTCTAAGTGTTCATCCCATTGTTCTTAGCATAGAATACTTATCCTCCAGCCTTAGACTACTTAGAAGATAGGGTAGTATTCTAGTTGGAATATTACAAATCTTATACCCAAACAAAAGTTAGGTTAAGTTTGTTATAGCAAGATTTCAGTCTAGGGTTTCTAGATCTGATTTTTGGGATTGGTTGAGTGAGAACTCTTGAAACATCTGTTGGTTTTACTGTGTTGGACTAACACATTAAACTAAGTCCAGTTGGTTAAGTTGGTGCCCCTGCTGATAGGGAAGAGTGGACGTAGGACAAGTTGTCCGAACCACTATAAATCTGCGTGCATTTATCTTATTTTACACTCAACTGCACACTACTTGTTATCTGCCTGCATATTCCCATCTGGTTCAGATTAGCATCAAGCTACTGAACTGATCAGCTCGACACTTTAGTCATCTGATCTTAAAATAGATTGCACCGGAATCTGATTGAGTAAAACTGGTTTTCAAATGGGTTAACTAATCTTCCGCACCATCAGTTAAATTGATAGATGCCGAACTGATCTGGTTCATACAGATCAGTAAGTCAGATATCAGTCCATACTGATTCACACCACACTCTGATCAGGCATACTTGCATATCACACCTAATCCACAAAAAGTTTTGGAAGTCTATTCACCCCTCCCCTCTAGACTTCCACCCTCACTGAAACCCGTTCGGGACCTACAAGTGGTATTAAGGCAGTGGTTCTTCCGACCACTAGCTTTGAATATCATCGGTTCTTGAGGAAGAACCTTTGTGGTCACTTGAATTGATCTTTGAAAACCGTTTTAAAACTTATACTTTTCAAAATCACCACAAGTATGGATAACACTTTAGGTGTGCATCATAATTTACCCATGTTTTCTATTGATGAGTATGCAGATTGGTCTATCAACATGAGAGACCATCTGGGAGTGATAAGCAACAGAATGGATGAGATTCTTGAGATAGGACCGATCATCATCTATCACTATAACCCAGCTGAAGCGGGAGATCCTACTCAACCAGTTGGAGCAAGAATCAGAAAAAGCCTCTCTCTGATGGATGCAGATGAGAGGAAATTGTCTAATCTGGATACTGTTGCCAGACATATCATGAAAACTATGGATGCTACTACACGAGAGAAAGTGAAATACCTGAAGACAGCTAAGGAAGTTTGGGATACACTTGCTGAAATCTGCAGAGGAAATGAACAGATTAAGGACAGCAGACTGCAAGCTGAGCTGGTGGTATTTGAGAAACTCAAGATGCTACCAAATGAAACACTTGACCAATTTGATGGAAGGATCACTCGTGGAGTCAACCGACTCATGATCTAGGATGAGTAATATCAAACAAGGATATCACTACAAGATTCTCAAATCGTTGACCAAGAAATGGGATACCAAGGTGACCGTGATTAAGGATTGTCAAGATATTGCTACCATGAAGCCAAATGACCTAATCTTCAGTTTGAAAGCCCATGAGTTCGACCTGATTGAGAGAGGACAAGGAACAGATGATGTCCTTGCTGAAGCTGCTCAAATTCAACTAAATTTGCTGCATTCCAGGCAACCAGTAGCAGTTCACGAATTGTTGAACCAGTTGGAAACATCATCAGCCAGGCCGAACCTATTGCACTACTCACAAGAAAACTTGAACGAACAAATGTTCAGATGGGCAAGTATAGAAAGTTTTACGACGACTATCGACGAAGCAGAGGAAGAGATCGAAGATCTTCTGATAGATCACAAGAAAGGTATCGTTCTTCAGATGATAGCGATAACAGAAGAGATGAAAGGAAAGATTATCACAGAGAGAAAGGAAAGATTATCGTAGAGAGGATCACAGAGAGAGTAGACGAGATGAGAGATCAGATAAGAGAGGTTCTGATTACAGACAAGGCGGAAAGTCTCTTGACAGATCTTACAGAAGAAATGATTCTCCTAACAGAGGAAATTCTGGAGACTCAAGGGTTTGTTATAACCGCCGTAAACCCAGTCACTACAAAGGTTGATTGCCCCGACCTGACTCCCAAGGAGAGAGAGGAAAAGCGGAACAGAAGAGAACAAAGGTTCCGAGACAGAAAAGCAATTATTGCCGACACATCTCGCATCGATGATTCTTATCTACCTTCAGATGACTCAGGCTACTCATCTGTTGAATATTTCTGTCTGATTACCACAACTGATGATGTCAATGATATGAATTTCTCATCTGATGACGACATCTGTCTTATGTCCAGAGAAGCATATCAATCTGAGGTAATCTCTAAACCTTCTGTGGTTCCTTGTTCTACACCGTTGTCTTTGAACATCCGGCCGGAGATATTAACCCGCTTGGTCTACAATGACCAATTGCTTGATGATCTCTCTAATGCAATAGATACTTATACACGAGTGGAAGTTGAGAAAGATAACCTAAGGGCTGAGAATACCCGGCTTGTCAAAGAAATTGAGGCAAGTAAAGCAGCTGAACTAAAATCAATCAAATCGCTCGTAAGATGACTACTGTAACTAGAATTTCGAAAAGTCAATTTACTTGATCGTGGAAAGCTGATTAAGGATCAGTTGACTCTCAATGAACAACAAGCTGGAGAACTCAAAGTCCTTCAGGCTAAGTTTGATGAACTCTTTCGAATGCATGAGAATCTGAAAACTACCGAAGACAGTTTGCGTAAGAAAATAGAGGTTTTCACGAAATTATCTAAGACCGTTCATGATCTGAACAACTATTTTCGTACGCCAACTTATAAGAAGGGAATTGGGTATGAGAACCCTTCTGGATCCTCAAATGTCCCGTTGGTTCACATCAGAAAATTGTAACCAAACGAGTTTCTGATCAAGATAAACGAAAAGCCAAATTTGTATCAGATAAGGGAAAAGGATCAGCTGACCAGGCAAGGCGAGTGCCAGATTAGAAAGGGAACATAAATGGAACCCAACTAATTAGACATCAGCCGTGGGATCAACAGAAGAATCTTTTTCTTCTGAAGAGACCTCAGCCTAATCAGCCGAGTAGGCCTCAGTCTGGACCATCTCGCAAGGGACAGTCCCAGCTGAAGTCAACTCAATCCAAGCTGCCTAACAAGCAAGCTAAGGGTAAACTGCTAAGACCATCTATGCCAAAGAGATATGAATATTTTAATGGTAGCAGTAGTGCCTACCCTTACAATCAGAAACCTAGGGCTGTTGCACCTGAGCCCCACTCTCCTTCTTTTGAATCCCACCTTTGGGCTTAAAGAAATTTGGCTTGGAGCCTTTCTTTGCCTTGCCCCTTCGCTTCTTCTTTCCTTACGGAGTAGAGAAGTAGAGGCACTCACCATGAGCACGGGCTTTTCCTTAGCAGTGGAAGACTCAAAAGTCTTTAGCATGTTATGCAGCTCGGGCATAGTCGATTCCGTCTTATTCATATTAAAGTTTACCACGAAACTTGAGTATGAATCGGGAAGTGACTGAAGAATGGCATAAACAGCAACATTTGTCCCGAGCTCAATGCCCAACCGACCAAGTTTCTCGATTAGCCCTATCATCTTCAATACATGAAGAGAAACTTTCCCTCCTTCAGACATCCGACATATAAACAGGTCTCTCATCACTTCATAAATCTCAGAACGAGATTCAGAATCAAAGAGATCCTTCAGATGCTTGATCATCTCAAAGGGAAGCATCCTCTCATGCTGCCTTTGCAACTCGGAAGTCATCCCGAGAAGCATAACACACTGAGCCTGGGAAGCATCATCTTGATGCTTCTTCTGAGCTTCGGCGACAAACGCCTCGGCTCCTTCAGTACCAGCCTCCGGGGTAGCAGGGATTGGCATGTCCAACACGTACTCAATCTTTTCTTGCCTTAGCACCAAACGCACGTTTCGGTGCCAGTCGAGAAAATTTGGCCCAGCCATTTTGTTCGTTTACAAAACGCTTCTCAGTGATAAGTTATTCATTTCAACAATCATAGAGAAATAAAATAAAACGGGAATTAAAACATATAATTCCTATGATCAATATTCAGCAATCAAAAGAAACATGGCCTTTCAAATTTATTTTGTCTCCATTATTTTCACATATTCAATGACCTCATCGGAGGAATACAAATTTATATCTAATATAAATCATAATGGACTAGGATCCACATTCCTACTATCATAATATATGCTTGGGCTGATTATTATGACAGCAGAACTGGTAGGTCTCCAAACCAATTGCAAAATTTGCAACTCCTAGTGGATTGAACCTAGTTCAATCGGATGCCCCTTGACTTTCATTTCCCTGCTTGGGCTGGTGAAACAAAGTCAAGTTGATTTACAACCATCAAGCGGCGACACTACGTGTCCCTATAACGGTCCCGTTAGATGTAGATCTGAGCAAAAGACTTGGGACTTAAATACTCATTGGAACAAAATCTCCGGTTTACTTTTAATTTCGATGGAAGACATCGTTCAAATTAATGAAAATCATATTTTATTGAGGAACGTTTTCAAAGGCAGGGTATTAATTGCTTAATCGAGATCCAACATGTTAATCTATATCACATTTGAGCAATTATTGGGCGCCGCCTAACCAAACATGATTTTACACGGACTAACACTTATATGGGCGCCGTATACCCAAAAAATAAATACGGTCCGACAATTATTGGGCGCCGCCTACCCAAACAGTTATGATGCTGACGTAAAAAGCATTAACAAATTTAAATTAATAAATAAGTTTAAACGAGTGGGATTTAATAATTCCTTCTCAATCGAATTTCAAAATCCAATTTTAAATTCGATTTCACATTATTAAAATTAATAATTAATCAAATTAACTATTATTAAAAGGTAAACTTTAATTTCTTATTAAAATTAATCAAATTAATTTTAATCCATAATTTAATTGTTTTATTATCAAGGGCTCGGATGCAATTTCTAAATATTGCATTGGAGGGCCTATTCCAAAACTATTTGCAGAATAGTCCTCCGCCATCAACGCCCAAAATTCGACAGCATCCAATCTGTATTTTGGGACAACCGTTTCCAAATACCAACCCGAACCATCATCAATTTCAAAATTAATCCAATCAATTCATCAAATTCGTCCAATATTGCAATCGAAATCGAACAAAATAAGAACGAAATCGAACGAAATCGAACGAAATTAAGCAACACATCGAGAACCCCAGAACTGGAATTCCATAGAGATCGAGCGAAGAACCAGAGTGGACTGGAACTCGCAGAAAGCCATCGGAAATCAAAAAAGGGGGCGGAGCTCGAGACCGGAGCTTGACGCGAGCCACCACCGCCGCAGAGGTTCGAAACCAGGCGGAGGAGATCGAATCGAGCTAGACGACCGAATTGGGGGCGCGCCGCCACCGAATCATCTCGATTCTGGTGGAGCGCCGCCTCGACCCAAGTCGAGAGGAGCACCGCCGAGAAAAGAGATGACAAATCGATAGCGGTGCGATGAAGACGACGACGGGGATGTGAGGCTCGAAGACTGGGATGGGAAGAGCGCTGAGCGAAGCCGCGTCAAGACGCTCAAGAGGCAAGGCCGCCTCAAGCAACGCGTCGAGGTACAATGCGGATTTTCCAAGAGAAAACCCTAGGTCAATTTGGGGGAAGGCTCCTCGAAGAAGACGTCCCTGGTGGGTGAAATAAAACAATGGGATGCGGTAGAAATTATCAAATAATTCGGCCGTGCCCTTTGTGTCAAATAAAAAAAAAAAAAAATTATTCAAAACACAATTATGCAATTAATCAAAGAGCCTGAGCTCTGATACCACTGTTGGAATATAGAGGCACGTAAAACACGTAATCACATGCGCAGCGGAAATTAAAGTTCAATAACAACGAACAATTAATTGCATACATATTTCAATAATCATAACGAGAAATCTTACAGTAATTCGAGTGCAGATTTCTCTACTACGGTATCCACATAATCAATAATTACAGACTTGCACGGATTTGCCAGCTTTGAATCTCGAGACAGATTTGCTAGGAAAATCCAAACTCTAGATCTTATGGAGAAAATTTGAAGTAACGTTTTTTGTGAATTCCCAAGAGCTTGTATATATAGGGAGGCCTAGCTTAAATCTTAAGCTAGCCCAATTAGGGAAATAAAACCCTTAATCTTGAATTAAATTAATTCCTTTTAATTTAGTTCCCTAAATATAAATCTCTACGGATTTAAATGCCTTATATGAAAATCTCTACAATTTATTTCCATATGCATTAAATCCTACAATTATATTCCAAATATAATTATTGGGAGTTCTTATTTAATTAAATCCAATTTAATTAAACATTAATAATAATTAATTCTAAATTAATCTATTATTAATTACTTCTCAATAAATTAAATATTAAATCAAATTTAATATTTAATCAACCAACTATAATCTGTAAAAGGGAACTACTTGTTGTGTGACCCATATGCCCTCATATACCGAGCGATTAGTCAAACTAACAGTCTTAATTGAACCCTAGTCAATAAATCATACATTCTCAATATATGAGGTACGTTGCGAGAGACATGCAACTACCTGTAACTGAAACGTGGGCAATTGCGATTTCCTCCCTTCATTCACGAATACTCGATTAGTCTTGAACATGATGAAGTGTCTATTCAAATAACTTAATCAATTTATCTCAAATCACTAATTGATCATTAGTGTCACACTTAGTCACAAAGTCTAAGTTGACGTGCATTGGCCAATGACTTAGATCCAATTATGATGAGAAGATGAGTATTCTCTCTAAATCCACTTTGAAGAATGAATCCTTTTCTTGGCTCAACTACCACGCACATGCACTTCGCGATGGACCCAATCCAAGCCATATCTACCCATACACGGGTGCAAGCGTCGGTCATGGTCAAAGTTCATCACTCCACACATGTCGTGCGTATTGACCTCAAGTCAAAGGAGTATCGCATCGTTCCCACTAACCGAGACACCCGTAGGACACATATAGTGGAACTACATAAACGGTTTCTCAGATGGGTATACCAATACCCTCTAAGGTATTTGTGCATCCATCATGAGATACCTAGTATCTCGTAGTAAGTGAGATCTTACTACACTCTCTAAGAGTATGATGCAGATCGCACACCAATCTCCATTGCATCATCAATATCCCATTCTTGATGATCCTCGATTGGGGCTATTTGAGAATCGTGCTTAAGTCATCTGAGTTCTCACACACTCAATGACAGCAGTGATTCAAGGGAACACACATAAGAATAAATGCAAACAATCAAACATAATATTCTAATGAGTGTAACGCCATACATTTAATATTAACCAAACAATAATATTAAATCAATACTGAATATTATCTGAGTATTATGACCTTACAATGGATTGTCTCTAGGATACTAACACTAACACAATATCCCATTCTTGATGATCCTTGATCGGGGCTATTTGAGAATCATGCTTAAGTCATCTGAATTCTCACAACCTCAATGACAGCAATGACTCATGAGAACACTTGTATGAATAAATGCAAACAATCAAACATAATATTCAAACAAGTGTATTGCCATACATTAATATTAAGTGAACTATAATATTAAATCAAACTGAATATCATCGAGTATTATGTCCTTACAATAGATTGTCTTTAGGACACTGACACTAACATATTTCACTACCAAATTTGCTAGTTATGGTGTGTTAAGTAATGATTGCTGCATTTTAGTTCGTGGATGTAATGATTAACAGAAGTTAGTGTAATTTTGTTATACTCAATATTAGATTTTGATTATGTGAAGGAATTACTGTGAGATCCAAGATTTAGTATAGCTGAAATTGTTTCATGCTTGTGTGTAAAGCTATGACATTCAGTGTTAACTTGAGTGAAATTTGGGACTGATGGTTTTGATTTTTGTGAACTGTTATGTATTTTTCTTTATTTTCCTTTTATTTTTTGGATTCATCAAATGCTTGAGATGATTGTTTAACTCATCCAGTCAATTATGGTTAATAAGCAATAATATAAATAGAAAAAGAAAAGGGGTGGGCCCAAAAGTGACCCGTACAAGAGAAGAGTGTCACTGACGCAAAAGTGATCAGAAGACCAAAAGTACATCGCTAATCATAAAACAAGCAAGCTAACGAAGACTAACAGCTGTAGTGGCATATAAGGAGGCTTGTAGGGCATCCTGCATCTTCTTCGCTCTCATTCGTGTATTGTATTTTTCTTTTCTCTTGATCTCTTCCTTCGGGCCAGTATCTATTTCGTCTTTATTATCTTGCCAATTCGAGTCTTCGGGTCCACCTTGCCCCCTGAAATTTGTAAATAATATTGCTCTGCCTCAGTAATGGCCAAAGTAACCACATTTCCCTCGTCACTTCATGCTCTGCCGGAGGAAGCTTTGTCCCTGTGCTCTGTGCAGAATTCTCGACGAATGAGCCTTCCTTGTTTTCTTCATCTAGCATGTCTAATCATTTTTCAGATGTAGGTGTAGGAGAGGCCGTAGAATCCAAGTCCGAGACTGGATTACCATCGACCAAATTCTTGAATGAATTGGTAGTAACGGGCTCAGAAGGAGCCGAAACGGGTCGAGAAGGCGAAGCTGTTTGCTTTGGCAATTGCCAGCCCAGGTCATCCTGCTCTGCAGTCTTCTTATTTAGTTCCCTCTCCATAGCCTGTTCGGGCAAAACTTTGTCCTTTTCGGCCAGTCTAGGGCTGACCCAGTAATTGTGATACTTCCATTATCTAATATTCTTTTACACAGTCTTAGATCTTGTGTGTTAGTGAAGTTCAATATATAGCATATGCCTTGAAGGCTTTTCTGATAGTAATCCTTCCACGGTTAAGTGAAAATATAGTGTTCCAGTTGGACGTTTTATTTTTTGGTTTAATTGTTTGTGCTGTTTCTTACTGTTGGGGAAACCGTTTGTCGTGTAGGTTACAAGTTGCAAGCATGATTTCCACCTTCAATGCATTCTTGAATGGTACGTGTATTTTTGCATTTAAAGTTTAGGATTATCATTTTTTTGATACTTTACGGAGTTATGCTTTCTTATAAATTCATCTGATATGATATTTTTTTATAGGTGATATCTACAGAGGAGAAGATTTCATCATCGTCATTTAAAGTGCAAAAAGGAATAATGGCATGGAAGTTAGTTTTTGAGACATATAAGACATTGATTTTTTTTGTTTATTGTTTCATGTAGTAATTATAACAAAGATTGTTGATTGGTTTACAATTATTTGAAGGAGTTTTTTGTTAATGCAAATTATTTTTTTTATCTTTAATTAGTTTAGTTTATGTTGTAATATTTATTATTTAGTATTATTACTGATTTAATATATATAAAAATTCAAATAAATTGATAATAAAAGTAATTATTTCACGATGAAATAAATGCGTCACAATATGTATCATTTTTATGACGAAATAATAGTCACGGTATGTTAACTAATCATGACGATATATGTTGTTACTATATCAATTTCTTTAGTGAAGATTATCATCATCGTCACTGAATAATATTTTTTTATGACAGAAAATAATTTGTCAGTATTTTCACATCTTTTAACGACGACGAATATTTTGTCACTAAAGTCTAATTTTTTGTGACAAAATTTAGTTGTCATTATATCTATATATATAAGCACGATCATTTTTTCCGTCATTTTATTGTAATTCTTTCATGACGAAAATGTGAAATATGACGAACAATATATTATATTCAAATCTGAACTTTTAGTTATGATTATTATTTTCGTCACTAAATAATATATTATAGTGATAAAAATAATTTGTCATAATTTCCACATCATTTTGCGATAATAAATATTTTTGTCACTAAATCATACTAATTAGTGACAAATTTTATTGTCAATATATATGTATACATATAACGACGATCAACATTTCGTCACCGAATAACAAACCTTTCTTGACGAATATAGAAAATGTGACGAAATAACCAAGCTAACTGTGACAAAATTAACGTCACTAATGTAACTTTTTTGTGACAATTATTTATATTGTCATGTAAATTTGGACTTTAGTAACGAAATATCATATTAAGTGATGAATTTTCGATGCCTAATGTGACATTTTATGTGTCACAATAGATGGAAACATATAGTGACGATGACCTTTTTCTTCACCGGATGATGCCCTTTTAATGACGAATTAATATAGCATCACATTTTCATAATACCACGCACATTAAATGAAGATCTATGCCACAAAAAAATTCATCACAAATTATCAATAGTGACAAAAAATGATGTTTCAGTGATGAATTTTTTCGTCGGGATTCCTCAAATTTCTTGTAGTGCTTGGGTGTTTTGAACCAAAGTAGTGCATGAGACATTGGCGCCGTCCCCCCAGGACTTGGGCGTTTGAACCGATCTAGTGCATGGGACGTTGTCGTAGTCCTCTAGGACTTGGATGCTTGAATCGAACCATTGCATGGGACATTGCCACCATCTCGATGGGACTTAGGCATTTTGAAAAGAAAAGTGCATGGGACTTTGCCACCGTCCCTTCAGGACTTGGGCATTTTGAACCGAATAGTGAATGGAACGTTATCGCCGTCTTCTAGGAGTTATACGTTTGAACCGAACAAATGCATGGGAAGTTGCCACCGTACCCCTAGGACATGGGCATTTTGAACCAATATAGTGCATGAGACGTTGCCATCCTCCTCTAGGACTTAGATGCTTGAATATAACAGTGCATGGAACGTTGTCGCCGTCCCTCCAGGACTTGGGCGTTTTGAAACGAATAATGAATGGAACGTTACCACCGTTCTCTAGGCATTGGACGCTTGAACCGAACCAGTGCATGGGACGTTGTCGTCATCCCTCCTGGCCATGGGCATTTTGAACCAAATAGTGCATGGGACGTTGCCGTCCTCTAGGACTTGGACATTTTGAACCAAACTAGTATATGGGACACTGCCGCCATCCCCCCAGACCTTGGGCATTTTGAACAGATCTAGTTCATGGGATATTGTTGTCATCGTCTAGGAATTGGACATTTTGAAGCAAACAGTTCATGGGACGTTGTCGTCGTCCCCTCGGCACTTGGGCATTTTAAACCGAACAGTGCATTGGATGTTCCTGCCGTCCTCTAGGATTTGGACGCTTGAACTGTACCAGTGTATGTGACGTTGGAGTCGTCCCCTCGGGACTTGGGCATTTGAACCCAATATTGACTGGGACGTTCCCGAACTTTGGGCATTTTGAACCGATCAAGTGCATGTGACGTTGCCACTGTCCCCGCGAGACTTGGGCATTTTTAACCGAACAATGCATGGAACGTTGCCGCTATCCTCTAGGACTTGGACGCTAGAACCGAATCAGTGCATTGGACTTTGCCACCATCCTCGCGGCCCTTGGGCATTTTGAACCGATCAAGTGCATGGGACGTTGTTGCCGTCCTCTACGACTTGGACTTTTGAACCAAACTAGTTCATGGGACATTGCTACCATCCCTCTAGGACTTGGACATTTTAAAACGAAGAGTGCATGCGACGTTGCAGTTGTCCCTCTAGGACTTGGGCATTTTGAATCGAATAGTGAATGGGACGTTACCATCGTCCTCTAGAACTTGGACATTTGAACTGAACCAGTGCATAGGACATTGCAGCTATCCCTCAGGACTTGGGTATTTTGAACCGAATAGTGTATGGGATGTTGCCGATGTTGGCATTTTGAATAGAACAGTGCATGGGACATTACTGTCATCCTCTAGGACTTGGACTCTTGAACTGAAGTAGTGTATGGGACGTTGCTGCAGTCCTCTAAGACTTGGACGCTTGAATCTAACCATTGCATGGGACATTGCCACCGTCATGGCGGGACTTGAGCATTTTGAACCGAACAGTGCATGGGACATTGCCGCCGTCTCTCTAGGACTTGGGTGTTTTGAACCGAATAGTAAAGGGAACGTTATCGTCATCCTCTAGGACTTAGACGTTTGAACCGAATTAGTGTATGGTATATTGCCACCATCCTCCCAGGACTTGGGCATTTTGAACCACTCTAGTGCGTCGGACGTTGCCGCCGTCCTCTAGGACTTGGACATTTGAACATAACAGTGCATGGGACATTGCCGCCGTCTGTCCAGGACTTGGGCATTTTTAACTGAACAATGAATGGGATGTTACCGCCATTCTCTAGGACATGGACACTTGAACTGAACTAGTGCATGGGTCATTGCCGTCATCCCTCCGGGCATTGGGTGTTTTAAACCAAACAGTGCATGGGACGTTGCCGTCCTCTAGGACTTGGACATTTTAAACCAAGAATTCATGGGACGACGTTGTCGCCGTTCCTCGGGGACTTGGGCCTTTTGAACTGAATAATAAATAGAACGTTGTCGTCGTCCCTCCAGGACTTGGGCATTTTAAATCGAACAATGCATGGGATGTTCCCGCCGTTCTCTAGGATTTAGACGCTTGAACCAAACCAGTGTATGGGATGTTTCCGCCATCCACCTGGGGCTTGGGTGTTTGAACCAAACAATGCATGGATCGTTGCCGCCGTCCCTCCAGGACTTGGGCATTTTGAATCAAACAGTGCATGGGACGTTGTCGCCGTCCCCTCGAGACTTGGGAGTTTTGAACAAAATAGTGCATGGGACGTTGCCACCGTCCCTCAAAGACTTGGGCGTTTTAAACCAAAAAGTACATGGGACCTTGTCACCGCCCCTCCAAGACTTGGGCTTTTTGAATCGAATAGTGAATGGGACCTTGCCGCCGTCGTCTATGACTTGGACGCTTAAACTAATACAGTGCATGGGACATTGCCGCTGTCCCTCCGGTACTTGCGTGTTTTGAACCGAATAGTGCATGGGATATTGCCGCCGTCCTCTGGGACTTGGACGCTAGAACCGAACTAGTGCACGGGACTTTACCAACGTCCCCACGAGAGTGGGGCATTTTTAACTGAACATGCATGGGATATTGTCTCATCGTTCCTCCAGGACTTTGACGTTTTGATCTGAAAAGTGAATGTGACATTACCGCCATCGTATATGACTTGGAAGCGTGAACCGAACTAGTATATGGGACACTTTCGCCGTCCCCCAGACCTTGGGCATTTTTCAATCGATCCAATTCATGGGATATTGCTGCCATACTCTAGGACTTGGGCATTTTTGAAGCAAACATTTCATGGGACGTTGCTGTCATCCCCTCGGACTTGGGCATTTTGAACTAAACAATGTTGAGGAATATTATTTTTTAACATGTCAAGATCTATTCGGGACGTAAATTAAATATGAATTAACATAAATCTAATTCTATGATTTTAATAATTAAATCGTGTAATTCACGTAATTTGAATAACGGTAAAACAGTAAATCCCTCAAAATGCGGAACTAAGGGATTACACGTTTACTTTTGATCGGAGAGACACCTTTGAGAATAGGCACAAAGTGATATGATTCAACCAAAAAACCTTCTCAAGTATTCCCGAAGTCCAAGCTTGATGATCTAGTAGGAGATCCTTCAAACTCTCTAACACTCGAGGAAATAAATAATTTCTTGTTGCACACAATTGAAATTTTTTAAAAAATACAAATTGTCGGCGTTTTAACAATATTTGATATTTTTGTCGACGCTGATAAATTTCCAAAAAATTAATTTATGTGTTACTGGAATCATCTGGGACTGAAAAAATCAGTGCCTAATTTATAACCATAAGGGGGTGGAACGAAATTTTGATTACAAAAAGGATATGGATGTGAGATTTTATTCCCCAAGAGATAATTATATCTTCTCCACATATCTTCCACATTTATCTTTTTCCACAAGATTCTCTTCCTTCCTTATCTATAATTTTTGAAATATTCATCAAGAAACCAAAGTCAAAGATTCTTGAAATTATTGGAAGATCATGTTCTCTAACAAACCTTATCTTCCTGCCATAATATCTTTTCAAGAAATCTTTTCTTTAATCTTGAAAAAATAAAAAAATACATTTTTATAAATATAATTTTTAAAATTATATTTTTTTAATATATATATATATATATATATATATATGTATATCTTCTTGCAACAATTAATTCTTTTATTTTAACCACCTCTTGTTAATGGACTTATATTGGGCTACTTGAGGGGCCTTTAGGAGAATTTGGATTGGACCTCCCAATGGGTCTGGAAACCAATATTGAGCCCCAATATTTTCCAACCCATTAATATTAATTCATTCTACTATAGAATTAATATTGCACTATCCATCCTAACCCATATTACGAAATATGGCTTCTGGTAATTATTTCTCGTGTTTAAGATTCATTGGAGTACGGACAACTCACCCATTATTATCGTACCGAAATTTAATCCACTGTACAAGATTGATATGATAAACCTTATGAGCCCACCAAGGGGACAAAATCAAACAAGACTTTCCAAGGACACGATTCTTTGTTTAAATCTTGGCGATATGTCATGTAATTAATAATATTTTCCAAAATAAAAAGTATTGAATCTCATTGACTCGCTACCCATAATAAATCAAAGCAGTAAATATTAACTACATACAATCCCATTTAAGTGATAGAGATTAAGAAATTACAACCACTGAGTCTAATTCTTCATTCTCAAGTCAATCTAGAAGAATTTTCTCATTATAGGTCCTATTCAGCACATCATTATGTACTAGTGTAACATATTGGTCAAGACACACCAATCCAAGCATTACACATCAACTTTTACCAATGGATTGTTCAATTGCATCTAGTTGTGAATTAGTTATACTTATATACAAGGAACTGATAATGTGATCTTTTGTGATCTTCTACACACCACATTATCTACAATGTAAAGTAATGAACGATTATGCAATAAATATGTAACATTCATGATATTTAAAATAATAGTGATAAAAAGATTATTCTCATAAATACGTGCCAGAATCAGTTTATGTACATAAGTAGCATTCAAAGCATACTTGCCAGTATAACCCTAACAAACAGTGCATGGGACGTTGCCCCAGTCCTCTAAAATTTGGACGCTTGAACTGAACCAGTGCATGTGACGTTGCATCCATCCCCTCGGGACTTGGGCGTTTGAACCGAACATTGAATTGAATGTTCCCCGGGCATTGGCCATTTTGAATCGATCAAGTGCAAGGGACGTTGCCACCGTCCCCATGGGACTTGGGCATTTTGAACCAAACAGTGCATGGGACGTTTCCGCTATCCTCTAGGACTTGGACGCTATAATCGAATAAGTGCATGGGACTTTGCTACCATCCCAGCGGGACTTGGGCATTTTGAACCTATCGAGTGCACGGGACGTTGTCGCCGTCCTCTAGGACTTGGACTCTTGAACCAAACCAGTGCATGGGACATTGTCACCATCCCTCTAGAGCCTGGGGGATGGCGGCAACTGTTGGGATATTTTAGTTTTGATAATTTATGCCAAAACATTATCAACTTGTGTTATTCAAGCTAATTTACAGGTAACAAGTTAAGGGGCAACGAAAGAACAAATTGAGGGGGAACTCACGAAATCAGAAGAAAAAGATCGAGATCAGATGAGGCTGCAGACGAGAATGATCGAGATCAGATGAGTAAGATGAGTTCCGGAGTCAACTGATGAGCTGTGCAAAATCAGAAGTAAAGAAAAGTTAAAGCCAGCAAATCAGAAGAGAAGGTTGCAGATCAGAAGATGAGCAAAAGAGACTGATCACGATCAGACGTGATCGAGATCAGATATGAAGATGAGCAGATGAGACTGATCGAGATCAGACGTGATCGAGATCAGATATGATAACCTGATGTACTGACCTGATGCTATCCTGAGATGCTGAACTGAATAAATGATGATCTGATCAGTCGAGCTGATCAGATCGGGTAAAGAAGAAATCAGATATCCTGAGTCAATGTGACCTGAGGGTCAGAATGTCTGAACTCAGAAGAGCTGAACTCAGTAAGCCTGAGTGTCAGTATACCTGATCAGACAAGGTCCGCTGAAGAGAAGTCTGCTGAATCAAGGAACCTGAGACTCAGATAACCTGAAGGCTCAGATAACCTGAAGGCTCAGATAACCTGAAGGCTCAGATAAACTAAAGGTTCAGATAGCTCAGATAAACTGAAGGCTCAGACAGCTCAGATAACCTGAAGGCTCAGATAGCTCAGATAACCTGAAGGCTCAGAAGAAACTGAAGAATATAGCCGTTAGATTCAGCTGACGTGGACCAATGAGAGGAAGACGACAAGCCTGAAAAAAGCTACAAAAAGCAACAGAGTAGTATGTATTTGAATGTGATTCTCTCCAACGGTAACATTCAAATCCACACTATAAATACAAGTTCTTCCTTCATTATCAAGTGTGGAAGTGTGGAGAAATGCGTGAAAACACCATTGAAGCTACAGAGCCAAATCATGTAGCATTTCCACCATAGAACACAGAGCAAGAAATACACGCATATATTCAAGATTGTTCTACCCTAGCTCTAAGCACAAATGTAATATCCTAAGCTTAGAGAGATTTTCCCATCCTTAGCATTAAGGCTAAACAAATGTAAGGGAAAATCTCAACCTAGTTGGAAACCAAACAAACCTTTACCCGAATCAGTTTGAGTTAGGTTAAGTTTGTCACCGCAAGATTTCAGACTAGGGATTCTAGTTTCTGATTTCTGGGATCGGTTGAGTGTGAACTCGGTAAACATCTAGCAATCCCGAAAGGGAGGGTAGGCAATCCCGTAAGGGTGATAAGTCCCATTTGAGTGCGAACTAACACATAAAATAAAGTCCAGTAGGTTAAGTTGGTGCCCCGAAAGGGAAGAGTGGATGTAGGGCGGGTTTCGTCCGAACCACTATAAAATCTTGTGTGTTCTTTACAGTTTTATGTTTATACTTGTCATATGCATTCGATTACAAGCAAAACAACACACATCGTTCTTAAAAGCGAAAAATTTGGAATCACTCTGCCCTCACCCCTGTTTTATATGCATCACATGTCATGTTTGCTTTCGCACGCGCAAAATGGGTTTTTCGACACTTAAACTCGGGACCAACAGCAACGTCTCATCTATGTCCTAGAGGATGACGATAACGTCTCATTCACTATTCGGTTCAAAATGCCAAAGTTCTGGAGGGATGGCGGCAACGCCCCATGTACTATTTGGTTAAAACGTCTAATTCCTACGGGGACGGTAGCAACGTCCCATACACAGGTTCAGGTCAAGCTTCCAAATCCTAGAGGATGACGGTAACTTCCCATGCACTGGATCGTTTCAAAATGCCCATGTAATAGGGGGACGACGTCAACGTCCCATGCACTAGTTCAGTTCAAGCGTCTAAGTACTAGAGGACGGTGGCAACGTCCCATGCACTGGATCGGTGCAAAACGCCCAATTCCCAGAGGGACGGCGGCAACGTCCCATGCATTGGTTCAGTTCAAACGTCCAAGTCCTAGAGGACGGCGGTAACGTTCCATGCATTGTTCAGTTCAAAATGCCAAAGTCCCAAGGGGACGGCAATAATGTGTCATGCACTAGGTCGGTTTAAGCGTCGAAGTTCCAGAGGACAGCGGTAACGTGCCATTCACTGTTCGGTTCAAAATGCCCAAGTCCTGGAGGGACGGTGGTAATATCTCATGCACTATTCGGTTCAAAATGCCCAAATCTCGGGGGGGACGACGACAACATCCTATGCATTGGTTTGGTTCAAACGTCTAAATCCTAGAGGACAACGATAACATCCCATTCACTGTTCAGTTCAAAATGCCATATCTTGGAGGGACGTGGCAATGTCCCATGCACTGTTTGGTTAAAAATGGCAAAGTCCCGCGGGGACAATGGCAACCTCCCATGCACTAGTTCGGTTCAAGCGTCCAAGTCCCAAAGGTGTTGGGGTTATACGTGAAAGTATGCTTTTACTTTGTATAACCTATGTATTAAACACTTATTTACTGAAATAATCTATTTATCACTGTTGCATTAGATATGAATGAATGTTATATATTTACTGCAAATTGTTCATAAAATAGCACGTGTTACAATATAGTTAATGTGGTGATACCAGATCACAAAAGATCACATTAACAGTCCCTTGTAAATGAGTGCACATTTCACAACTTAGATAGATCTGAACAATCTATTAGTAGTGGTTGATGTGTAAGGCTCAGATTGACTTGTCTTGACCAAGAGATTACACTAGTGCATTTGTTGCACTGAAGCGGACCTACAGAGAGAATAAGCTCTTCCGTACTGACTTATGGGATGAAGAGTTAGACCTCAGTGGTTGTTGATTTCTTAATCTCTATCACTTAATAAGAATTGGGTGTGATTGATAATTATGGCTTTGACTTATGATGGGAAGAGAATCATCGCGACTTCGATACGTTAAATCTTGGGTAATAATATTAATTACATGACGATTGCTAAATTAATACAGAGAATCGTGTGCTTGGATAGTCTTGTATAATTTGTCCCCTTGGTGGGCTCAGAACTTTTATCATACCAAATCTTGCAAGTGGAATTATTTTTCCGTTATAGATAATAATGTTGAGTTGTCCTTACTCCAAGGATAAATATATTAATTAATATAAAGCTTTTCAGTGGCTTAATTAATTAATGGCCTAAATAATCTTAAACACGGGAAATAATAACCGAGAGTCATATTACCGTAATATGGGTTAAGATGGATAGTGCAATATTAATTATATAGTGGAATTAATTAATATTAATGGGCTGAATAATATTGTGGCTCAATATTGGAATTCAGAGCCCATTGGGAGGTGTTTAAAATGAAAAGGTGTTTAAAATAAATTAAATATTTTTGTTGCATATGTTTCCAAAATTTTCGAAAAAAATAAAGGGGAGAAAGAAAAAGATTTTCTTGATTTTCTTGAAGAGATTTTATGGAATAAGTATTCTTGGAATACAAGTTTTATCCCATAAATACAAGAAAAGTCAAAGATCTTATTTCTTCCTTTATTTAAGTGATATTTTCAAAATTATTGCATATATGGGGAAGAAAAGATATTTTGTGAATATTATACATGAAATTTTCGCCCCCCCTCCCCCCTTGTGTCTATATATAGGAGATGAATTTTTCATCCCCAATACAATTCCATGTATTGGAAAAATTAGAAATCCACAAAGGTGGTGTAATAAAATATTTATTTGAGAAGAACCTCCGACAAAAGTTATTGAACGAGGGCTTGGGAATACTTGAGAAGGACTTTCGGTTGGTAGCCAGATACATGATCCTGTCTGTCTCAGAAGCTGTCACACCAACGGGTAAGTTTACGTGAACTCCTAGAAATTCCACATGCTAGAACTTTTACGTGTTTATTATTTGGATGACGTTGTTCACATTATTATTATATGAATTCACATAGGTTAATTAATGTTAATAATAATCTGAGATTTAAATTTGTGTTTATGAGTTCATCCCGAATAGATTCTGGAATAACGTATCCCAACAAAAGGACGGCGGAACGTCCCATGCACTGGATCGGTTCATAAGGCCCAAGTCTCGGGGGAATGGTGCCAACGTCCCATGCACTGGTTCGGTTCAAGCGTCCAGGACATAGGGGATGGTGGTAACGTCTCATTCACTATTCGGTTCAAAACGCTCAAGTACTGAAGGGACGGCGAAACGTCCCATGCACTGTTCGGTTAGAAACACCCAAGTCCCACGGGGACGGTGGCAACATCCCATGCACTGGTTCGAATCAAGCGTCCAAGTCCTAGAGGACTGTGACAACATCCCATGCACTGGATCAGTTCAAAATGCCATATGCTCGGGGGGACGGCGACAATGTCCCAAGCACTGGTCCGGTTCAAAATGCCCATTCTCTGAGGGACAGTGGCAACTTCCCATGCACTGGTTCAGTTCATGCGTCCAAGTCCTAGATAATGGCGCCAACGTCCGATGCACTGTTCGGTTCAAAATGCCCAAGTCCCGAGGATGGCGACAACGTTCGATGCACTGTTTGGTTGAAAACACCTATGTCTCGAGGGGACGGCGCCAACATCCCATGCTCTGGTTCAGTTCAAGCGTCCAAATCATAGAGGATGATGGCAACGTCCCATGCACTATTCGGTTCAAAAAGGCCAAGTCCTGGGGGGACGGCGGTAACATCCCATGCATTGTTTTGTTCGAAATGTCCAAGTCCTAGAAATGGCGGTAAAATCCCATTCAATGGTTCGGTTCAAAATGTCCAAGTTCCGCAGGGACGGTGGAAATGTCCCATACATTAGTTCGCTTTAAGCGTCCAAGTCCTAGAGGACAGCGGGAACATCCCATTTACTATTCGATTCAAAACGCCCAAGTCCTGGAGGGACGGCGGAAACATCCCATACACTGGTTCAGTTCAAGCGTCCAAGTCCTAGAGGATAGCGGCAATGCCCCATGCATTGTTTGGTTCAAAACGCTTAAGTCCCTGGAAGATGGGGGCAACCTCCCATTCACTAGTTCAGTTGAACCGTCTAAGTCCTAGAGGATGGCAGTAATGTCTCATTCACTGTTCGGTTCAAAATGCCCAAGTCCTAGAGGGACGGCGACAACGTCCCATGCACTATTTGATTCAAAATGCCCAAGGCTTGGGGGGACGGCAACAATGTCCCATGTACTAGTTCGTTTCAAGCTTTCAAGTCGTAGAGGATGGTGGTAACATCCCATTCATTGTTCGGTTCAAAATGAAAAAGTCCTGGAGGGACGATGCCGACGTCCCATGCATTTGCCTGTTAAAAACATCTAAGTCCCGTGGGGACGGTGTGTTGTATTTAAGATTATCTCGAGCATATTAACAATCACTCACGAATAGATTGAATGGGAAAGCAAGGTGTGACGCGTAATTTGGTTACCCGGTTCGCCGGAATCCGACTATGTCCGGGGGCAATACTAACCCAAGAAAATCTAATACTTTCTGCCTAGAACACTATATCTCTCTTTTCTCTTACATTGTGAGTACACTGTCATATTTATAGGTTAAACTACTAGGGCTACAATTGCTCCTTGGGCCGTGTCCACTGGCCTTTTAGGGTTCCCTCTTCGGATATGGTAGTTCCCGCTCTTTATGACCGAGATCTTCGCGCCTGGATACGCCTCCCATATTTATCTCCGGGAAATCCGGCTCTTCAACCATCTTGATATCATTCCTTGCTTATCTACTTCGGCCTCGGGTGGTCGCCCATAGCCACTAAACACACTAGCTGGGGTCGCCTTTTATGGTCGCTCCACCTGGCCGGTCCTTGCTCTCCAGCCCAGGTTAGAGGTCACCTTGCGGCCCTGGTCTTGGCCACGTCCTAAGCGGATGGTCACCCCATTGTTATGGGGCCACAACAACTGCCCCCAAGTCGCTAGTGAGATGCTCGCTGGTCAGCCTGGCTTTTTGCGTGTGCGATCCCCAAGGCACGACTGTGGTTGCCCCTGGTCTCGATAAGCTCAACGGTTGCCTCGAAAGGACGTTGGTGCTGACATCGCGTTTGCAATGTGATGATGGCGCGTGGAGGCCACGCGCTCTGCTTTTTTTGGGATTTTGCGAATCTTCCCCGGAATTTGAAAAAATATTTGCAATTGGACCCCCGCCTTTATTTATAAAATGGGGGGAACCATGGCGTTGGAAGATCTTCTTGATTTTTCTCTGATACGGACCGCTCATCTCCGCCTTTGGGGACTCCACTCTATACTCCGCTCCCCGTGCGAGAGGTTCCCTCGGCCAGGGCTAGCAGTGGGGGCGGGCGCCGCCGCGATATTGGTACTTCCCACAGGAAGGGGGGATACTCTCCGGCGGATCTTGACGTGTATCAGTCCCTCGAGGACCTGGGTAACCTCACCCTGGAGCCATTGACCGGCCCGTCCGGGGATGGCGCTGTGTCCGATCTACCTGAGACATCAACCCACCGGGACGAGGAACATCCTGATTATTTCAATTACCGGGCGTATCGGGCCGGCCTCGAGCACTGGCGCCCACTGCGATAGGTTGTGCGACCAGCTAAGAAGTCTCATTTTTTTATAAATGATGAGAAGAGGATGTTAGTGTTAGTGTTCTAGAGACAATCCATTTTAAGTACATAATTCTCAGATAATAATCAGTTGTGATTTAATATTATTATTTATTTAATATTAAATATATGGCGTTGCACTTATTAGAATATTATGTTTGATTGGTTGCATTTGTTCTTATCTGTGTTCCTGAGTGTGTGAGAACTCAGATGACCTAAGCATGATTCAGAAATGGCCCCAATCGAGAATCATCAAGAATGGGATATTGATGATACAATGGAGATTGGTGTGCGATATGCATCATACTCTTTGAGAGTGTAGTAAGATCTCACTTACTACGAGATACTAGGTATCTCATGATGGATGCACAAATACCTTAGAGGGTATTGGTATACCCATCCGAGAAACCATTTGATGTAGTTTCACTATATGTGTCTACGGGTGTCTCGGTTACTGGGAGCGATGCAATACTCCTTTGACTTGAGGTCAATACGCACGACATGTGTGGAGTGATGAACTTTGACCATGACCGATACTTGCACCCGTCTATGGGTAGATATGGCTTGGATTGGGTTCATCACAAAGTGCATGTGCGTGGTAGTTGAGCCAAAAAAAGGATTCATTCCTCAAAGTGGATTTAGAGAGAATACTCATCTTCTCATCATAATTGGATCAAAGTCATTGACCAATGCACGTCAACTTGGACTTTGTGGCACAAGTGATCAATTAGTGATTAGAGATAAATTGATTAAGTTATTTGAATAGACACTTCATCATGTTCAAGACTTAATCGAGTATTCGCGAATGAAAGGAGGAAATCGTAATTGCCCATGTTTCAGTTACAGGTAGTTGCACATTTTCTTGCAACGTACCTCATATATTGAAAATGTCTGATTTATTGTCTAGGGTTCAATTAAGACCGTTAGTTTGACTAATCACTCGATATATGAGGGCTTATAGGTCACACAACAAGTAATGGTTATTTACTAATTATAGTTGGTTGATTAAATGTTAAATTAGATTTAATATTTAATTTATGGAGAAGTAATTAATAATAGATTAATTTAGAATTAATTATTATTAATGTTTAATTAAATTGGATTTAATTAAATAAGAATTCCCAATAATAATATTTGGAATATTATTGTAGGATTTAATATATATGGAAATAAATCGTAGAGATTTGTTATATATGGAATTTAAATCCGTAGAGATTTATATGTGGGAAATAAATCTAAGAGATTTATTTAAATAAAGATTAGGGATTTTATTTCCCAATCAAGTTAGCTTGAGATTTAAGCTAGACATCTCCTATATATATGAACTCTTGGGAATTCATAATATGTGAGTTCATATTTTCTCCATAAAATCTCTAAGTTAGAATTTTCCTAGCAAATTCATCTCGGGGATTCAACACTGGCAGATCTGTTTAGATTAGTAAACGACTATTACGTGGATACCATAGTTGAGGAATCTGTGTACGAATTGCTATAAGAATTCTGTTTATGTTTACTCGTATTTAATTATGCAATTAACTGTTCGTTGTTGGTGAACTTTAATTTCCGCTGCGCATTTATTACGTGTTTACGAGCCTCTATAATCCAACAATGGTATCAGAGCTTCAGGCTCTTGATTTAATTGCTAATTGATTTATATTAGAAAGTTTTTTTTAATATATACGTGATGGTGCGGTTGAGTTTGACGTCAACCGCACCACAAAATTGTGTTGTTTAATTGAGGGATACACGAATCGGTATCAAGTTATTAGTGAATGGTTTTATTTGATAAAACCACTCACTTATTTATGCTGCCCAATTTTCTTTGTCTTCCTAGTTGTGTCTTCAATTTAGGGTTTTTCTGAAAACCCCAATTATCACACTCCACCATGCTCCTTTCGCTTGGCGACGGAGACCCGAGGCGCGTCGCTAGGCGATGACCGCATGGACCCGATCATGCAGCGCGATGGCAATGCATCCCTGGTTCGCTCGTTCTCCCTGATTCGTTCGCTCTCACCTAGAAATCTGCGATGTGGTTTTGGCTCGCGAGCGGTGACGGTTCACCGTCGTCTTCTACGGCAAGTTACTCCACCTCCAGGGTTTGCAGCGGCGGCGTTCCATGGCTTCGATCTATCACTTGGAGCGATTAATCAACCGTTTGCACCGAGCGACAGAGGCGACTCACCTGCACGCGCGATGCGATGCGGTGATGTCGCCCGCGTTTGAGAACGACGGCGATGATACTTCGCGAATGCTCGTCGGAACCGCTCCTAACGGAGTCACGTGGACCTACTTCGCGTCGGTCACATCTTCGTTTGTCCATGTTTCTCGTCACTGCTCTTGACCCTATTCTGGACTGTTTCTTGCTTTGTTGTTCTTTGATGATTGACGAATAAGATTGATGAAACTGAAATCTGGAGTTTGAGGTTTGGAAATTGGGTGTTCAATTTTTCGGATTGGATCTCATTGGGATGGGTGATGATGTTGGGGGGGCTGTTTTGAAAATTCAATTTGAGACAGGCCCTCCCGTGTAATTTTAAAAATTGCACCTGAGCCCCCGATGATTAAACAAATTCAACTTGATGAGTTTTAATTTTTGAAATTAAAATTTAAAAGGTTGAAACTAAAGTTGAAGTAAAATTAGATTTTATTTAATAATTAATTGAATTAATTATTTTAATAATCGTTTAAAGAATTGATTAAATTTTTTAAAATTGGATTTTAAACTTGGTTTAAGTTTTGATTATTAAATCCCACTACGTTAACTTATTTGTTTAAATTTGTTAACGTCTTTAAAAGGACCGTTTATAATTGTTTGGGTAGGCGGCGTCCAATATATGTCGGACCGTATTAATTGCTTAGGTAGAAGGCGCCCATATAAGTGTTAGTCCGTAATAAATCATGTTTGGGTAGGCGGCGCCCAATAATTGCTCAAATGTCATGTAGAGTAACATGTTGGATCTCGATTAAGCAATTAATACCCCGCCTTTAAAAATGCTCCTCACTAAAATATGATTTTTCATTAATTTGATAAGATGTCTTCCATCAAAGTTAAAAGTAAACAGGAGATTTCATTCCAATGAGTACATAAAGACCCTCGTCTTTTGCTCAGATCTACATCTAATGGGACTTTTATAGGGACATGTAATGTTGTCGTTTGATGGTTGTAAACCAACTTAAGGGTAAGGGACATCAGTCCTCGTGGGGAACAAAGGGTAAGGGACATCAGTCGAACTAGGTTTGAAAAACTAGGAATTGCAAATTGTAATTAGTTTGGAGATCTACCAATTATGCTATTATAATGATCAGCCCTCGCTGAGAATATAATAGTAGTAATGTGGATCCTAGTCCATTATGATTTATATTTGATATAAATTCGTATTTTTCCGATGAGGTCGTTAAGTATGTGAAAATAATGGAAACAAAATAAATTTAAAGGTCACATTTATTTTGATTGTTGAATATTGATCATAGGAATAATGTGTTTTAATTCCTGTTTTATTTTATTTCTCTAGGATTGTTGAAATGAATAACTTGTCATTGAGAAGCGTTTTGGAAAGAACAAATAGGTTGGGCCAAACTTTCTCGGCTGACACCGAAATGTTTGTTTGGTGCTCATGCAAGAAAAGATTAAGTACATGTTGGACACGCCAATCCCTGCTACCCTGGAGGCTGGTACTGAAGAGTATGAGGCGTTTGACGCCGCAGCTCAGAAGATGCATCAAGAGGATGCTTCCCAGGTTCATTGTGTTATGCTACTCGGGATGACTCCCGAACTGCATAGGCAGCATGAGAAGATGCTTCTCTTGGAGATGATCAAGCATCTGAAGGATCTCTTTGATTCTGAATTTCATTCCGAGATTTATGAAGTGATGAGAGATTTGTTTAGTTGCCGATTGTCTGAGGGAGGGAAGGTTTCTCCTCATGTGTTAAAGATGATTGGGTTAATAGAGAAACTTGGTCGCCTGGGCATTGAGCTCAAGATCAATGTTGTTGTTTATGCCATTCTTTAGTCACTTCCCGATTCATATTCTAGTTTCGTAGTAAATTTTAATATGAATAAGACAAAATCGACTATGCCCGAGTGTGTGAGAACTCAGATGACCTAAGCATGATTCTCAAATGGCCCAATCGAGGATCATCAAGAATAGAATATTGATGATACAATGGAGATTGGTGTGCGATCTGCATCATACTCTTTGAGAGTGTAGTAAGATCTCACTTGCTACGAGATACTAGGTATCTCATGATGAATGCACAAATACCTTAGAGGGTATTGGTATACCCATCTGAGAAACCTTTTGATGTAGTTCCACTATATGTGTCTATGGTTGTCTTGGTTAGTGGGAGCGATGCGATACTTCTTTGACTTGAGGTCAATACGCACGACATGTGTGGAGTGATGAACTTTGACCATGACCGACGCTTGCACCCTTCCATGGGTAGATATGGCTTGGATTGGGTTCATCACGAAGTGCATGTGCATGGTAGTTGAGCTAAGAAAAAGATTCATTCCTCAAAGTGGATTTAGAGAGAATACTCATCTTCTCATCATAATTGGATCAAAGTCATTGGTCAATGCACGCCAACTTGGACTTTGTGGCCAAGTGTGACATAAGTGATCAATTAGTGATTAGAGATAAATTGATTAAGTTATTTGAATAGACACTTCATCATGTTCAAGACTTAATCGAGTATTCGCGAATGAAAGGAGGAAATCGTAATAGCCCATGTTTCAGTTACAGGTAGTTGCACATTTCCTCGCAACGTACCTCATATATTTAGAATGTCTGATTTATTATCTAGGGTTCAATTAAGACCGTTAGTTTGACTAATCTCTCGATATATGAGGGCTTATGGGTCACACAACAAGTAATGGTTGTTTACTAATTATAGTTGGTTGATTAAATGTTAAATTAAATTTAATATTTAATTTATGGAGAAGTAATTAATAATAAATTAATTTGGAATTATTTATTATTAATGTTTAATTAAATTGGATTTAATTAAATAATAATCCCAATAATAATATTTGGAATATTATTGTAGGATTTAATATATATGGAAATAAATCGTAGATATTTGTCATATATGGAATTAAAATCCGTAGAGATTTATATGTGGGAAATAAATCTAAGAGATTTATTTAAATAAAGATTAGAGATTTTATTTCCCAATCAGGTTAGCTTGAGATTTAAGGTAGACCTCTCCTATATATATGAACTCTTGGGAATTCATAATACGTGAGTTCATATTTTCTCCATAAAATCTCTAAGTTAGAATTTTCCTAGCAAATTCAACGCTGGCAGATCTGTGCAGATTAGTAAACGACTGTTACGTGGATACCATAGTTTAGGAATCCATGTACGAATTGCTGTAAGAATTCTGTTTACATTTACTCGTATTTAATTATGCAATTAAGTTTTCGTTGTTGGTGAACTTTTATTTCCGCTGCGCATGTGTTACGTGTTTACGTGCCTCTATAATCCAACAGAGGAGGTCGACCGTGACTGAGGTTGAGCTTGATGCGGCCCGTGCTTGGTACGAGACCCCCAACGATGTATTTTTCTACCGCCCTGATGACTCCAAGCGAGCCAACCGGCCTCCAGCGGGCATGATTGCCATACATGAGGCCTCTTTGGACGTCGGCCTCCGCTTTCCCTTTCACCCGAACATCTCGCATTTGTTAGCCGCCTGGCAACTTGCTCCGGCCCAGATAACTCCTAACGGGTGGAGCTACATCTTGTCAACCATGCATGGATGTCCTCGGCCAGGTTGGAATGTATCGTCTTCCTTCTCCAATGGAGTTCAACTTTTACTGGTCGTTGATCGCCCAACATGATCAGGACGGCAACTTTGCCTTCAAGAATCGGCCTGGCAACTGTATAATATGGGGCATCGTGAATAAGGTGAAGAATTGGCATACACGCTGGTGGTTCATTGGTGGGGCATGGCACAGTGGTGCCCCTGACACTGTTGAGGAGATCCGCATCCCTTCAGATTTCCAAGATCGGACCCCTCATAAGATCCTTGAGACGCTCTTGTGTCCCTCCATGCTAATCTAATTCTTCTTTCTTTTTGCAGGAGTTATTGTTGCAGACGAGCGTCAGTTGAAATAAGATTTTGAAGCTGCTCATCGTCTTGCCTTCGAGTAGCCCTACGAATTCCTATATGTGGACTTCTTCAATTCCACTTCCGAGAGGTTGTGGGGTGGCTTGCAAACATTCCCTCGCAAACTCGGTCGGCCAGGTGAGGGTTGTATGTGCGTTGGATTGCGAGATTATTTGTCATCCGATGATTAATTCGTATCCCCTTTTGTGCAGTTGCCTACTACCCCATCCAATCGACCACACTGACTCCGACGAAGATGTCTTCACGCCGTAATCCTGCTCTCAACTTTTCTCGCACCGGGTCCGCAATGCGTCCCACATCTTTGGCCCGTGGGGGCGGCGTGGTGGAGACTGGGGGTCTTCTCGGACGAATTGGTCTAAGGATAAAGGGAAGAGCAAGGAGGGTTGAGGGGATGCTCGCCTGGCTCGCGTGATTGATTCTCGTATCCGAAAGCGTGCCCGGCATGGTGGCCGCTCTCCACGTGCTGCAGTGGGTGAAGGGGAAGATGCTCCTCCTCGGGAGTCGGTGCTTGATGCTCGCCCCCGCCGCCTCCGTCCCGTCGCCAATTCTCGGACGACCATTCCTTCATGTTCTGGGATGTTGATCGCTCTGGAGAGTGAGTGTCTGCGTCGTCATTTTGTTGTGCACGCCCCTTTTCTATTTTCGCAACATCTCTGAGTCGAGCTATTTTTCTTTCAGGTTCGTGGACTTCCCTCCACTCGTTGCCGACTACCTGTGGTCAAGAATGCCCCCTATAGTTGGGGTCTCTGGTCGACTGGCCTCGATACATGCGGCATTTTGTCCGGGATGTGCCCCGCTGTTGGTCCTTGGACGACCATCTCGCTGCCTCCTCTAGCACCAAGGAGAACAACCTCTACACCGCTTTGATCTATTCCTAGAAGGTGGCCACCTTCCTTGAGCGGGTTGTGGAGCAGAACGATCAAGACCTTGAGACTTTCTGCTCGGCTCTGGACGAGCAGAAGAAGAAGCTGGAGGAGGCGACCACAGCCATGGCTCAGATGGAGGCTGAATTAAAGGCTGCCCAAGATCGGTTGGCCGAGTTGGCTTTGCAAGTGGCGGATGTAAACACTAAGTGGCACGCCAAGATTACCGGCAATCGCCTCGAATCGGTGACCCTGAAAGGTAGGGTGGACGAGCTTAACCGCCAGTTGGCCGAGTCCCATTCCTTGGCGGTCGACTACGAAGCTAAGGTGGAAAGTCTCGAGCTCCAAATGTCCTGAGAGGCTTCCCTTCAGGCTGTCGATGACACTGCATTGGGGATCTTCTCATATATCAGTGCTTATGCGGACGTCCTTTGGGCTGTGTTTCATCGTGAACCCTCCGTCGATGCCTCCGTGCTTGTGGAGGACTTCATGGCCTTTGTCACCGACTGCCCCCTGAGGCCGACGTGGTGCTGCCTGTGGCAGATTTGGCCAATTTCAACATCGATCTATCATTTCTGGCGCCAATGAGCAGGTTGCGGCAGCCGGGCGAGGGTGCCGATCAAGGGACTTCCTCTGAGCATGCCCTTCTCGGCTCTGTTGTGGAGCCTGGGTCGGTGGCTGAAGCGGTGGAGGTCAGTGGTGCAGAGGCAGGCGCCCAGAGTGGGGAGGTTACTGAGGGCGAGGTGCCAGCGGGTGACCAGATTGTGGTCGAGCAAGAGGTTAGGTCGGGGGATGACGTTTAGCTCCTCCCCCTCTGTCAAAGTTTGTTCAGGGTGTCTTCAAACCCCTTTTTAATTTTTCTTCAGTGTTGGTGGCCCTTCGGGGCGTGAATGTATAAATGGCCTAGGACCCTTTTTGTACTCGGCCTTCGGGCGTTTATTATTAACTAATGAAGCTTTTTGACTTTGTCGCTTTCGTTGTTTGTTTATATATGAGTTGCTTTATCGCCTTTGAACTATTGGTCATGTGATCCCGGACATACACCGGTGACTATGAGACTTGCCTATATTCTGATCGCCATTTTGTTTTTTGTGCTATGTATCCAAACTATATTTTAACCGTCTTATCTCGTGTGGTGTGACTAAACTTTGGCTTAGTCGTGTTGCGGTGCTGTCCTTATGAAGGTCGTCGTTCTTGGCGCATTGTCAATTCGAGGAGCGGCCTTGTCGACGTGAGTTCTGGAGTTCGCTTCCTGCCATAGGTGGTAGGCTTACATGTTTGGCGACCACTCTTTTGGCTCGACCGTTGTCGCCCAGATTGTCCGCGGGACGATTCCTGGTTGACTTTGTTCTAAGGTATATAAGCATATGGGGAATTTTGTTGTTCACATATTTTATTTAAAAGAAGTTGATTACAAGGGATTTTCCTTGGGACCAAGGAGTTATTACATTTCTGATGGATACAAATATGGCTTAACTAAAAACGGGTTGTTAGCTATTTTCTACTGGTAGTATTTCTTGAGGTGAGCCGCGTTCCATGGGTATTTAGCGGGTGTGTCATCTGGGTCTTAGATCTCGTATGCCCCGTTTGCAAGACACTTAGATATTCTGAATGGGCCTTCCCAGGTGGGGCCGAATACTCCTTTAGGGATTCCGAGTACCATCTTTAGGACGAGCTCGCCCTCCTTGAACTGACGGAGTTTGACCTTTGAGTTGTAATATTTCTCTGTTTGTCGTTTGTAGCTGGCATTCTTTAGTTTGGCTTCCATCCTTCTTTCTTCTAGGAAATCGAGGCTGGTCGCCATTGCTAGGTTGTTGTAGCCCGAAAGCCCTTTGTGTTGTAATAACATATGCCAGGATCTACCGGGATGACCTCATAAACACAAATTTAAATTAACAATTATTACTAGCATGAATTTACCTAAGGGAATTCAAATAATAATTAATCCAACAACAACAACATGCAAATAATATTCACGTAAAAGATCCTAGCATGCGGAATTGCTAGGAGTTTACGTAAACGTACCCGTTGGAGAGACAATCTGAGATGGACAGGATCATGTAACTGGCTACTATCCAAAAGTCCTTCTCAAGTATTCCCAAGTCCTCGCTCAACAACCCTGGTGGAAGGTTCTCCAATGAACGATTTATAAAACAAAGGAAAATAAAAATTGTTGTACCACCTTTGTGGATTTCTAATATTTCCAACACATGGAATTACTGCTAGGGATGAAAAATTCATCCCCTATTTATAAGTAAGGGGGTGGTCGAAATTTTAGGCTCAATTTAGGGTTAGGAAAGATCTTTTCTTGATCTCCAAGAAATCTTGAATATATCACATATATTCTTCTTTCCATGTGTATTTTTCCACAAAAATCTAACACCCTTATTTAGCCTTAAATTTTGATTTTTTTCAAGAAGATTTGCAAGATTGGATCTTTCTTGAATTTATGAGATATTCTTGTATTCCAAGAATACATATATTTCTCCATAAAATCTTTCCAAGAAAATCTCTCTCCCTTTCTTTACAAAATTTTTAAAAAAATCCCATTAAAGGAACCAAGTGGGAGATTTCTTGAATTTATGAGATAATCTTATATTCCAAGAATACTTATATCCTTTCCATAAAATCTTTTCAAGAAAATTTCTTCTCCCTCTTTTCCTTTAAAATTTTCAAAAATTATAGAAAATTTTAGGCAACAATCATTTATTTTATTTTAAGCACCTTTCATTTATTGGACTTTAATTTGGGCTACTTGAGGGGCCTTTAGGAGAATTAAGATGAACCTTCCAATGGGCTTCTGAATTTCAATATTGAGCCACAATATAATTCAGCCCATTAATATTATTTAATACCACTATATAATCAATATTGCACTATTCAACCTTAACCCATATTACGGTAATATGACCCCCGATTATTTTATCCCGTGTTTAAGATTATTTAGTCCACTGAAAAGCTTTATATTAATTAATATCTTTATCCTTGGAGTAAGGACATTTCAGTTTTATTATCCATACCGGAAAATTAATTCCACTTGCAAGATTTGGTATGATAAAGGTTCCGAGCCCACCAAGGGAACCAATCACGCAAGACTTTGCAAGCACACGATTCTCTGTATTAATTTAGCAACTATCGTACAATTAATATTATTGCCCAAGATATAGGGTATCGAAGTCGCAATGATTTTCTTCCCATTTATAAGTCAAACCAATAACTACTAATCGCACACGGTCCTTATTAAGTGACAGAGATTAAGAAATCAACAACCACTGAGGTCTAACTCTTCATCCCTTAAGTCAGTGCGAATGAGTTTATCCTCTCTGCAGGTCCGCTTCAGCGCATCGAATGCACTAGTGTAATCTCTTGGTCAAGACAAGCCAATCTGAGCCTTGCACGTCAACTTCTACCAATAGACTGTTCGGGTCTATCTAAGTTGTGAAACACGCACTAGTTTACAAGGGATTGTTAACGTGATCTTCTGTGATCTGGTATCACCACGTTAACTGCAATGTAACATGTGTTATTATATGAACGGTTTGCAATAAATATATATAACATTCAATCATATTTAAAGCAACAATGATAAATAATTTATTTCAGTAAATAAGTGTTTAATACATAGGTTATACAAAGTAAAAGCATACTTTCACGTATAACCCCAACACTTCGTCAGTTCGGTGGCTGGGTATCAGTGCTTCAGCGGGGATCAGTGCTTCTGTACGACCACAATACTTCGGGCAGTTCACTTGCCCATCTGCCCTCCCCCCCTCAAGTTGTGCTTTTAGCGTGTGCTCGATGATCTTGTCGATGGCTTCTACCTGGCAGTTGGATTGGGAGTGGTAGGGTGTGGAGAAAAGCTTTGTTATTTTCCATTTTCTAAAGAAAGCGTCGATCCTGAGGTCGTCAAACTGTTTTCCGTTATCTATTACTATCGCCTGCGGGAGGCCAAAACGGCAAATGATTTTTCTCTGGATGAATTTTCTCACGTTCTCTTGGTCGATTGTCGCGAGAGCCTCGGCTTCAGCCCATTTTGTGATGTAATCGACTGCGACGAGGGAGAATTTCACTATCCCCGGGGCCATGGGCAGGGGTCCGATGATGTCGATCCCCCATTTCACGAAGGGCCACGGGCTCATGATGTTGGTCAATTCTTCTAGAGATATTTTGATCGATGGGGCGAATATTTGACACTGATGGCACGCCTTTGCGTATTCGAGGGTGTCCTTCTTCAATGTTGGCCAGAAGTATTCTTGTCGTACTACTTTATGAGCCAAGGATTGACCTCCCGTATGGTTTCTACAGATTCCCTCGTGGATCTCCTTCGAGATAATTTGACCTGGCTCTGTTATCACGCACTTGAGTAGGGGGATGCTGAAGCCTTGCTTGTATAGGCTACCGCCGACCCTCACGTACCTGGCCGCCCTTATCTGTAATTGCCGAACCCGAACCCTGTCTTGGGGAAGTCTACCAGTTTTGAGGTACTCGATGATTGGTGTCATCAAGTTCTCGATGTCGATTTCCATGAGCTCGACTCTGGCGACCAAAGCGTATGCGGTCGAGGGATGCGTCAACTTTGTGATGGTGACTTCTTTGAAATTTCTAATCCCCCGATAAGGGCTTTGTATTCTGCCTCGTTGTTAGTCACCTGAAAGTCGAACATGATGGATGTATGGAAAGAGTGTCCATCCGGGTTGGTTAACACCACGCCTGCCCCTGCCCGGGTATGCTTGGATGATCCGTCCACGTACAGTTCCCATGGCGGACTAATTGGTGCTTCAGGACTGGTTGGGAAGGTAAGTTCTACTAGGAAGTCGGCTAAAGCCTGTGCTTTGATGGCGGTTCGAGGTGCGTACGTGACTCCGAATTCCCCGATCTCGATTACCCACTTCATGCATCATTCTGCGGTATCTGGTCGATGTAGCGCGTTTCTTAACGGGAGCGAGGTCAGCACTTCCACTTGGTGGTTGAAAAAATATGGTCGCAACTTCCTAACACTCATCACGAGGGCGTATGTGAGCTTTTCGAGGGGCAGGTATCTCTGTTCCGTTTCGCTGAGTGTTTGACTTACGTATTATATTGGCAAATCACTCTGCCCCTCTGATCGCACTAGCACAGAGCTCAGGGCGGTTTTTGAGGCGGCTAGGTACAAGAAAAGTTTCTCTCCCGGGATGGGTTTGGATAGTATCTTAGGGTCGGCGAGGTACTCTTTGATATTATCTAGTGTCGTTTGGGCTTCTTCCGTCCATCGGAAGTCGCCCTTGGCTTTTTTTAGTGTTTCCAAGAAAGGCTTGCACCTGTCTCCCATTCGGGATATGATCCTGCTGAGGGCGGTCAAGCTCCCTGCTAGTCTTTGGACCTCCTTCGGGTTTCGTGGGCTGCCCATTCCCAATATTGATTTGATCTTGGACGGATTGACTTCTATCCCTCGTTTACTGACTAGGTGGCCGGGGAATTTGCCGGACCCCACCCCAAAGTTGCATTTTTTCGGGTTGAGCTTCATGTTGAATTTTCGAAGGATGGCAAAGGTTTGGGCGAGATGGGTGAGGTGGTCCTCCTTCCTCAAGCTTTTGACGATTATGTCGTCTATGTAGACTTCCATTGTTTTCCCGATCTCGTCCGAAAATATGTGGTTTACCAAGCGTTGGTTAGTGGCGCCCGCATTCTTAAGGCCGAACGACATCCTCCTCCAACAGTACATGTTCTTTTTGGTAAGGAAAGAGGTGTGTTTTTTATCGTCTTTGTGCATGGCTATCTGATGGTAGCCGACGAATGCATCCATGAAGGACATCATCTCGTAGCCGGCCAGGCTGTCGATCAAGTGGTCGATATGTGGCATGGGGAAGAAATCTTTGATGCACAGTCTCCATGACCAGTTTTACTTCTTCGGCCAATGCTGCGTATTTTTCTGGCCGAACTTTCTTTGCTTTTGGGCGATTGACTACGAATTTATATGTAATATAAATCATAATGGACTAGTATCCACATTCCTATTATTACAATATATGCTTAGGCTGATTACTGCAATAATAGAACTGGTAGGTGCCAAACCAATTGCAAAACTACAACTCCTAGTTGATTGAACCTAGTTCAATCAGATGCCCCTTGACTTTCGTTTCGCTGCTTGGGCTGGTGAAACAAAGTCAAGTTGATTTACAACCATCAAGTCCCATTAAATACTCGTTAGATGTAGATCCGAGCAAAAGAATTGAGCCTTAAATACTCATTGGAACGAAATCTCCGGTTTACTTTTAATTTTGATGGAAGACATCGTTCAATTTAATGAAAATCACATTTTAATGAGGAACATGTTAAAGGCGGGGTATTAATTGCTTAATCGAGATCCAACATGTTAATCTACATCACATTTGAGTAATTATTGGGGATCGCCTCCCTCAAACATGATTTCATATGGACTGACACTTATATGAGCGCCATCTACCCAAACAATTAATACGGTCCGACAATTATTGGGCGCCGCCTACCCAAACAATTATAATGCGGATGTAAAATGCATTAACAGAATATAAAACACGTTAAACATGTGGGAATTAATAACTCGTTTAATCCTTTAAACCATAATTTTAAAATCAAATTTTAAAGTTAAGTTTAATAATTAAATTCATTATTAATATTTTGACTTTAAGTAATCCAATTATTTAAGTTTGTCATTAATCCAACTAATACGTTTCTTCTGAAAAACCTGAATTTTATTAATCTTAATTAAATTCAATTTAATTTTAATTAATAAAATATAGGGCTCAAGTGCAATTTCAAAAAATTTGGTGAAAATCTAATTTCCAACCACCCCTTTCTGCATCACTGCCCGATTCCACAGCATTAATTTCGTCAATCGGGGAGCTTTTCCCAAAACCCAAATCCAATTTTGTTCAACCATCAACAATCATCACATAATTCATCACAGAAAACTTAAACGATGAAGATGGTCCCAAAACAAAAATAGAGCAGTGAAGCGAAACCGCTGTCCATAAGACGCTGCAAATCAGAATCGCCGCCGCCTCCAAGGCACCGCAAATTAGAATCGCCGCCGCCTCCAAGGCGCTGCAAATCGAAACGCCGCCACCTCCATGGCGCTGCAAATCGAATCGCCGCCGCCTCCGAGGCGCTGCAAATCGAATCGCCGCCATCTCGCATCCAAAAGGAAGATTGAAATAAAAACAGAGCCGAGTCATCGCAACGCACGTCGGAATGCCACCATCGTGAGAAACACGAATCCGTTTGCAACCAGATCCGAAATCAAACATGTTTCAGAAAGGAACTGACCTCCCGCCGTCGCGTAGCGCCGCAAGACCACGCGTAGATCGCGAGGCGCGGCGTTGTGCCACCGCCTCTAGCGCTCAATTGCTGGTCACGCTCGTCAGCAAGGCGGCAAGTTTCTAGGGTTTTCGAAAAATTGCAGCACTGTGATGTTACCAAGAGGACGAAACCCAAGGCAATAATTTAAGGGGGTACACATAACAAATAAACAAAGGATCAAACAACCCAACTTAATATGTGCACAAATAAAATATACAGATAATTTTATCGATGGAGTCGCACCCCCAAAATTATAAGCAGCAATCTGTGAGGCCAATGTTGGCCGCACCACGTGATTTATTATTTTTAACAAATCAATTCAATTAAGAAATTATTCAAGAGCCTGAGCTCTGATACAACTGTTGGAATTTAGAGACACGTAAATACGTAGTACATGCGTAGCGAAATAAACAGTTCACAAACAACGAACACGTAATTACATAATTGAATACGTATAAACATAAAGAGACACCTTACAGTAAACCGTACGTATATTTGTCTACTATGGTATCCACGTAATCCCCGTTCACGGACTTGCACGGATTTGCCAACGTTGAATCTGAGACTGAATTTGCTAGGAAAATTCATATTCTAGATTTCATGGAGAAAATATGAATATTTGTTTTATGAATTCCCAAGAGCTCATATATATAGGGGAAAACCAACTTAAATCTTAAGATAACCTGATTAGGAAATACATTTTCTAATCTTATAAAATAAATCTCTCAGATTAATTTCCAAAATATAAAATCTCTATGAATTTAATTCCCATGTATATCAAATCTCTACAGATTTGATTCCAAATATATTAAATCCTATAATAATATTCCATATATTATTATTGGGAATCTTATTTAATTAAATCCAATTGAATTAAACATTAATAATAATTAATTCCAAATTAATCTATTTTTAATTAATTATCCATAAATTAAATATTAAATCCAATTTAACATTTAATCAACCAACTATAATCCGTAAAAGGGAACTACAGTAAAACCTCGTTAAATTAATACTCGATAAATTAATAACCTCGCTAAAACTAATAATTTGTCCGGTCCCAAGTTGAGACCAGTATAAATTTGGGACCCAATCAATAAAATTATAAGATAATAATTTTTTTGAGATCCCAGTGTATATATATTGGTCCCGACGAAACTATAAATTAATAATTATTAAAAATAATTCATATACATATATATGATGCACTTGAATATTCTTAAGACAACTTAGTAAAATAAGCATCTACTGTAACTAGTTTTTTCTTGAACTTCAAATCTATGTTGATCTCATCTTTAAATCTCCTTACTGCACCCAATAGTTGTGGCGTTGACTTCTCGTACTGCAACAAAAAGTTATGAAGAGTTGTTGATGCTTGCAATGCTTCTTTTAGAGTGACCGGTTCCAAAGCTATTGAATCATCCTCTGCTTCATCATCTTCCAGATTATGAATGACATCGGCCACTATCTCTTCTAAACTCTGAACTTCGTGACATTGATTATTTTCACCCGGAAAGTCGAGCAATTGATTCACATCCATTTTGTGGTGATATTGCATACCGGTGATCAAATTTTCAAGCTCACGAATGTCTTCTCCAGGAGTTGCATCATTTGCACTTGAGTCGCTTTGATTTTCCGAGCGAATTTTGCAGTGTAGAAAGCAATTTGCTATTGCTTCTTGAAGAACATTTTCGGTCCAAGCTGACACTGCCATATTGATAGCATCTAAAACATTGATCTTTTCTGGAGATGGTATGTCTAACTCATAACCTTCCAAAATCTTACGGTAAAATCTTTTGCGGTAATACATTGTGAAGGCTCTTATTATGCCGGCATCACATGGTTGAATTTTTGAGGTCATGTTTGGGGGTAGGAAAAATAACTCGATGTTTCATAAACCTTGAATATTGTTTGAATGAGCTGGACAGTTATCGACTACCAAAAGAATTTTTCTTCCATGCATTTGTTCATCCAGCCAACGAACATATTCTTCGAAAAGCACTCCAGTCATCCAAGCTCTCTTGTTGGCACGGTATTGACAGTTCAAGCTATTCATATTGACATTCTTAAAACAACAGGGCTTTGCATACTTACCAATAATCCATAGAGGAATTTTTTCAGAGCCATCTTCATTGCAACAAATAACAATTGTCAACCTCTCCTTATCTTGTTTTCTACCTTCAAGTTGCTTTGTTGCAAGTGAATGATCAGCCTGTAACATGTAAAACAAACCAGTTTCATCCATATTAAAAACATCTTTCCTTGGAAATTGATCAATTTTTTCCCTAATGGACTCCAATTTGTTCTCCATATCATGCATGTCGACTGATCCACTCTCTCCGAAACGGCGATATGATTTGATACCATGCCTTGATTTGAATTTCTCAAGCCAACCTTGTGAAAGACGATGATCTGCGGGATCCTCTAGATGTAAAAGCTTAAGCGCCCCATTCGCCTTCTCTAAGATTAGCTCCCCGGTTATATTCACACGCTCTTGATGTTGGAGAAACCACTCATAAACAACCTTCTCAAGGTCCGGATACTTGGCTGATTTCTGACGCTTAGACGACCCACCTTTCTCAAAGTCAGATGATAGGAATTCTGCAGATCTCTTAAGAGTGTTCGAAATTGTTGCTTGACTAACTTTCAAATTGAAAGATTTTTCAACCCATTTCACCAAACCATTCTGAGTGCATCCAGGTTGATCTCTCTTATACTCACACAACATCTTTTGTTATTGGTTGGTCATTGTTGATTTTTGAATTCCTTTTAGATGAGTGACCATTTTTGTGTGTGATTTACCAAAATTCCAATGGATAAATATATAGTGCTGATTTTTATCCATGATTCAATGCACAAATGTTAGTCCAATGAACCATATTTTTGTATTTTCCAAAACCAATTAATTTAAACAAGTCATTCCAACTTCCACGTGAGTTTGTATTCATGGAATTCTACTAGTACATTTGTATTTTAACTTAATTTTCATCAATAACTATGCATGTATACTTAAAGTTATTCAAAGAATTTGGAACTTTGAAGGTCAACTGTGCATATACGTTAAAATCTCTTTAAATTAATAAATTATTAATTTATCGATATAATAATATCTCTATAAATTAATAAAATCCCCCGGTCCCAAAGTTATTAATTTATAGAGGTTTTACTGTACTTGTTGTGTGACCTATAGGCCCTCATATATCGAGCGATTAGTCAAACTAACGGTCTTAATTGAACCCTAGACAATAAATCAGACATTCGCAATATATGAGGTATGTTGCGAGAAATGTGCAACTACCTGTAACTGAATCATGGACTGTTGGTCCCGGTGCTAACGAGTCTCACACGTGTATGGGGGGGGAATACACGTGTTCAGTGATTTTTAAAACTTTTCTTTCACTGAGGTCAGATGGGTCAGGTTATCCTGATGATTCTGGCTAACTCACTGTAGCTTACTCACTTTTCTACCTTGAGTTTTCTGGCTGACTCACTGCAGCTTACTAACTCAAACACACACAAGTGTTCAGACTACCACAAGTAGCTTACTAACTTCTTCTCTAGAGTTTTCTGGCTAACTCACTGTAGCTTACTAACTCTTTACAACTCTAACTCACCAACAAAACACACACAAACTACCTTAACAAAGGGTTTGGGTTTTGGGTTGGTTTCCAACAAGGGTGAGATATCCTTTACAATAAGAACTAATGCAAAGGCTAGGATATCTCTTCTAAGCTTTGGATATATCTATCATTCTAGGCTTAGAATAGTGAGCTCTCTTCAATGTGAAACACTTGGAAAATTCTAGGGTCTTTCGAGTGCTTCAATTGCAATAATACGAATGAGCTCTTGAGTTGCTTTGAAATTTCTCGTAACCTCTCAATGTAAAGGGTCACTGGTATTTATAGGCAACCTTCACCAAGGTCACTCTTGAAAAACTATCCGTTGGAGGAGATAGTATCAAGGGTTTCCTCTTCTGGTGTTTGATGAACGACTATATTTAGGGTTTTGAACACTCCCTTGCATGTTTTAGGAATTATGCAGTCATGTAGCCAATCACCAATTTTTGCAGTCTGAAACTTAGTACTACTGACATGATTCAGGGTCCAGTCGCTTTCAGTGTCAGTAAAGTACAGTGTTGTCTTCCTCTGATTGGTTCTTGTCTTCAGTGAATGTAGACAAACAAAACGGCTCTTTTTGGTCAATCTCTCTGAATGAGACAACCTTAAACAACACTTAGACTTAGTTCCTTTTGTCTGCATATGAATGTTTTGGGCAATATCTACTTTTCTGAATATTTGCGTTTTTCTCAGTTTTGTAGTCTTCAGATAGATATTATTCAGTGCCTCTGAACATTCAGGTTATACTAAGTATTGATATCTTCTTGAGTCTTGATAACTTCTTTGGGTCTTGATATCTTACGAGTCTTGATTTCTTGATGACATCTTGAGTCTTCAATGTCTTCGATGACATCTTGAGTCTTGATTACATCTTGAGTCTTGATGTCTTGATAACTTCTTGAGTCTTGATGTCTTGACAAACTTCTGAGTCTTGATGACATCTTGAGTCTTGATGTCTTGATTACTTCTTGAGTCTTTAGTGTCTTCAGCATCTAACCTGATCTATATCTGCTGACTATACATGGTGCAGATAACTTCCTGAACAATCTATACTTTGAAACGACTCGATCTATCAAGATTATCCTGAACATGTCATACTCAGGGTTTTTTTTGGGATCTAATCAAAACTTCTTTATTAAATTCATCTCCCAACAATTTCCCTCTTTTTGATGATGCCAAAATCATCTTGTTACATTTAAGAAAACCTAACCTATCCTCAGGTTTCAGTTTATCTATTAAAACCAAAATGGTATTTCTCCAATAAGGTTCTTTAACAATCTGGCATATCAAGACATGTAAAAAGATAATGAGATATTATCTTTGAGCATAAAGATAAAATTTTCATTGATGTAGGATAAGAGTTATTATTAAAAAAAAAAAAAAAAAAAAAAAATGTAAGTACAAAGTCTTGGTCTTCTTCCACTTCATCCTCCTCGCACTTCCGGGTTGAACATCCCAGAAGTATCTCTTCTTCAATTCATCTCTTGCCTTGATGATTTCGGGGTTGTTTCTGTTAGGCCTAGTTTGGATATCTTTGGCTATTTCCTGAGAAATAGCTGCCTCATTTACATAGTCATTCTCAAACCTAGGAGTTGGGTACATGTATGGACCAGGAGCTACTATCTGAGTGTTTCCTTCATCTGCCAAGTTGATCCAACTTTGCAGGTACTTAGGATAGAATGTCAGTAAGCACTCAATAAAGGCTTCATTCTTATCGAAATTGCTCCCCCATTCATTCTCTCGAATCTCATAATAGAACCGTAAGGTTCTCTTGATCTCTTCTCATGCATCATTGAACTCAGATAGGCATCCACTTGTCAATGTCTGCGCCACTTCTGAGTCTTTTCTGTACCTCTCCTTTTGCTTATAAACTTTTTGAATCCACCTCTTCGTTTTTGTTCTTCTTCTTTCTTCTTTCTGATCAGAGGAGCACCAGATACTGAAGCAATAGTTCTTTTCTCCTTTTCAATCTGCAGGGCCTTCAGAGTCTTCTTGGTATCAAAAGTCTCTGGTTGAGCTTCAGTTTCCTTTTCTGGTCCTTCATCTGATTCTTCAAAGTCCATAATCAGCTACCTTTGCTCTTTTCTTCTTTTCAGTTTCAACAAAGGCAACTGCTTTTCTCTTTTCTGGTCTGGCTTGTTCTTCTTCTGCCTTGCTTGTTCCAACCATCCTTCTATCACTCAATTTCTCATAAATTACTTCCTGAACGGTTTGCTCAGATGTTTGAGTGAAGATAGGTTTCTCAGCTTCTTTAAACTTTAGTTTCTCAGTGGCTTCAATTTCTCTTAAGGCATCAACAATTTTCTTTCCTTCAGCTTCCTTTTGAGCCTTTTTCTCCAAGGTTTGTGCCAACAACTCACTTAATTTGCCACCAGGCCTTTCCCCCTTTTTGGCACCATACCTTGGGAGTAGTTGAGTCAGTGCAGTATCCATATAGTATTGCTCCTTACTCATACTGCGCACTTCTCCTGCCAACTGATTATGCTCATCTTCTAGCCTTATCATGTAATTCTTAGCCATTGAGAACTCATCCGAAAGAGGAGCAAACTGTTTTGAGAAGACATCATGCATCATCTCTGTCATCTTGGTCATGAGCAGAGAGCCCATTTCCTCAACAACTGTTTTGATCATCAGATCATTCTTCTCAATCAGCTTGGCTTCAAGATAGGCAGTTCTTTCTTGATACATCTGCTTCATGTTGGCATTAAGCTCTGTATGTACTCCATCAATCTTTCCATCTAATGTAGCTAATTTATTTGATAGAGTTGTTTGAAGCATATCAGATGATGAACTCAGGTTCTCCATTTTCTGATTTTGAGCAGCCATAACTAACTCCATCTGAGTCATCTTGTCTGTGAGAATTGTTTGCAGCATGCTTGATGAAGAGCTTAGATTCTCAAGCTTTTGAGATTGACCTGCCAGTATCTCTTCCATCCTTGGCTCTATCTTCTTCACCTCATCTAGGATTGGTGTGAAATCAACCACTGGAGTTTGTACAACATTTTCCAACTGAGCTGGGTGCTCCAACTGAGCCTCAGTCTACATATCATAAACATCAGATTTAAAACTAGGTGCTTCAGTAACTTCGGCATAATGTATAACAGTGCCAAAAGGTACCTGAAGAATGCTAACTTCAGTCTGAGGTTGTCTGATATCAGTTGGTTCAGGGTTTGCTGAAGATGTGCGGAATGGTTGGCCCTAAGTTTATACTCGTTTTATGCTTTGCTGAAAACCTTCCTTTTAATGGAACAGTGATTAGGCTGTGATTCAGTTAGATGCAACTTCAGTGAATTGATTCCAACTGAGTATCAGTGAAAATATGCTTTAAGTTAAAGTTATGCAACAGTTAATCAAAGCAATACAGAAAGCAAATAACACAGCAAGTTATAGTGGTTCAGAGACTCAAGCTCCTACGTCCACTCTCTCTGACTCTTCAGAGAAATTCACTAATCACTTCCTAAGGTTTTCTGACTACCTCTGTAGTTTACTAACCTTTCTATTTTGAGCTTTCTGACTACCTCTGTAGTTTACTTACTCAAAACACACACAAGCTTTCTGATTATCCAAGATAGTTTACTCACTTCTTCTCTAGAGCTTTCTGACTACCTCTGTAGTTTACTAACTCTTTACAACTCCAACTCACCAACAATCACACTCAAACTACCTTACAAAGGGTTTGGGGTTTCTTGGTTGGTTTCCAACTAGGATGAGATATCCTTTACAATTAAGTACAATGCAAAGGCTAGGATATCTCTACTAAGCTTTGGATATATCTTATCAATCTAGGCTTAGTGAATGAGCTCTCTTCAATGTAAAGCACTTGGGAAATTCTTGGGTTTTCGAGTGATTCAACTTGCAATAATAAGTTTGAGCTCTTGAGTTGCTTACAAATTTCCCGAAACCTTCAATGTACATGTTCACAAGTATTTATAGGCATACACCAAGGTCACTCTTGAAAAACTATCCGTTGGAAGAGATAGCTCCATGAGTTTCCTCTTATGGTGTGTGATGAACGGCTATATTTAGGGTTTGACACTCCCTAGCATGTTTTAGGCAAAGTGCTTTTCATGCAGCCAGTCACCACTTTTTGCAGTCTGGAACATAGTACTACTGACATGCTTCAGTGACCTGTCGCTTTTCGATTAATCAGTAAAAAGTACAGTCTTTGTCTTCTTCTGATTGGCTATTGTCTTCAGTTAAGTAGACAAACACAACGGCTCTTTTTGGTCAATATCTCTGAGTGATATAACCTTAACAACACTTTGTTTTAGTTCCTTTTGTCTGCATTTGAATGCCTTGGGCAATATCTATTTTTCTAAGTAATCGCGTTTTTCTCAGTATTGTATCCTTGGATAGGTATTTTTCGATTGCCTCGGAACATTGAGTTTATCTTTGAGCATTGATTACATTCTTGAGTCTTGATAATTATTGTGCCTTCAGTATCCTTTGTCTTCAATCTTGATCTTGATCTTACATCTTACGTGTGTCTTGAGTCTTACGAGTCTTGATGTCTTGAGTCTTGAGTCTTGATGTCTTACGAGTCTTGAGTCTTGAGTCTTCCGGATATCTTGGTGATATCTTGAGTCTTCATCTTTGAGTCTTCAATTTCTCGATTTCTCCTTTGAGTCTTGATTTCTCGGTTTCTGCTTTGAGTCTTGATTTCTCGATTTCTCCGAAGTCTTGATTTCTCGATTTCATCTTGAACCTTGAAAACTTCATTTCATCTTCAAACTCCAGGTTTCTTGAGAAACTTCTTTGAGTCTTTAGAATCTTCAGAATCTATCCTGATCTATATCTGCTGACTATACATTGTGCAGATAACATCCTGAACACTCTAAAACTGAATCCTGACTCATCTATCAAGATTATCCTGAACATGTCATACTCAGGGGTTTTGGGATCTAATCAAAATCTTCTTTTATTAAATTCATCTCCCAACAATTTCCCCCTTTTTTATGATGCCAAAACCATCTTTTTACAAAACACTTAACTTATACTCAGGTTTCAGTTTTTCCTATTACAAGATTGGTATATCTCCCAACAACAATCTCCCAACAATTTCTTCAGCAATGAATCTCCCAACAATTTCATCACCAAACAACATTCAGATATATCAAAAGTAAAGACATGTAAAGTAAGATAATGAGGTATTATCTTTGAGCAAAAATGATAAAGTTTCATTGATGAATGGTAGACAGTTACAACTTACAATGAACTTATCAGAAATTAAAGACAAAAAGATAAAGAAATTACAAGAGTCTTCTGAGTCTTGATCTTCAGTCTTCTTTGCTCTTCAGTTCTCTTCTTCCACCTCATCACCAGGCACTTCAAGGTTAAACATTCCATAATATCTCTTCTTCAGCGCATCTCTCTCCTTGATGATATCAGGATTGTTCCCTGTCAGGCCTAACTGAATGGCGTACTGAGCAATTTCCTGAGAAATGGCTGGTTTATTCACCAAGCCATTCTCCAGCCTAGGAGGAGGGTATGAGTATGGACCAGGGGCTGTGATCTGAACCTTTCCTTCATCCGCAAGATTGATCCAGCTTTGTAAGTACTTCGGATAGAAGGTCAGCAGATAGTCAATGAAAGCCTCATTAGAATCTGAGCTCTCCCCTCTCCATTCTCTTAGCACATCGTAGTAGAACCAGAATGTTCTTTTGATCTCTTCCCACGCATCGTTGAACTGGATTGGCATCCACTTGTCAACGTGCGGCCATTTCTGTGCTATTGCAGTCCCTCTCCTCTTGCTTGTGAACTTCTTGAAACCACTCCTTCGCCCCTGCTCTTCTTCCTTCTTTTTCCTGATCAATGGAACTCCAGAAACTGAAGCATCAGTTTTCTTCGCTTGCTCAACTTGGAGTGATCTCAGAGCACTTCTTGTGTTGAAGACTTTCTTCTGTGGTTCTTCAGACTCTTCCAATTCCAATATCAGCTTTCTCTGAGTTGGCTTAGAAGCCTTAGCTCTTTTTCCTTCAGACTCAACAAATGCCACAGCCTTCCTTTTGATAGGCAGTTCAGCTCCGGCTAGGCTTGTTCCAACTCTTCTTCTAGCACTCAGCTTCTCAGCAGCTACTTCTTGCATGGTTTCCTCAGAAACTTAAGTGTAGACAGGCTTCTCCACCTTCTTGAATTTCAGCTTCTCAGTGGCTTCAACTTCTTGCAAGGCTTCAACAGTGATTTTCTTCTCAGCCTCTTTGTCTGCCTTTCTTCCCAAGGTATGTTCCAATAATATTCTCAGATCAGCTCCGGGTCTTTCCCCCTTCTTGGAACCATACTTTGGCAGAAGTTTGGATAGTGATGTGTCCATATGATATTGTTCCTTGCTGACACTACGCACTTCTCCCGCCAACTGATCTTGCTCTTCTTCTAATCTCCTCAGGTGGTTCTTCGCCATTGAGAACTCTTCAGACATTTCGGCAAATTGATTGGAGAGAGCTTCTTTGAACATATCTGTCATCTTGGCCATGAGCATAGAACTATTCTTCTCCACCAATTTGGCTTCAAGATATTCAGTCCTTTCCTGATGCTTCTGCTTCAGCTCTGCACTTATTTCAGCCTTGACTCCATCCATCTTTTCTTCTATCTTTCCTTCCATGGAAGTCAATTTCTCAGTCAGAGTGTTCTGAAGTTGCACCAGTTCTGAAGAAGAACTCAGACTTTCCATCTTCTGATTTTGGTTGGCCAATACCTCCGCAATCTGAGCAACTTTGTTCATGATTGGCCCAACCTTCTCCAGCTTCTCCATTATTGGGGTGAGATCAATCTCAGGAGCATATGTGATCTGCTGTTTTTCCTGAGCCGATTGTTCAGCCTGAGTCTCAGTCTGAATCTGAGTCTCAGTCTCAGTCTGAGCTTCAGTCTCATCCTGAGTCTGGGTTTCCACCTGAGCTTGGGTGTCCACCTGAGCCTCAGTCTGCATATCAGACATTTCAGAATTAAAGATAGAAACTTCAGTAATCTTGGCATAATTTTTAGTAGTTCCAAAAGTTACCTGAAGGCTAACTTCAGTCTGAGGATGTTTGACAGCAGGCTCTTCAGCATCAGTACTGTCTTTCTCCATCTGAGATTGACTCTCATCATCCCCTTGTTGGTCCCCATCTTGAGATTTATCTTTGGAGCTCGGGGCACCAACCTCAGCATTCTCCCTCTCAGCAATCTTCCTCTTCACCAGCTCATCAAAATCAGAAATTTTCATCATGAGCTTGGTTTTTCTGAATCCAGAGAATTGTGTAAGCACATCTGTCTCCTCATTCCACCAGTCTTCACCTCTGAATGAAGCGATGTTGAGCATTTCAGGTAAGGTCAGGTTGAGGATGTAGACTGTTGACCTCAGTCTAAAAAATAGATCCTGCAGGTCAGAGAATGTGCTTAGCTCAGGGTACCGGTCTAGTACGAATTGTTCCCCCTTGCTTCACCACTCAGTCTCTTCAGCTTCGCCCTTCTTCAGCTTCGGGCTCTCAGGCTCAGTAGGAAAATCTGCTGAAGGATCAAGGAATGGATCACTCAGGAGCTCATCAAGGTTCAACAGCTCCTGAGGCTCAGCAAAATCTGAGGATTGGACAGGCAACTCCTCAGTCTGAATCTGAACTTGCTCTGAGGATTGGCAGGCACTTCCTCAGTAGGAAACTGAGTTATCTCTGAGGTCTGAGGTCCTTGGAAGATTTCTTGAGAGAATTTGTCTGAGCTCAGTGACGTCTCAAGAACCTCAGAGAAGACTTGCTCCTCAGTTTGCTCATGTGTCGTGGATATAACCTGAGCCAATACTTGTAAAGGCAATTTATGAGCTTTTTGGCCCTTAGGTTGTATCTCCTCAGGCTCACTCTCCTCCTCCTCAGTGGCAATAAACATCCTTCTGCGCTTTGGAGCAAGGGTCTTCTTCTTCATTTCTTCACCCTTCTCCCTCTTGACCTCCATCAAAGCCTTCCCCCTGGCTTTATGGGCTTCTTCAGCAGCATCAGGTGATTCCACTTTCTTCTCTTTCTTCCCTTTCAAAGTCTTTTTGGTAGCTGTTGGCTTGAACATAACTTTAAACTTTGGGAAAGGAGTGGTGTCGGCAAAAATATCCTCCTCTTCTCGGTACATCTCCAAAATAAAAGATATTTTGGTTGCATGGAGTATCTTGCCTTTGATCGAGATCGATCCATCCTCCTTCTTGATTAGCTTGGCCTGGTCACTCACCACTTTAATCAGATATTTCAACCAGTTGAAATCTTTGGTGGGTGAATCTTCGATAGCAGCCATCAATCGAAGCTTGGGAGTGCTTATCTGCTCAAAACTCCCTGATCTACTCATAATACATTTGCTAACAATATCTAGCAAAACTTTGTACTTCGACTTCAAATGCCGTTTATGCAATGTAGCCTCGAACTTAATAGGATGCTCTGTTATCCTATCAAGGTATTCCTGCTCCCGACCCAACATATAAGTTGTGGGATCCTCTCCTCTATCACACAACTCAAAAACATCATTTAAATTTTTAGGGACTATATACAGCTCCCGTACAAAATCTACATATTTCGAGGTATGTTCTAGATGGGAAACAAAAATTTTGGACTCAATACGATCTTCCTCATCTATTTCCAGATTTGAAACAAACTCTATTACCTCTTTAGAGTATTCGGCCTCCAGTTGGCTTGCGACGAGATTTGTCAGTTTTGCCAATCTAATCATGTGTAGCGCTTCTTCTTCATGGGTCGCGTTGGATGAGCTTTCAAGCGATACTACATATTCATACCATGGCTTATAGGAAACAGTCAGTTTATCGAATATTGTGTAAGTCATTTTGAGAATTTTGAAGGTAGGGTTTTTTGGAACGATGAAGATTTCTGGGCAAAGGGGTTTTGATTTTGCAGAGTGTTTTGAGACGAAGGTTAATAAAATGGCTTGAATGGCTTTTCAAAAGATTATATAGATCGATTCATGGGAAATCGTATCGATTGATGAAAATCAACGATTGAGATTAATCACAGACTAATCGGGTATACGAAAGGACGATCTCACGAAAAATACGCCGCCATTTTAACCTTATTGGTGATTAATTGAACAGAGCAATTAATGACTGCTGACCTTCTTCGGCATTTCAAAGATCCCACCCAAAACATTCTCTTCAGGTGTTATGCAATTTATTGCTAATGATTACTGAGTTTCACTTAAGCAATAATTGAGTTGCATGAGTCATTACTTCTTCAGACTAATTTCCCTTTATCAGTCTTACTGAGTATTGACTTTGATAAAATGTCGATATAATCTTCGAGTCTTGAATCGGGTTCAAGATGATCTTTTGAGTACTAAGCGGATCGAGATAATAATCGAAAATTGACCTTGATATATCCGAGTTTCTCAAGACTCGATTTCAAGATTTAATTTTATCCCGAGTTTCTCGAGAATCTGAAAAACTTCATGCATCTGAAAACCTTCAATTTTTAAGATTTACTCTATACACCTGGATCCAACATCCCTAATTCAACTGATAGTTCCTGAAATCTTGATTCAGCCAAAGGTTTAGTCAAGATATCAGCTCTCTGCTTATCAGTATGAATCTTCTCCATCCTGATGTCTTTTTCAATATGATCTCTGATGAAGGTTCCTTCCTTAGCTTGATTCACTTGAAGTCCAAGAAGGAAATTCATCTTCCAACAATGACATCTCAGATCTTCTTTCATCAGGGCTATGATGTCTTCATTCAGTTCAGTGCCCTTTTCTGTTTACCTGAAAAACAAATTAGATCTGTGGTACCCATTTGGTGTAGGGTCCTACCGGAGTTAACAGACCTTTTGGAATCCAAATCACCGACAACTCTAATTACTTTAGAGTGGCTGATCTGTCTTCCATAAACATCTACATACACATTTACCACTCTGGGTGCCTTAGCAGTATCCTGTGTATGAGTGCTAGCCTTGGCATGAACATGAGCCTTAGAATTTTTCTTGGTGCACAGCCTTTTGTTCCATTGCTTTGGCTTCGTGTAATTTGGTCCGAATCTTTGTTGACTTGGGTTCAGGTAACCTTTACCCTTAGGCAAGTGGGGTTTAGGTTGCCTGTACTGAAATTGGGGTCTTTCAGTCATCTGAGGACTTGGTCTTTTCAGTTGAGAATGTCTCTATTGAGTGTTTCTCTTCTGAAAATTCCTCTCTTTGGTTCGGTCTGCAGATCCTTCGTGTTTGCATTCTTAGCCGAGGGCTTGAAGTACTTGCTCGAAATTTTCCTCTTTGAGTGGTCAGGTTTTCTAGCCTTCACCGAGGTTTGGGCTTTCTTACCTGAACATTCAGTTTTTCTGGAACCATAGGTCCTTTTCCCTTGTCTAAAACTTTGGGCAAATCTTCAGTTCGAAGGATAGGTGCCACTTGTTTAACAAAGATTGTCTTAGTGCTACTTGATGCAACATTCAGATGACCTTGTGAGGTTCCCCCTGGAATGTATCCCAATCCAGATTTTATAGTGGCAGGTCTCTGATAATTCTGAATTTCATCTATTACTTTAGATGCAGTATTCAATAGAGTTAGCTTCTTCTGCGCACTATCCTCACATTTTTTTAGAGTTTCATGCTTCTCAGAGAGGTCATTGAACTTAGTTCTGATCAACTGAATCTCCTCAGTGGATTCCTCTAGTTTTCCATTTAGGGTCTCTATCAACTTCTCTTTCTCTGAGAGTTGTACTTTCAGAACATCCAGTTCATCAGTAGTTCCCATTAATTGAGAAGTGATCTCAGTATTACTAGAGTCTTTCCACTTAAGATTTTCAGCAATCAGTTCTTTGTTCTGCTCTTGAGTTTCATTCAGCAGTTCTTGTAAAACAGCATAGTCCTTCATCAGACTCTCAAAAGAATCCATCAGGTCAAATTGACTGTTTACAGTGGAACTTGATAACTCTTGTGCTAGTGTAGGAGCAACAATAGAGAAAGAAGAATTTACCTCCTCCACAGCCATTAGACAAATGTCATCACTGTCACTTTCTGAGAACATTTCATCTGAAGAGCTGGAACCTTCTTCAGAGTGTTCTTCCTCTGCAACCATGGCTTTCTTGCTGGAGAACTTCTTGTCTCTCTTTGCTTGCCTTTCTCTTCTCTCCTTAGCACTTAGGTCTGGACAGTCATACTGAAAATGACCTTTCTTTTGGCAGTTATAGCATCTGTTGGCATCATCATCCTGATCACTTTCTTCCTTAGACTTGGAGTCCTTCTTTTTGGATGAAGATCCTTCAGCTTTCAGGTCTTTTCTCTTTTTAGTGGATCTGTCCTCATCCTTTGAATCTCTCTGGTACCTGTGATTCCTGTAATAGTTTTTATATTTTCCATATCTACTATTAAGCCTTTCAAACCTCATTGCCATCAGTACCAGCTTATCCTCTAGCTCATCCTGATTTTTAGCAAGGGAGTTCTCAAACTCTCTAGTTTTAAAGGTTTTATCCTTGGCTTTGAAAGCCACATTTTTACTAGATGAAGAATCATCTTTGCTGTCAGCTTTCTTTGATTTCTTATCAATAACAAACTCATAAGCTTTCAGCTCAGAGAAGACTTGTTGGTACGGCATTGAATCAATGTTCTTGGTGTTTTCAATCACTACTGCATGAATATCCCATTTCTTAGATAGACCTCTAAGAATTTTCAATGCAACTTCTCTTTGTGGATATCTCTTTCCAAGTGCATTCAGATCATTCATTATACTAGTGAATCTGACTTCCAGTTTGTCAATAGATTCACCTTCTTCCATTTCAAAACTGTCAAACTTTCCAATGGCAACTGAAAGTTTGTTTTCCTTGATATGATCTCGTGCCTTGGCACATTCACAACCTAGTGTATCCCATATTTCTTTTTGGCGAGATTACAATGAGAAATCATTCCCATCACACCATCATCAATAGTGCTATATAGTGTGTCTTTGGCAATATAGTCTAGATTGACTAACTTCCTCTCCTCAGGAGTAAGTTGATCATCAGACTTAGGAAATTCATCCCGGATCATTTCTCTCATTTTCAGAACTCGGGATTCACCACGTTGAATTGGAATGGTCCTTCAGAGACCACTCTCCACATAATGCTCATGTTTAGAATACGGTGAGCCTGCATTCTCGATCTCCACAAATCATAGTTCTCATCGAGAACATGGGAAGTTTCTTAGAAGACATTATGTCCGAAGTCTTTTAAGATTTCAAAGAAATAAGATCTGCTCGGATAGACCACAAGAATCTTTTAGCAAATAACACAATGGTCAACAAAGCGGTGGTCAAGTTGAACCATTTGCTTTCGATACCACTTGTTGGTCCCAAAGGAAACGAGTCTTACACGTATGGGGGGAATACACGTGTTCAAAAGATTTTAAAACTTTTTCTATAATCGAGGTCGATGGGTCGTTGTCCTCGATGATTTGGTCCCGAGAAGCACAAATCGCCTACGAGTCAAAGTCTACCGAGATGTTGATCCCGAAATTGCTTTAAAACCTCAGATAATCCCAACTGAGCCTGAGTACTTTCAGATATACTGAGCCTGCTTGAAAAGCTACTCAGATGTGCGGAATGGTTGGCCCTAAGTTTATACTCGTTTTATGCTTTGCTGAAAACCTTCATTTTAATGGAACAGTGATTAGGCTGTGATTCAGTTAGATGCAACTTCAGTGAATTGATTCCAACTGAGTATCAGTGAAAATATGCTTTCAGTTAAAGTTATGCAACAGTTAATCAAAGCAATACAGAAAGCAAATAACACATCAAGTTATAGTGGTTCAGAGACTCACGCTCCTACGTCCACTCTCTCTAACTCTTCTGAGAAATTCACTAATCAATTCCTAAGGTTTTCTGACTACCTCTGTAGTTTACTAACATTTCTATTTTGAGCTTTCTGACTACCTCTGTAGTTTACTTACTCAAAACACACACAAGCTTTCTGACTATCCAAGATAGTTTACTCACTTCTTCTCTAGAGCTTTCTTACTACCTCTGTAGTTTACTAACTCTTTACAACTCCAACTCACCAACAATCACACTCAAACTACCTTACAAAGGGTTTGGGGTTTCTTGGTTGGTTTCCAACTAGGATGAGATATCCTTTACAATTAAGTACAATGCAAAGGCTAGGATATCTCTACTAAGCTTTGGATATATCTTATCAAGCTAGGCTTAGTGAATGAGCTCTCTTCAATGTAAAGCACTTGGGAAATTCTTGGGTTTTCGAGTGCTTCAACTTGCAATAATAAGTTTGAGCTCTTGAGTTGCTTACAAATTTCCCGTAACCTTCAATGTAGATGGTCACAAGTATTTATAGGCATACACTAAGGTCACTCTTGAAAAACTATCCGTTGGAAGATATAGCTCCATGAGTTTTCTCTTATGGTGTGTGATGAACGGCTATATTTAGGGTTTGACACTCCCTAGCATGTTTTAGGCAAAGTGCTTTTCATGCAGCCAGTCACCACTTTTTGCAGTCTGGAACATAGTACTACTGACATGCTTCAGTGACCTGTCACTTTCAGTGTCAGTAACGTACAGTGCTGTCTTCTTCTGATTGGCTGTTGTCTTCAGTTAAGTAGACAAACACATCGGCTCTTTTTGGTCAATATCTCTGAGTGATATAACCTTAACAACACTTTGTTTAAGTTCCTTTTGTCTGCATTTGAATGTCTTGGGCAATATCTATTTTTCTAAGTAATCGAATTTTTCTCAGTATTGTATCCTTCAGATAGATATTTTTAGTGCCTCAGAACATTCAGGTTTATACTGAGCATTCAGTACATTACTGAGTCTTCAGTAATTACTGTGCCTTCAGTATCCTTTGTCTTCAGTCTTCAGAGTCTTCTGAGTCTTCAGTGTCTTCTGAGTCTTCAGAGTCTTCTGAGTCTTCAGTATCTTCTGAGTCTTCTGAGTATTCACAGATATACTGACTGATATACTGAGTCTTCATGCTGAGTCTTCAGTTTCTCAGTTTCTCACTGAGTCTTCAGTTTCTCAGTTTCACACTGAGTCTTCAGTTTCTCAGTTTCATACTGAACCTTCAGAAACTTCAGTTTCTTCAGAAACTTACTGAGTCTTCAGAATCTTCAGAATCTATCCTGATCTATATCTGCTGAATATACATTGTGCAGATAACATCCTGAACACTCTAAAACTGAATCCTGACTAATCAAAATGTCATACTCAGGGGTTTTGGGATCTAATCAAAATCTTCTTTTATTAAAATCATCTCCCAACACTTTCTTTTCAGCTAGGTTCTTTTTCACTAATTCATCAAAATCAGCAGCTTTCATTCTCAGCTTGGTTTTTCTGAAACCTGAGAATTCAGTCAGGGCAGCTGTCTCTGCATTCCACCACTCTTCTCCTCTGTATGAAGCAATGTTCAGCATCTCCGGGAGTGTTTGATTCAGAATATACACTGTGGTTCTGAGCCTGAAGAACATATCCTAAAGGTCAGGATAGACATTCAGCTCAGGGTATCTGTCTAAGATGAACCGTTCCCCCTTGCTTCGCCATTCAGTTTCTTCGGCTTCTCCCTTTTTCAATCTTGGGCTTTCAGAAGCAGTAGATTCAGAGTGTATGAGTTCTAGAGCTGATGGATCTAGAAATGGTTCATTCAGAAGCGCATCCAAGTTCAGCAATTCTTGAGGTTCAGTCTGATCTGAAGTCTGAACAGGTCTTTCTTCAGTAGGGATCTGAGGTCCCTTGAAGATTTCCTGAGAGATTTTATCTGAGCTTAGAGAGGTTTCCAGTACCTCAGAAAAAACATGTTCCTCAGTTTCTTGCTCCTGCACATTTGTCACAACCTGAGCAAGAACCTGAAGTGGAGATTTCAACCCTTGCTGGCCTTCAGGTTGAGTTTCTCCAGTTTCACTGGCCTCCTTCTCAGCAATAGATTGAAGCCTTCTGCGCTTCTGAGGAGCCAGTGCTTTCTTCTTCAGTTTCTCTCCTTTCTCTCTTTTAACTTGCATCAGGGCTTTCCCTCTAGCTTGTCTGGCTACATCATCAGTTTCTTCTTCAGCAGTCTCCTCCTGAGACTCAGAGTTTTTCTCTTTCTTTCCTCTCAAAGTCTTCTTTGTTGGTTTGAACATGATTTTTGACTTTGGAAAGGAAGTGGAATCGGCAAAGATGTCCTCCTCTTCTCTGCACATTTCCAAGATAAATGCAATCTTGGTTGCATGTAGATTCTTTCCTTTGACAACTACAGAGCCATTCACCTTCTGAATTTGTTTGGCTTGATCACTCACCACCTTGATCAAATAGTGCAACCAATTGAATGCCGTGGAAGGTGAATCTTCAATCGCCGCCATTAGCCTTAACCTAGGCGTGCTTATCTGTTCGAAACTACCAGATCTACTCATGATGCATTTGCTTACAATATCCAACAATACTCGATATTTAGGCTTCAAATGCCTCTTATTTAGAGTAGGTTCAAACTTTACTGGATGCTCAGTAATTTTATCCAAATATTCTTGTTCCCTACCCATCATTTATACCGTAGGGTCTTCACCTCTATCACTTAACTCATATATGACATTTAGATTCTTAGGAATAATATATAATTCCCTAACAAAATCCACATATTTCGAACCATGCTCCAAATGCGAGACTGTAATCTGAGACTCTATGTACTTCTCATCATCTAACTGCATATTAGAGATAAACTCAATTACCTCTTTCGCATATTCGGCCTCTGGTTGATTCGCGACTAGGCATGTAAGTTTTGCCAAACGAATCATATGCAACACCTCCTCCTCGTGAGTTGCATTGGATGAGCTTTCTAGAGAAATGACATATTGGTACCAGGTTTATTGGAAATGGCGAGTTTGTCGTATACAGAAAGTGTCATTTTTTGGAGAATTTTTTGGTGAAGGGTTTTGAGATAGGTGAAAATTTCTGGGCAATCGAGAGTTTTGAAGCAGAGTGTTTGTGAAGATGAAGGCTTTTTGGAATAGGGCTTTGAAAGAAATTTTTCCAATGGATATGGGATTTTGATTTATGGAAAATCGCGTAGATGAAGAAATCGACGGTTGAGATTAAAAACTGACTAAAACGGGTATATGAAAGGACGATTTCGCAAATAATAAGCCGCCAATTTATCCCTATTGGTGATTAATGAACAATGCATTTAATTACTGTTCCTGCAGACCATTGACTTTCTTCGTGGATTTCAAAGGTCCCGCCCAATTATTTCTTCAGGTGTTTGTCATTTATTGCCTATGATTACTGAGATTCAGTTAGACAATAAATGTGTTGCATGAGTCAATACTTCTTTAGACTAATTTTCTCCATCAGTCTTTTTGAGTTTTGACCTTGATAAAATGTCAGTATAATACAAAGTACTGATCTTCAGGATAACTGAGTTTCCCAAGACTCGGTTCAAGATTTCAATTTTTATCCCGAGTTTTTCAAGAAAAACTCCGAGAAAACTTCATGCATCCGAAAACCTTCAATTTTTCGATTTACTTTATTCACCGGATCCAACATACCTAATTCAATCGATAGTTCACGAAATCTTGATTCACCAAAGGTTTAGTCAAGATATCGACTCTCTTTATCGGTATGAATCTTCTCCATTCGATGTCTTTCTTCTCAACATGATCTCTCGATGAAGTGATGTCCGATATCAACATGCTTACATCCGGTGTGCAATCTGAGATTTTGTGTAATAGCAATTGCACTATTATTATCAAAAAATATAGGTACTTCATTGACTATAATCTTATAATCCCTCAATTGTTGTCTGAGCCAAATAATCATGCTGGCAAACTTCCTGCAACCATGTATTCAAACTTGAGTAGTTGTTGCTCTTTTGAGGTTTGTTTCTTTGAAAACCATGATATCAGTTTACTTCCAAGAAATTGACAAGTTCCTGTGGTAGACTTCCTGTCAATTCTACATCCTCCATAATCAGCATCTGAATAACCAGTTAATTCAAGGTTATCATCAGCTAGATACCATAATCCTCTATTCACAGTGGCTTTAAGATATTTCAGAATCTTTTTGGCAGCCTCCATGTGACTAGCCTTAGGATTAGCTTGGTATCTTGCACATATCCCAACAGCAAATGTTATATCAGACCTACTTGCTGTGAGATATAATAGTGATCCAATGATCCCTCTATAATCAGTGTGATTTATTGATTTGCCTTCAGGATCAGGATCCATCTTGTAGTTAGTATTCATAGGAATTCTAACTGTATTGCAATTCTGTACACCATAATTTGCAATCAGGGTAGAAAACTTTTCACACAGCTGATGATTTGGAGATCCAAATATGATGTCATCTACATAAATCTGAACAAGTAAGATGTCTTTCCCATCTTCTATCCTGAACAGAGTCCTATCAACAGTTCCTTTGATAAAACCATGGTCAGTAAGAAACTGAGAAAGGGTATCATACAATGCTCGGGGTGCTTGCTTAAGACCATACAAGGCTTTCCTGAGCCTGTAAACTTGGTCATTCTGTCTGAAACCAGGAGGTTGTTCCACATAAACCTCTTCCTTAAGCACACCATTCAGAAATGCACTTTTCACATCCATCCGATGACCGTGAATTTCATGTGGGCAAGATATGCAAGAAACAATCGATGGCTTCTAGTCTTTGCAACAGTGTAAAGGTTTCATCATAATCCAAGCCTTCTTCTTGGGAATAACCTTGTGCAACTAGCCTTGCCTTGTTTCTCACAATGTTGTTGTTTTCATCTCTTTATTCTTGAACACCCACTTAGTTCTAAACACATTGTGCCTCTTGGTCTATCCACTAGCTCCCAAACTTCATTCCTTGAGAACCCATTCACTCTTCTTTTGCATAGCAAAGAATCCAAAATGAATCTTGTAGAGCTTCTTCAATCTCGATGAGGTTCTTTTTTCGGATAGGAAGCAGCCAGAACAAAGCATTTTCCCCATGGAACCTTCTTGTTTTTTGACACCATCGATAGATCACCCACAATCGACTTGTAGGATGACTATCCAACCATTTTCTCTGGATGTTCCCCTTCAAGAGAGTATCCTAAACATCAAAAATGTTAGGTTCGGGTAGTTCATTAAATTCAGGAACAACGAAAAAGAGAAAGAGAATCATCTTCCTCGGGGAAATTCCATTCTAACATTGTCGAGACATTTGTTCCCCATTGGTTGATAGATTCGAGTTTACCTCACCGTGACCACATCTTCATCGGCATTACATACCGAGTCCTAAATCGGTGTATGTTTAGATTGGTCAACTTCAATGTGTTGGCTTTCCTTCAAAGGAGAATTTCCATCCCGAGTCTCACCATCCCGAGTTTTTCCATCCTGAACTTCTTTGTCTCGAGTCCGATTCCTCCATTCATAGAAAGTGACCGACTTCTTCTTTTTCGTGTTCGGAGGATGTTTTATCATTCTTTTTAGGCTAAGTCCGGTGATTCTCTTGATCGGTTCTCTCTGAGTCATGTTCTTGTTTCTTCCAACACAAGTAGATTCATCAAAAACAACATGAGGTGTTTCTTCCACAATAAGAGTCCTACAGGTTGTAAACTCAAGAAGGCTTTTTGACGACTTGAAATATCCTAAGAATATCCCTTCATCGCCTTTGCTATCAAAAGTTTTCAACCGATCTTTACCATTATTGTGTATGAAACACTTGCAACCAAACACACGAAAAGAAAGAAAACAAGAGGCTTCCTTTCATTCCACAAATCATATGGATTTTTTCCTTGGTTCTTGGTCAAGATGGATTTGTCTTGAGAGTAGCATCAAAGTTGATAATAACCCAAAATCTCTTAGGAATATCGACTTGAAAGAATCATTGTCCTTGCAAAACTTCTTCGAGTCCTATTTCTTCTTTCGGCAACACCATTCATTGTGGGGTCCTTGCAAATGATGTTTCATGAGCTATTCCATTTGTTGCACAATAATCGATATGATATGATGATTGATAAACTTCGGTTCCTTTATCCGATCCGATTTTGACCACACTTTCGATTCTTTTTTGATCTTGAGCCTTTTCGAGTTCGTAGTTTTGTCTCGAGTCTCTTTCTTCTTGAAAAGAATATTACCCATGTGTATCTAGAGTAGTCATCAACTACCACAAGTGTGTATTTTTTACATCATTAGTGCTCACAGTGTTCTTGGACCAAAGAGATCCATATGTAACGGTTGTAGTATTCTATCGATGAAAACATCTACTTTGCTTTTGAAAGATGCTCGATTTGTTTTCCTTTAAAACAAGCATCACATACATGATCTTTACTGAACACTTCATTGGGTAACCCCCTTACAAGTGCTAATCTTGCAAGTTTGTTCAGGGTTTTGAAGTTTAAGTGATTCATTCTTTTGTGCCACAACCAACTGGTATCAGTGGAACTTTTTGCAACCAAACATGTATCTTTAGGAGTTGAACTTCAATCAGCAAGATACACATTTCCTTTTCTAGTACCAGTCAGTAAAATTTTCTTTGAAGTATTGTCTTTTACATAACATAAGTTCTTTGAGAACTTAACACTGAATCCTTTGTCACAGAATTGACTGATAGAAAGCAAGTTATGCTTTAGACCAGACACATATGAAACACCATGGATATGAACAGAGTCAACTTCAAGAGTTCCATATCCTTCAGTTTGTCCTTTGGAATTGTCTCCAAATGTGATCTGAGGGCCTTTTTGCTCAACATAGTCAGTGATTAGTTGCTTATATCCTGTCATATGTCTTGAACATCCACTGCCCAGATACCATACAGCAGGAGCCAATTTATTTCCATTCATCAATGCTATGTTGTTTTCATTCAGCTTAGTGCCCTTTTCCTTCACCTGAAAAACAGATCAGTTCTTAGGTACCGATTTGGTGTAGGGTCCTACCAAAGTTAAATTTGTACCTTTTGGAACCCAAATCTGCCTAACAACTCTAATTACTTTAGAGTGGCTGATTTATCTCCCATAAACATCTACATACACATTCACCACCCTAGGAGTCTTGGCAGTATCCTGTGCATGAGTACCAGCCTTAGCATGAACATGAGCCTTAGAGTTCTTTTTGGGTTCAGGCCTTTTGTTCAAGTGTCTTAGCTTTTGTGCAGCTGGTCTCTGTCTCTGCTGACTTGGGTTCAGGAAACCTTTACCCTTAGACAAGTGGGGTTTAGGTTGTCTCAGACCAAATTGGGGTCTTTCAATGTCGAGGGACTTGGTCTTTTTCATTGAGAATATCTCTGTGAGTGTTTCTCTTCCGAAAATTCCTCTGATGGTTCAGTGGCAGATCTCTTTAGGTTGGTATTCTTAGCGAGGCTTTGAAGTACTAGCCTTAAAATTTCCCTCTTGAGTGTTCGGTTTTCTAGCCTTTTCCCGAGGTTTTGGGCTTTCTTCCCCTAACCTTCGCTTTTTCAAAACCATAAGTCCTTTACCCTTGTCTAAAACTCAGGCGCTTCTTGAAGAAGAAGATTAGATGCCAATTGGTTTAACAAAGATACCTCTTGGTGCTACTAGAAGCGGCAAGATTCAAAGACCTTGTGAGGTTCCCCTCGAATGTATCCCAATCCAAATTTTTATAGTTCTGGTCTTTTGATAACTCTAAATTTCATCTATCACTTTAGATGCATAATTCAATAGAGCTAACTTTCTTTGCGCACTATCCTCACATTTCTTTAGAGTTTCATGCTTCTCAAAGAGGTCATTGAACTCGGGCTTACGATAAGTTGAATCTCTTTAGTGGATTTCTAATTTTCCATTCAGATCTCTATCACCTTCTCTTTTTTTTCGAGAGTTGTACTTTCATAACATCCAGTTCATCAAGAGTTCCCATCAATTGAGAAGTGATCTCAAAGATTTTTAGAGTCTTTCCACTTGATTCTCGTGATCGGTTCCTTGTTCTGCTCTTGAGTTTCAGTGAGTAGTTCTTGTAACACAGAATAGTCCTTCATAAGATTCTCAAACGAATCCATCATGTCAAAGTTACAGTTTACAGTTGAACTTGAGAACTCATGTGCTTGTGTAGGAGCAACAAATGAGATAGAAGAATTTACCTCCTCCACGGCCATAAAGCGTACATCATCACTTTATCGCATCGAAAAAATTTCATCTCAAGAACTGGAACCTTCTTCGAATGTTCTTCCTCTTCTCGCAATCATAAATTTTTCTTTGGAGATCTTCTTGTCTCTCTTGGCTTGTCTCTCCTTTCTTTCTTTAGCTTTTCGGCTTAGGGCGGTCATATTGAAAGTGACCTTTCTTCTGACAGTTGTAACATCTGTTGGTATCATCATCCTGATCACTTTCCTCCTTGGTCTTGGAGTCCTTCTTCTTGGATGAGGATCCTTCAGCTTTTTGGTCCTTTCTTTTCTCAGTGTATTTGTCCTCAGCTTCTGAGTCTCTCTTGTACCTGTGATTCTTGTAATATTTCTTATATTTCCCATATCTGCTATTGAGTCTTTCAAACCTCCTTGCCATCAGTACTAGCTTATCCTCCTGCTCATCCTGATTTTTGGCAAGTGAGTTCTCAGACTCTCTAGACTTACAGGATTTCTCTTTGGCTTTGAAAGCCACATTCTTGCTAGATGAAGAATTATCTTTGCTGTCAGATTTCTTAGTTTTCTTATCAATCACAAACTCATAAGCTTTCAGTTCAGAGAAAACTTGTTGATATGGCATGGAATCAATATTTTTGGAGTTTTCAATCACCACAACATGTATATCCCATTTCTTAGATAATCCTCTAAGAATTTTCAGTGCCACTTCTCTCTGTGGGTATCTTTTCCCAAGAGCACTCAGATCATTCATGATACTAGTGAATCTGACCTCAAGTTTGTCAATGGATTCACTATCTTCCATTTCAAAGCTATCAAACTTTCCAATAGCAACAGAAAGTTTGTTTTCCTTAATATGATTTGTGCCTTGACACATAACAGCAAGTGTGTCCCATATTTCTTTTGCAGTTTCACAGTGAGAAATTTCTTAACCACTTCCTAAAGCTTTCTGGCTAACTCACTGTAGCTTACTCACTTTTCTACCTTGAATTTTCTGGCTGACTCACTGCAGCTTACTAACTCAAACACACACAAGTGTTCAGACTACCACAAGTAGCTTACTAACTTCTTCTCTAGAGTTTTCTGGCTAACTCACTGTAGCTTACTAACTCTTTACAGCTCTAACTCACCAACAAAACACACACAAACTACCTTAACAAAGGGTTTGAGTTTTGGGTTGGTTTCCAACTAGGGTGAGATATCATTTACAATAAGAATTAATGCAAAGGCTAGGATATGTCTTCTAAGCTTTGGATATATCTATCATTCTAGGCTTAGAATAGTGAGCTCTCTTCAATGTGAAACACTTGGGAAATTCTAGGGTCTTTCGAGTGCTTCAATTGCAATAATACGAATGAGCTCTTGAGTTGCTTTGAAATTTCCCGTAACCTCTAAATGTAAAGGGTCACTGGTATTTATAGGCAACCTTCACCAAGGTCACTCATGAAAAACTATCCGTTGGAGGAGATAGTATCAAGGGTTTCCTCTTCTGGTGTTTGATGAATGACTATATTTAGGGGTTGAACACTCCCTTGCATGTTTTAGGAATTATGCAGTCATGTAGCCAATCACCAATTTTTGCAGTCTGTAACTTAGTACTACTGACATGATTTAGGGTCCAGTCGCTTTTAGTGTCAGTAAAGTACAGTGTCGTCTTCCTCTAATTGGTTCTTGTCTTCAGTGAATGTAGACAAACAAAACGGCTCTTTTTGGTCAATCTCTCTGAATGAGACAACCTTAAACAACACTTAGACTTAGTTGCTTTTGTCTGCATATGAATGTTTTGGGCAATATCTACTTTTCTGAATATTTGCATTTTTCTCAGTTTTGTAGTCTTCAGATAGATATTATTCAGTGCCTCTGAACATTCAGGTTATACTGAGTATTCAGTATCTTACTGAGTCTTTAGTAACTACTGGGTCTTCAGTATCTTCTGAGTCTTCAGTGTCTTCAGTGACATACTGAGTCTTCAATGTCTTCAGTGACATACTGAGTCTTCAGTGTCTTCAGTTACATACTGAGTCTTCAATGTCTTCAGTAACTTACTGAGTCTTCAGTGTCTTCAGCAACTTACTGAGTCTTCAGTGTCTTCAGTGACATACTGAGTCTTCAGTGTCTTCAGTTACTTACTGAGTCTTTAGTGTCTTCAGCATCTAACCCGATCTATATCTACTGACTATACATGGTGCAGATAACTTCCTGAACAATCTATACTGAAACCTGACTCAGTCTATCAAGATTATCCTGAACATGTCATACTCAGGGTTTTTTTTGAGATCTAATCAAAACTTCTTTATTAAATTCATCTCCCAACATGGACTATTACGATTTCCTCCTTTCATTCGCGAATACTCGATTAAGTCTTGAACATGATGAAGTGTCTATTCAAATAACTTAATCATATTATCTCTAATCACTAATTGATCATGTATGTCACACTTAGCCACAAAGTCTAAGTTGACGTGCATCGGCCGATGACTTAGATCCAATTATGATGAGAAGATAAGTATTATCTCTAAATCCGCATTGAGGAATGAATCATATTCTTGGCTCAACTACCACGCACATGCACTTCGTGATGAACCCAATCCAAGCCATATCTACCCATCAAAGGGTGAAGTTCGGTCATGATCAAAGTTCATCACTCCACACATGTCGTGTGTATTGACCTCAAGTCAAAGGAGTATTGCATCGCTCCCACTAACCGAGACACCCGTAGAAACATATTGTGGACATACATCAAACGGTTTCTCGGATGGGTATACCAATACCCTCTAAGGTATTTGTGCATCCATCATGAGATACCTAGTATCTCGTAGTAAGTGAGATCTTACTACACTTTCTAAGAGTATGATGCAGATCGCACACCAATCTCCATTGCATCATCAATATCCCATTCTTGATGATCATTGATCGGGGCTATTTGAGAATCATGATTAAGTCATCTGAGTTCTCACACACTTAATGACAACAATGACTCATGGGAACACAGATAAGAACAAATGCAAACAATCAAACATAATATTCTAATAAGTGTAATGCCATACATTTAATATTAAATAAGCAATATTATTAAACCAATAATGAATATTATCTGAGCATTATGTCCTTACAATGGATTGTCTCTAGGACACTAACACTAACAGTTGGAATCATCACTTGCTATTTTCTATCTGCCTGAACACCAGGTGTTCCCCCTTGTAGGTCCCGAACGGGTTTTGTGAGGGTGGAAGTCTAGAGGGGAGGGGTGAATAGACTTCCAAAACTTTTCGTGTGGATCAGGTGTGAACTGCAGACACCCGATCGAGTGCTAGTGTATCGATTTAGATCGATGTTCAATCTTCTTGAGTGCCCGAGGGCGGTCGGTTTGATATCCGTCGGACTTAAATCAATGGTGCGGAAGCTTGTTTTTACCCGTGAAAAAACCGGTTTTATCAATCGATTCTTAAGTCGATTTTCAACCAAGATCATGTCAATGACGATCGATCTTTGGTGCGGTCGAGCTTAACTTTAAAATATGTATGCTTTAAACTCGGTTGAGTGACTTGTTAAAGCGATAAGAAAGCAAGTAAATGCACACAAGACTTTTTATAGTGGTTCGTGACGAAAACCCGTCCCACGTCCACTCTTCCCTTAACATTAAATTAACCTATCTTATATCCTTTTCGGGATGGTCGAGATGTTTACCGAGTTCCCACTCTTACAAACTTAACTCCTTATATCATTTTCGGGATGGCCGAGATGTTTACCGAGTTCCCACTCAAGCTTAACCTACTGGACTTATATCCTTTTCAGGATAGCCGAGATGTTTATCGAGTTCTCACTCTACAAACGTAACCAGCGGGACTTATATCCTACAAAGAGGATAGCCAAGATTTTTAATGATTTCTCACTCTACAGACTTGACCTAACTTGCGTTTGGGTAAAGAATGATTGAGGGTTCCAACTGGAAATCTATCCTGGTGCTTTAGGTAGCCAAAATGCTAGTGGATAGGATTTCTTGCTAAGAACTATGGGATGAACACTCTAAGAATAATCTTCAGATGTAGTGTTCTTTTGAGTGGAGATTTCTTGTAGCTTTAGCTTCTTTTGCGATGTCTCCGTGTTTGTTCTTGTGTTTTCACTTGTTGGTCCTTTTCTTCAAAATAAAGATTGATCTCATTTTATAGACCTCGAAATCAAAGAGCCTTTGGAGAGCAATTTGAATTTCGGGCTATATTAGGTAGGTCATATTATGATTGTGACGTCCTCACGATTTTCGCGTGGCCGTAGGCATGATTAGCATTGTTTTTGTCTGCCACGCGTCAGATATCCGTATTGTCGGCTCTTTTTGTGCACGTGTCGCTTTCTCCTGGCTTCATGAGGTGGAACTTTAGAAATTTGCCCGTTAGACGATTGATATTCCTTTTGAAGAGGATTCGTCTTGTCTGGTGTATCTTTTTGATTGTCACCAGGTGTGAGCTGACTTGATCAAGTAACTAATCAGTCTACCTTGTTGAGTCTTGATTGAATTGTCTTAATATCAATATCTGGAGACTCTGAAAAAGTTCAGTCTTTTGATCTTGGTGTCTTTGAGCCTCGGTGTATTGATCGTCTTGAGTCTTGAGTTTGATCTTTGAGTCTTGAGTTTATCCGAAGTCTTGTGTTCATTTGAGTCTTCAGTGTTATCTGAGTCTTCAGGTTCATCTGAGTCTTCAGGTTCTTCTGAGTCTTCAATGTCTTCTTGTCTTCACCTGATCTTCTGACTTCTTGTCTTCTGATTTGCACTTAGTCTTACGATCATCCGACCTTCTCGGGTCATCCGATACTTCGACTGACCTATACATATTGAGTTCCCCCTCAATATGTGACCTATCTTTTACATCAGCGATCTATACATTTCAGCTGGTCATCTTATTCTGATTCTAAGTCATCAGTCAGCTAACAAGTTTGACTGGTCCTATTACAACCTGTTTTGGAACTTCTATCAAAACTAAATTACATATTTCCCAACAATTTCCCCCTTTTTGATGGAACCAAAACACTTAACCAAACTTGATCAGAAAAACAAATACCATGAATGGAAACGTAGATAATGCAAATAGTACATACCTCAGAAGACAATGAGATGATTGTCTTAGAATCAGTGGGATGGAAAGTTTTATTCAGATAGGTGTGTGCATTGTAGAATATGTGAAAAGCGTACCTATCATCTGATTCCAAGTTGTCTTCTTCAGGTGTACTTGAACATTTGCAGTTCTTTGGGGATGCCAAACATCCTGTACATCCTTTGCATTAGCTTGTCCAAATTCTTCTTTTCTATGGATTCCTCCTTTTTTCACTAGTCCATAGTAGATGTTCTTGAATTTAACGGGATCTAGCGTGTTGTCCGGACGCAGTGGAAGGAGTAGTTCAAAGGGTGGAGCTTAGTATCGATGACATGATCTTGCCTTCTCATCATCACCGCTAGTAGAAGTCCGGATACTTTGTTTCTAACCGGTTCGAAATTAGATCATTTTTGAATCTTGATGAATTGAATCTTCTCCGGGATGTGGGCGTCCACATAACCATTCTCCTCCTCGATCGATCCCATTCTGGAAGCAAATCTTGTCGTGCACAGAGGATGCCTTTAACAGGTGCTGGAAGGGCATTTTTCTCCCAAGCAATCTCCTCTGCTGCAGCTTCGGTCTTCCTCTTCCTTCGGATGTAGGCAATGTTCACCCTTTTTGCCTCTGCTAACCGCTTTTTGATTGGGCCTCTCTTATTCTCTGTCTTGTTTGCTCTTGAATTTGTTCAGAGTCATCCGCTTTTGGTGGAGAATATATGGCCTTGTCTCTGATCTTCCGCAGTTGCTTTCATCATCTTGCCTTTGCCTTTCTTCCTCCTTGGAGTCTGCTCAGGTTCATCTTGTTCATCTTCTTCAGCTAATTTCTTAGCGAGTTCAAGGCTCTTGGCCTTGATCATCAAGCTTCCATTCTTTTTCGAATCGGATGAAGAGAAGTCTTCAATTTTGTCAACTCTGGCATTAATCTACGAAAAGAGTACTTTTTCCTTTCGCGATCTCTTTCTTGTGTTGCTCCACGATTTCTTTTATTCAAAGAATCTAGATCGGTAGATGGAGTGGGTTGGCAAGTTAGATCTGATGGTTTTTGGTAGAGATGAAAATTTTACCAAGCGTATGGTATGCGAAATCTGTTTTCTTCCTTCTCTTTGTTCTCTTTTTTCTTGAGTCTGTTTTTTACGTATTCTCTTTTCCTTGAGACTCTTTTCCGGACTCTTTTCCTTCCCTTTTTGGTTTGCATCAAAGAGGTTGGACATCTTCTTGTTCGAGTTGTTAATTGCGTGAGATCTCCTCTCTAAGTTCCTCGACAACAAGAGGAGGATCTTCGGCGGTGGCGAAGGTATCTGCGGTGTGTAGAAAGAGTCCGAGAGCAATTTCGATTTCTGTCTTGCCTTTTCTTAGAAGCTAGAAAATGTTTCCAACCCATATCCAAGTGATTGTTGGTTTGTCGAAGGATGCCTGGACACTCTCCAAAAGTACTGTGGTCCGATTGAGCATCTCTATCTGGAATCGAGAGTTTGTCGATCGAGCTTGAGCTTCAAAGAAGAGGGTATACTAGTTGCATTACTTCAAAGAAGGATGGCATTGTGCATCCCAACAAAGTGACTTCGTTCCTTGTCAACTAGTTTCACTTGCTCATCTTCAAACCGCTTCATCGATTCACTTTAATTTATCTTCAAATGCAACTGGATCCCATCCTGAATCTTCTTAGAGTGATGATCTAGGGTATCAGAGCTCATTTTAGCAGTCTGTTCAGATGTTGAGGCCTTGCCAAATTGGGTGTCATCTGCAGCACCCATTCTTGGTTCATTAAGCGACTCCCTCATGATCTCAGTAGGAGGTTGAACGGTTTCCTCCCTCGCTATCGGCAATTCCGAACCTTTCGTGAATCAGCCATTGGATATCTTCGTCTGATGCCAATTCAACAGCACTTTCAATCCCAGCATTGTGTAGACATTTCATCTCTAAGTCTACAAAGAAGTCTGATCCCAGAGTTGTCATTAGAATCAGAAGTTCTTCAATGCTCTTCACTCTGATATCCCTCCAGAACACTATCTCTTCTATCTGTTGCTGGATGCCAGGATGTTGATCCAATTCAGGGCATAGATCCAGCAGATACTCTTTGATCTGTTGCTTCATTATTCTTACGATGGGGCTCTGCGAGCAGGAAGCAAGTAATCTTGTTACGGTGTTGAAGGGATTATGAGAGATGGACACATGTTCGTAGAATCTCTCAGGTTCTTGCTTTCTCCTTGGCTTCGCGAGGCGAAATTTTAGAAATTTGCCCGTTAGACGATTGATATTCCTTTTGAAGAGGATTCGTCTTGTCTAGTGTATCTTTTTGATTGTCACCAAAAAGTGAGTGACTTGATCAAATGAATCTATGTTGAGTCTTGATTGCACATTGTCTTAGTTCAATATCACGGATCTGCAAAAGGTCTTAATCTTGGTGTCCTCACGACCTTTATTCATCAGATCAGTCTTGAGTTTGATGGAGTCTTGAGATCTGAGTTTGAGTTCATCTAGTCTTGAGTTTCATCTAAGTCTTGATGTTATCTCGAGTCTTGAGTTCATCCGAGTCTTCGAGTTCTTCTGATATCTTCTTTCTTCACCGATCTTCTACTTCTTGTCTTCTCGATTTGACTTTCATCGAACATCCGATCTACACCTATACATATTGAGTTCCCCCTCAATATGTGACCTATTTTTTAATCTTTTATCTCATTTAAGGGTCATCTTATTACGATTCTAAGTCATCGAAGATTCCTTTACAACCTATTTTGGAACTTCCATCAAAACTAAATTACATATTTCCCAACACCCCTAAACCAGATGGTTTAGTTGCTACTGTCTCAGCTATACCAGCTTCTTCATTGACAGTTGTACGTACCTTAGGGCCTGATTGACCTGGTGAATCATCAAGGTCAAATTTAGGAATGTACACTGTGACGTGATCTGATTCCTTTTCTTTGAGCCTTAGCTGATCCATTTTCTGAGCATCAAGTACGTCTGGTACGGCCTCTCCTGGAGCAGATTTCTCTTGATCAGATGTTGACTCATCAAAGACCACATGAGATGTTGAATACTCTGAATGCCTTGCTGGTTGAGGAATATCCTAAGAATATACCATCATCTGACTTAGCATCAAAAGTATTCAATTGGCTCTTCCCATTGTTGTGAATGAAAACTTGCACCCAAACACATGAAAGTAGGAAACACGAGGTTTTCTGCCCTTCCACAGTTTATAGGGTGTTTTGTAGTGAATCTTAGTCAGAGAACATCTGTTCTGGGTATGACATGCAATATTAATTTTTCGCCCGGTTTGCATGTTCTTGTTTTTTGAGTGTTGTGATTCTCCTTTTTATGGTCCTTGTCTCATGCTTTCCAAACTCCGGTGCAAAAATCTGGGAAATTTATAGTTTTTGATGAAAGTTCCAAAACACATGTATAGACCAAAAATCAATATTATCGATAGGAGACCTAATGATTGTATAGAAAAATTGTAATTTAGGTCACATATTGAGGGGGAACTCAATATGTAAAGGTCGATTCAAGAAAAAGATATCCGATTGGCGGTATGCTAAACGAATCTTCGGATCGAATTTAGTCGATAACTCAAATAAGTCATGAAGCTCAAACCTCTAATACTAGAAGATCGATGACTTCGTAAGATAAGACCGTAAGACCTACATCGGTAGAGTCGGTCAAATTGAAGCTAAGTCAACAGCGCGCCAAGACTTATCGTAGACCGATCGGTTCCAGATCGATCGGATCGGATCATAAGATGAAAACCGATGTTTCATCTTATCATACGCCTCTGCGATCTAAACAAGAAGAATACCAACCTTAGTTGGAGGAACAACACCGCAAAGCAAGGCTTCCATCCAATAAGGAAGAAACACGTATGAACAGAGCCGATTCGCGGGATTCGATGTTGCTTCTCAAACGGCTATAAAATACACATTCACGCTTTCCATGCCGCCTCAAGCACGCCACATCAAGCCTCGCAAGTTCATTTAAAATAGCCGAGATTCAAATTGCTTCCCAACGGCTCTTTTGATCTCAAGGTCTATAAATATGGGATCACACGTCGAGTGAGATCACGGAAATGCTTGGACAAACAACATAATCACGAAGCTCAAACTATAGTCGATTTCCGCATCGAAGAACACAACAACAAGCTTATTTTATATTGTGTTCATCCCATAAGTTCTTAGCAAGAAATCTTTTCATCTAGCTTTTTTAGGTCAACATGTCTTTGAGGAAAGATTTCATAGTTGGAACCTCAACAATCCTACCCAAACCCCAAGTTAGGATAAGTTGTTTAGCAAGATTTCAATAGGGTTTCTAGTAGATCGATTTACGGGATCGGTTGAGTGAGAACTCTTAAAACATCCGTTGGTGTCTTGTGTTGACTAACACACTAAACTAAGTCGGTCGGTTAAGTCGGTTAAGTTGGTGCCCCCTTGTGAAAGGGAAAGAGTGGACGTAGGATGGGTTTGTCCGAACCACTATAAATCTTGTGTGCCTTTATTGCTTTTAATTAACCGCTTTCGCATAATCTTAAAGCGCGCGTCTTAAGTTAAGATCGAGAGACACAAGCTTCGATCCGACGGACCGATATTTCACATCCGATTAAAAAGATAAAACTTGGAATCGATTTATACAAACCGGTTTTTTCACACGGGTAAAACTTAAGTCTTGACATCGGTTAATCGATAGTTACCGAATTGACCGCTTCATGCTTCAAGAAGTTGGTTATCGACCAAACCGATTCACTTTCGACTCTGATCAAAGCTCTTCTCACACCGATCTGCACGAAAAGTTTTTCAAGTCTATTCACCCTCCTCTAGACTTACGCCCTCACTTAACCTGCTCGGGACCTACAAGTGGTATCGAGATTGGTTCTTCCGACCAATTCTCAGGTGTCATTGTGGTCAATGATCTTGAAAACCATTTTTAAAAAAAAATTCATTCATTTTCCAAAATCACTCAAAGATGGATAACACGTCCGTATGTATCATGATCTGCCAAAGTTCTCAATTGATGAGTATGCAGATTGGGCCATATATATGTCCAACCATCTAGGCTCGATCAATGGCGTAATGATGGAAGTCATCGAGAGAGGACCCATCATCATTTACTACGACAATCCTGCAATTTCCGGATTTTCCCACGCGAAGTCTTGTATGAAAAAAGCCCAAACGATGGACACGTAAGAAAGAAAATCGATACTCTGGACACCATTGCAAGACATATCATCATGAAGACAATGGATAAGGTCACCAAAGAAAAGATTAAGTATCTCAAATCTGCGAAAGCAATGTGGGATACTCCGCCGAGATCTGCGAGGGAAATGAATAATAAAAGACAAATTCTTCAAGTTTAACCGGTGAAGTTCGAGAAACCAAGATGTTTAACGAAAACCATCAACGAACTCGATGGAAGAATTACAATGTCTATAAACAAGCTTCGAGAACTTGGTAGAGATGTCCGATAAAGATATCAACTATAAAATCCTAAGGTCTCTCCCAAGAAGTGGGACATGAAGGTCACTAGAATCAAAGATTGCCAGACATTTCAAGAATGAAACCGAGTAGCTTGTTCTTGAGTCTTAAAGCTCACGAGTTCGACCGATTGAAAGAGGTCAAGGTCGATGAAGACGAGGTCCCCGCCAAACCTCGACTTCAAAATCGAATTCTTTCAAGGCAACCAATAGCGAACAAAGGCCAATGAACCCATTGGAAATATACTAAGTCAGCGTAATAGACGCTTTTACTTACCGGAAGCTTGAGAAGTCGATATACAACTTGGCAAGTATCGAAGATTTTATAAGACTATCAACATAGCCGTCTTAGAGATCGCATGCAGATGGAACCGTATCCGATGATCGGAGGATCACAGAGATGAAAGGGAAAGAGATAGTCGACACGAAGGAAGGAAGAGATAACCAATCGATTGTACTACTATCGAAGGGAAATCACCGATAGGTCATACAACGGAGTGATTCACCGAAGGAAAGGAACGGTGGATCCGTGAGCGTCTTCAATCTTTCACTATAGCAAGACGCATCGCCTGCACTCGCCGAGAGAGAGGAAGAAAAGAGGAACAAAAAGAGAGCAAAGATAAGAGAGAAGAAGAGCCATGGTTGCGAGAATCGACGATTCCTATTCCGGGGACTCCGGATACTCCTTCAGAGAAGACTTCGCGACGAAAGAAGGCCGATACTTCTATGAAAAATGAAGATCCGATATTCTCGCCGACGATGATGAACTCAACTCGATGGCCAGGAGGACCAAATTCGAGGTAACCTCCAAACCCCTTCGTTTCTACACCGCTATCATTAGCACACCCGGAGATTGACCTCGCTTTTTAAGCAATTGCTTGAAGATCTCTCCAATGCAGAGAAACTTATGCTATTCTGAAGCCGAGAATGATAAATCGAGGACTCTAATCACCTTTTTGTCAAGAAAAATGATCTCAAAACCTCGAACTTAGATCAAATGGAATCTTTCAAAAGCCTCGATCATCAAAGATCGATGGAAATTAACAGACAAAGAAGATGACTTCAAAATCTTGCAAGCAAAATTCGATGAGCTATTCCGAATGCATGAAAGTCAAAATCCTCGAGGATAATCTCATGAAAAGAAAATAGATGTTTTTTTCAAAATCATCTCAAACCGTTAAAGACATGAACGCCTATTTTCGAGTAAAGATTGATAAGGAGGGACTTGGCTATGAGAAACCCTCCACATCCTCAAAAGCCCCGTATTCTCGAAAAGGTGTAATCGATTTAATTTCAAAAAAGATACACCAAAAGCTAAACTTGTATCTAATAGGGTAAGAGACCAGGTTGAGCGGTGGCAAGTGCCCAACCGTAAAAGGGAATGGAAATGGACCCCAACCGGTAAAGCATTAGCCGAGGAATCAACGGAAGAACCCATTCTTCAAGAGACCTCAACCCGATCAATGAGATCAAGAATCGAAAAGACAACCTACAAAAAGGAAGTCTAATCGAGACCCGGTCAAGGTCACCGCCTAATAAGCATGCTTCGTAAACCGCGAAAACCATCTATGCGAAAAAGGATATGAATCTTTTGATGGTAGCGGTCGCATTTTACCCCTATAGTCGAAATTTAGGGTCATCCACATTGGATAAAAAGAAGACAAACCGAAAAGTTAAATCATAAGTCTTCTAAGTCATCCAAGGTTCACACAAGTAATCATACAAATCGAAAAGCATATGAGGATAAGTATGATTATGTTGATAGTATGGAGACAAATCGGACCTTCCGATCCGACCGATCACAATAGAAGTGCTCGCTTTGTATGGATCCCCAAATCCAAACCTAACCCTCGGGACCCAATCCGAAAAAGGTACCTAAAGCCCGATCCGATTGGTGTTCGTGGGTCCGCCAACAAAGGAGGTGTGCAAGCAACTATCCGGTACATCGATAGTGGATGCTCAAGGCACATGATTTGAAGCAAACATCTCCTCGGTTCCTACATAGAAACGAAGGCCCGCGTGTACTCTTCGGTGATGATAACTTTGGTTATACCAAAGGGTTCTAACCTTAGAGAATGATGATGTACAAGAACTCATCATCGAAGGTCCGAAGCACAACCTATTATCGGTTTCACAATTCTGCGACAAGCTCGATCGATCAATGCACTATCAAGAATCGAGTCACTCAACAGATTTTGCTAACTCTTTCAAGAAAAGGGACGATCTACCGCGGTGATTGGAGCAGTTGTCCAAGAAATCGTCCTTGATTGTTAAGAGTTCCAAAAGTAGCGATTGGCTCTCGCACAAAAGAATGAGCCATCCTAACTTTAAAACTCTTAATAAGATAGCTAGGATGTCTCTAGTGGAAGGACTTCCGAATGAAGTGTTCTCAAAGGATCGGACATGTCATGTCATTCGGTCAAAGCTTCAAAGGAATTTCCTGACCGATCCAAGAGAAGTCTTCAATTATGGATCTGTTTGGACCCGCTTACACGGTCGGTCTCACGGACGCAAATACACTCGTAATCGTGGATGACTATTCCAAGTTTACGGGTTATATTCTTACATAAGAAGAATGAGATGACAACCAAGATACCCGAAATTTACAAAATGAGAAGGGTGTCAAACGTTGTAAAAATCGAATCGATAAAAGGTCAGCAATTCTTTATTACAAGTTTGGTATACTGACATGAAACATCAAACCGCGAGGACGACAACAGAATGGAGTGAAAATTTTCTCAAAGAAGTTCGAACAATGTTAAATTTGAACATTACCAAACCGTTTACAAGGTATAATCAACACCGATACGCAAAATGTCTCCCGACTAAGGCTCACTACAAAACACCCTATGAACTATGGAAGGCGTAAAACCTCGTTTTTTACTTCCATGTTTTTTTTGCAAGTGTTTCATTTGTGGGAAAAGTCTTGAAGACTTTTGAGGCCAAGTCCGATGAGGGTATATTTCTAGGGTATTCCTCATCTAGCAAAAGCTTTCGTGGTCTACAACAAAACGAACCCTAGTTGTGGAAGAAACACCCCATGTAGCCTTTGATGAAGCATCTTCCCGATCAAGAGAAATTCCTCGTAACAAGAAGTCTGATCTACGTAACTCGATATTCTCTAATGGATCACTTAACGATCAAGGAAAAAGGATCTTAAATCAATTTTACATTCCAGATCTAGGACATTCACCGCATCAATCGATCCTAAGGTACGAACAACCGCCGATGAAAAAAGTTCGATTCAAATTGAGATAAGAAGAATCGAACCATCCTGTTAAACTTGTTCTCACTTAACGTACATCAAAGACATGATGATTCCAACATCACCGAGACTTGTTCTTATCAAGTGGACCATAACCCCGCACTTCCCAATCACTAGTAATAAGATTTTATCAAACGGACGATGTTCTCAAAATCGACACAAATCGTAATGGGCGACCAATAACCACCATCCAACTGATCGATAATCGGAGACCCGGCCCGATAAAATTAAAACTAGACATCGATTGGTGAAAGTGCCATGTATTGTTTTATCCGCTCATGAAGGAACCAACTACAATAGAGGAAACATTACAAGACGAAATGGATTCTAGCCATGCAGAGGAGCCGGAATTTGAAATGAAGTATGGGAACTAGTAGATGTCAGTCATCAAGACGAATTGGCTCTCTTCAAGAACAAGAGAGATGAGAAAAAATGTTATCACCCAAATAAGGCAAGACTTGTTGCTAAGGGGTATTCACAATCGTTTGATTACGATGAGACCTTTGCACCGAAGCCATTCGGTCAAGTTTACGCATATGCTTCCCACAGAGGGGTTCACGTGTGTATCGATGGACGAAAAGAGTGCTTTCTTAAACGGGGTACTAGCATGGAAGTTTATGTCGAACAACCTCCGTGTTTGAAAAGGGCAACCAAGTGTATCGTTTAAGAAAAGCTTTTATGGCTCTTCCGCTAGTTTCGGTATGATACACTCTCTCGCTTCTTGATCGAAAAGTGGGTTCACTAAAGGAACAAAGGATGAAACCTTATTCGAGAATAGATGATGGAGAAGATATTCGATGGGTCGATTTACGTGATTTACATCATCTTCGGATCTCCTAACAAGAACCTATGTGAAAGATTCAAAGAAACGATGCAAGGGAAATTCGAGATGTCCATGATGGGTCGATGAATTACTTTCTAGGTCTCCGTGTTAAACAAAGTACGTATGGATATTCATCTCGCCAAGCAAAGTACACTAGGAATCTATTGGCTAAGTTTGGAGTTCAAAATAGTAAGGAAGCCAAAATTCCTATGATGACCGGGTTCAAGATGGATCCGTATGAGGCTGCCGTTAAAACAAATCGAAGAATATAGGGCTCTCATTGATCTCTATTATACCGACCTTCCGATATCACTTTTGGGTGTCAGGTGTATGTGCAAGATTTCAAAGCAAATCCAATGTTCACCACCTAGAAGCAGCCTAAAGCGATTCTTAAGTATTCAAGGAACAATAAACCTTGGTTTATTCTACCCATCGATGATAATCTAGAGCTTAGTGGGTATTCATCTCGATTATGGAGGTTGCAAGATCGACGTTCAACCTCGTGAACATGTCTTCTTAGGAAGTAAATCGATCTCGTGGTTTTCAAAAGAGGACATCGTTGCGACATCAACAATCAAGGAGAATATATGGTCATTTTGTTCCCCAATCGCTTGCTCGATCCAGGGATTACAACATTGTAGCTAAAAACGTGCCTATATTCGTGACCCGATAGTCTTTATTGCAATCACTCGTAATCCGTTCTACATACAAGATGCAAGCATGTGGATGTCGGACACCACTTCATAAGAGATCACGTTGAAAAGAAGAATATCGAATGGAAAAGATTCATAATGATATACGTAATCTAACCAAGCCACTAGGCGAGATCGATTCAGAGATTTATGCAATGAGCTAGGACTTCTAGATCTTGGAGAAATGTCACCGAAAAATGTTTGATGGAATGCTCTCCGTAACTACCGTTAAGTTAGACTAACCAGATCGAGAGAAATCACTTTGGTATCTTAACCGATCTCAAGAGATCGATAAGCAAAAATCGATCGACTTACACGCTACCGGATCCAAAGGAATCGATGATTTAAAGTCTATCGAAAGGAACCGATCGATTCAAGGTTTATCGATTAAAGGAAAATGCTCGGTTTAAAAGGATTATCCGATTAAATCAATTTGGTTATAATATTTCTTTGTGATTCGATTTAGCTGATATTCAACAAGCAAGATTCAGAGATTAAGAGCTAAACAATCGCATAAGAAAGCGGGGAATTTACACAACGATGAAATAATGAACTTTTCATTGATAAAACCCGAAGGTGAGGTTACATTACGAGTTACAAGTACAAGAAGACCCGAGGTAAGTACATAAATGTTAACCAAAAATCCTAAACCTAGAAACCCTAAACCTTCATCCAAACCCAAACCCTAACTCATTGGTTAAGTTAAAGAAGGGAAGAGAGAGAGATTTTATGAAATCGACGCCTCATTTTTCCCCACTTAACAGGTGAGGGGGGGCTTGAAAGGTAATCCCATGCCAAGAAATCGATGGACTCTCCAAGTGAAGTGAGAGCGGCCTTGATAGGATTACTAAGCCAGAGCCCTAAAAGGAGGAGCAAGAGGGCTTTTTAAATGGAGCACGTGTGCCAAAGAGTTGGTCGTCAGATCTCATGGGCACATGTGTCGATATTTTATACCGCATTAAGTCCGATGGTTCCGTTACGTCATCCAGATAGACACACAAGGTGCATACGGTCGAGAAAGTGTCTTCTAGTCAAACAGATCCGCCGCCGGTGGTAGAGAAGCTTTTGGCAAAGAATCGATGTGAAATCGAAGATGATGAAGAAAAATAAAGAATAAGGGATGCAAAGGGTTGATTTGAGAAGGTGAAACCATATAAAAGGGTGTAAAAGTGTTTGCCGGAAGTCTCACCGAAACAAGGGTTCACCAAGATACATGATTCTTACAAAGAAGATAAGTATGGTGAATGGGTGATGTTGTGTAAAACATTGGTCCAATTTATAGAGGCCAAGAAGGATGCAAATGCAATTTTCATTTCAAGAAGCCTATCCGAGAAATTTGCATCAAAAGGACAGAGTGTAGAAATCACGCCATCGATAATTGATAAATTTACGGTTGATTGACATATCGAGAGATTCGCATTTATATTTACGCATGTCAATCACGCCTACTTAGGGAATAGAAGCTACTACTCTGACTAAGTTTTGGCGGTAACACTTATCCCAAGAATTGCTTAATCTGAAAAGAATCGGATGAGGTCAACCAAAATCGATTACTTACGAGCATGATCGATGAGAGAGATCTGGCGAGCTTGAAACTCCAATAAATCGATATATCATTCTATTTAAAATATCACTTGAAGGGGAACTTCAACCGATCAAGGAGGATCAAAAGGAAATCGACGATGCTCGAGGAAAGATCACCTAAGCTTTTCAACAAATCGATGCAATCGGAGAAGATCGGTTGAAAGGATCATTGGGAAATTTCTTAAGGCTTAGGCGGAGAATGATTAAGATCAACAAGTGGAATCAACATTGACAAGTAATATTGACCGACACAACATCACCAACCGGAATCTGCGATCTCTTTTCTCTTGTTCTTTACTTATTTATCTGATCGTTCGATATTATTTGCCTTTTATCGCACCTTATCCTTGTGACGTGTACTCGCAAATCATTTAATGCGACGTAAGTACATGTATTAACCGCTATTTGATCGTGCTTTTATATCCAAAAGTTTTTGTACGCGTCGTTCTCCGACCTACGAAAAAACCGCTAAATGAGCGCATAATCTTTTCAAAACGATTGATCTTCAAAATCTTGTCTTATTGTACCCTCGCCTATATATGATTCATCAAACCTTACCGAGTTTTTCCGCTTCACAAACTTGCATTACTTTCAATTTAAAAAACTTCAAATTTTCTTTTACGTTTCAAAACGATTTCTTAGAGTTCAAAATCATCTCTGAAAATTTGAATCGGTAATATTTTCTTTTAAACTTAATGATGAATCTTTCTTTCCGATAAAAACATTGTTTTCAAAAGTTGTTTTTTCGAATTTATGCTTCATTGCCTTTTATTTTCCGCAAAGATGATATTGATATTGATTATGCACAAATTTAATGAGTCTATCTCACCTGTAGATGGCCACTTCATGGACTAGGAAAGATCATGTGCAACTATCGGAATCGCAACGAAGATCTTTGAGGATAAGTTCGTTCATTTTGGAACCACCGAGGATTCTCGAATCCATGGAGGTGGAACAAATTTCAAAGAAGGCCGGATCGAAACATATTGCTCGCTTTCATCGCAATCCAAAGGATGCAAGATGAAGCACTTCAATTCTTGCAAATTTGAGTGTGGATACAAAAAACCAGAGACGAATCGATGTCGCTTTAATCGGAGAAGAAATCAGATCGACAAATGCGTATATCACTGGCCTTTTTTACTTAAAAAAACTCACCCGCACACTACAGGAGAATGAGGACGAAGAAATCGCCTTCTTAGAGAGGCGCATAAACATCGTAAAAGCCGGATTCATCGTGCCAATGCTCAAAAGAAAGTACAGATCGTTGTTTGACATTCCGCCAAGAACGATCATGGGAATCTCATTTAGCCCGGATGCTCTCACATCACCAAAATGTACAAAGATGGCAAAGAATAATTGATGGGGCCTGAACATCAATCGCACGGCTTCCTCGAAAAGCCATCTTGCTCCAAGAACACGAAAAATTTGGAGTCAATGAATCCAGCAGTGTCTTTCTCAAAAAAGAGAGTCAAAGAATCTCAACAAGGTTGCGCGATTATATTGAAGGACAAACCGCCAAGCGCCAATGGAATCGAAATGGATCAAGTCCTACAATGCCTTCCTCTCATCAATATCTGTATATATACCATCATCAAGGAGCCCACTCCAACAAAACTCAAGAAAGGAAAGAGCAAAGAAGCCATTCCACACCCGGGCTTGCTCCACGTAAAAAGAAACGAAAAACTTCCCCGATTGCACTTGAGTGAATGAAAGAGCGCACCCAAACAACAAAGAACAAATCGACAGTAAGCTTTCAACCCGAGGGCTCGCTAACGATCCGAGGTTTCTCTTCCCTCAAGTTGATTCACCGGTTTAAAGGTCACGAAAGCATGTTTGTAGTTCACCGCCATGAACTCTTATAACCGCCACTACAAACAGAATCCATCAGAGGGTCGAACCAATCGATAACTTCCGCCGACTCAAGATAACCGTAGCTTCCACATCTCATCCAAAAGTATCCGGATGAGATAATTCCTCAGATCCAGATCAACAAAGACCATCACCGAAAAATGGTCGACTAAGAATTGAACGAGATTGATGAGATGTATCCACAACCGGTCGCCCATCCTCGCTATCGAGAAGAAGTCATGGAGATCATCACCGGAGAGATCTCAGTTTAAAAGCTTCTCGATCTTATCTTACTTGTTGAACAGATGGGTGGCGTGGATGAGTTCGCAGATTTTGACTTCGATATGAGGAAGTCTCGCCAAAGTTGGATCACCAAAATAGCTCATATCCGAGCAAATCTGCGGAAAGCTCGATCCACGTGAAGTTGGAATTGCTTGAAGAAGAAAAAGCCGAGATCGCCAAGAAGCTCCGTAAACAGAAATGGAAATGGAGAATGCAGAGTCTCAACTGCGTCAAGCCACGACCAACCACCGGAGGCACAAACAACCCGACCTCGATCAAGTGATGGATCCAATTCTACATCTCAAATCACCACCGATCAACTTCGAGATCGATCTTGTCTCAAAGATCTCTCCGAAAGAAGAGATCGAGGGAGTATAAACTTCGTTAGTCTCAAACAAATCGAAGCAATCGAGATCGGTTCTCCCAATACATGACCACCATGTTTTTACAAAAATCGATTGATGACAAGTTAAAACAGTCTTCTTTTTCTCGACGCCACCGAGAAAAAGGCTCGAAAGTTATCGTAAGAGAAATTTGACAAAATGATTTGGACACTCTCTGCTACAATGGAAACTTGCAAGAAAGAGCCGACATAAATTTCTAACAACTCAAACTTCGTGTTTATCTCGCTAATGATCTAAATCGTATTGTCAATAACTTTGGGTCTCGACTTCCCACTGATCAAACCAAAAGGGGAAGGATCTCGAGAAACCAACCGACACATCGTAAGATAAGGCCAGTGGACAAAGCTCAATTGCAAGAAAGGTCACCAACATCAAAATCGACCGCCATTCGCGCACCAGAAAGTCACCAAGATTAGTCGACATCTGTTGATAAGGAGCTAGTTTGAAGATTGTCCAAAGAGCGTATGATTAAAAACGGCACAAGCGTAAGGGTTGAAATCAAGTTCAAATCAAGGGCTAAGAAAGGATTGACCGAAAATCGCACTGTAACCTCGGGTTGCCAAGAAAGAGTCGATTTGAGATCATACCAAAAACCGCTTTGCACACGCTAAGAGGTTTGAGGAATGGAATAAGATCGGCGAATGGCTTCTAGATGCCTTTGTCCTTGATCTTGTTCCAAAAGAAGAATCACCAGATGATGAGTTCCTCAACCGTTACGTAATAAATATCCGCACTTTTCTTCAAGTATCTTTGAGGCCAAGCTTATAAATGTAAAGATATCTCGCCAAGAGTATGATCTCATTAATATACTCGAAGAAGGCAGATGGCTCATTTGACAGATCGGCATTTGAGAGATTCTACTTTGACATCTTGAGCAAATCGCATATAATCGATCAAGTGCGTATAACCGATGTCAAATGGAAACTCTCATTTTTCAACATTCCACAAGACCAAAGAGAAATGCCGGAAGGATACAAGCCCAAGGAGTGAAGAATCGAGGAAGACGTCTAGGGATCAAATCTTTTAAATTCAAAACTTTTCCGATGTAACATGTAATCAACATATCTAATGAAAAGTTTATTTTTCGATCCCAAGACAAAAATCTCTTTGTCTTCGACATTTGCTTTTTAATCTCATTTCTATACTTATCAACTTTTGGTTTTCTCGAACCGATGAAAGTTCCAAAAACACATGTAATAGGACCAAATCGGACACATTAGGTGATGATGTTTACATTATTTGCGATAGAGACCATTTGATAATGATTGTATAGAAAAACCGATGTAATAGATAGGTCACATATTGAGGGGGAACTCAATATGTAAAGGTCGATCAAGAATCGGAGAAAGTTTATATCCGACCGTGGCGTAATACTAAACGAACGGAAGATCGACAACCTCTAATCGATAACTCATCACCGAAGTCATGAAGCTCAAACCTCTAATACTAGAAGATCGATGACTTCATCGTAAGACCTACATCGGTAAGTCAACAATTGAAGGTCAACAGCGCCAAGACTCTATCGTAGATCGATCACCAGATCGATCGATGATCATAAGATGAAAAAACCGATGTTTCATCTTATCATACGCCTTGATCTAAACAAGAAGAATACCAACCTTAGTTGGAGGAACAACATTGCAAAGCAAGGCTTCCATCCAATAAGGAAGAAACATGTGAACAGAGCCATTCGATGTTGCTCCTCAAACGGCTATAAAATACAAACGCTTTTCCATGCCGCCTCAAGACGCCACATCAAGCCTCGCAGTCATTAAAATAGCCCGAGATTCAAATTGCTTCCAACGACTCTTGATCTCAAGGTCTATAAATATGGGATCACACTTCAGAGTGAGATACGGAAATGCTTGGACAAACAACATAATCAATGAAGCTCAAACTATAGTCGATTTCAAAAGAAGAACACAACAACAAGCTTATTTTATATTGTGTTCATCCCATAAGTTCTTAGCAAGAAATCTTTTCATCTAGCTTTTTAGGCCGCTTTGTACGCAAGGAAAGATTTCATAGTTGGAACCTCAACAATCTTACCCAAACCCCAAGTTAGGATAAGTTGTTTAGCAAGATTTCGATCAGGGTTTCTAGTAATCTTTACGGATCGGTTGAGTGAGAACTCTTAAAACATCTGTTGGTGTCTTGTGTTGACTAACACACTAAACTAAGTTCAAAGTTGGTTAAGTTGGTGCCCCTTGTGAAAGGGGAAGAGTGGACGTAGGACCGGGTTTGTCCGAACCACTATAAATCTTGTGTGCCTTTTATCGCTTTGATTAATCGCTCTCACATCGCATAAATCTTAAAGCGCATACATTCTAAGTTAAGATCGATGACCAAGCTTCGATCCGACGGACCGATTTTCCCATCCGATTAAAAAAGATAAAACTTGGAATCGATTTATACAAACCGGTTTTTCACACACGGTAAAACTTATCCGACACATCGCTTAATCCGATAGTTACCGAACCGACCGTTTCGCGTTCAAGAAGTTGGTTATCGACCAATCGATTCATTCACTAAAAGCATTCCGCTCACACCTTTTTGACGAAAAGTTTTTCGTAAGTCTATTCACCCTCCCCTCTAGATGTTAAAAATCCTCAACATATATAAACTTGTTCAAGAACTGGTTCCTTTATCTGATCTGATTTTTACTATGCTGACGCCTTTCACATTCTGAAGTTTCTTGAGAAGTTCAGTTAGTTTTGTTGTAGTTTCATTCTTCTTATACAAGAATACAACCTAGATGAACTTGGTATAATCATCCACAACCACCAGAGTGTATTTGCGTCCACTGAAACTAAGAGGCGTAACTAGTCCAAATAAGTCCATATGGAGCAGTTGCAATACTCTGTAGGATGGTGGTGATAGAATCTCTTTGAATGAAGCATTGACTTGCTTTCCCTTCTGACATGCGGCACATGTCTGATCCTTAGAGAAAACTTCATTCGGGAGTCCCTCAACCAAGGACATCCTTACTATCTTGTTAAGAATCTTAAAGTTCAGATGACTCATTCTTTTGTGCCAGAGACAACTGACGCTTTTGGAACTATTAACAATCAAGCATGCATTTCTTGGACAATTGTCCCAATCTGTAGTGTAAATTGTTCCCTTTCTGGAACCAGTTAGTAAAATCTATTGAGTAGCTCGTTCTTGACTGTGCATCGATTAGTTGAGAACTCAACACTGAATCCGTTGTCGCAGAATTGTGAAACCGATAACAGGTTATGCTTTAAAGCATCGACATACGAGACTCTTGTAACCTGTAACTCATCATTCACTAAGGTTCCAACTCCTCTGGTAAAATCAAAGTTGTCGTCACTAAAGAGTACACGTGGGCCTTCTTTTTCAATGTAAGAACTGAGGAGATGCTGGCTTCCAGTCATGTGTCTTGAGCATCCACTATCGATGTACCAGATAGTTGCTTGTACACATCCTTTATTTGTAGGATCAAGCGCTTGCCACTAGACTAAAAGCCCAAACTTGTAGTGAGGTGCTACTTTAATTCCCTTGACCAATATCTAGCTGCAGGCTCCACGGAGCCACGTAACTATGTCTTTAATCGAGCGAACGAGGGGTCTTGGGCCGCAACTGACCTTAAAGGCATGAGACTGCTAGGATTTCTCCCAACAATGACTGTGGTTCGTTTGTCGCTATCCAGAAATGTCACCCTTTATATGGTAAAGGCAAATACCATAAAGGAGATGTTGGAGATTCTGACTGAGATGTTAAAAAATCCATCAACAAAAAAAAAAGGTTCATCTGATATGGAGGTTATTCAATCTAAGAATGACATAGCATACTGTGGTAGCCAATCTGTTGGGGTTATACGTGAAAGTATGCTTTTACTTTGTATAACCTATGTTAAACACTTACTTACTGAAATTAATTAATTATCACTATTGCTTTAAAGATGATTGAATGTTATATATATTTATTGCAAATCGTTCATATAATAGCACGCGTTACATTGTAGTTAACATGGTGATACCAGATCACAGAAGATCACGTTAACAGTCCCTTGTAAACGAGTGCACGTTTCACAACTTAGATAGATCCGAACAAACTATTGGTAGAAGTTGATGTGTAAGGCTCAGATTGGATTGTCTTGACTAAGAGATTACACTAGTGCATTCGATGTGCTGAAGCAGACCTGCAGAGAGGATAAACTCAATCGCACTGACTTATGGGATGAAGAGTTAGACCTCAGTGATTGTTGATTTCTTATTCTCTGTCACTTAATTAGGACTGTGTGTGATTAGTAGTTATTGCTTTGACTTATAAATGGGAAGAGAATCATTGCGACTTCGATACCCTATATCTTGGGCAATAATATTAATTGCACGACAGTTGCTAAATTAACACAGAGAATCGTGTGCATTCAACGTCTTGCATGATTGGTCCCCTTGGTGGGCTCGAAACCTTTATCTTACCAAATCTTGCAAGTGGAATTAATTTTCCGGTATAGATAATAAAGCTGAGTTGTCCTTACTCCAAGGATAAAGATATTAATTAATATTAAGCTTTTCAGTGGCTTAATTAATTAATAGACTAAATAATCTTAAACACGAGAAATAATAACCGGGAGCTATATTACCGTAATATGGGTTAAGTTGGATAGTGCAATATTAATTATATAGTGATATTAATTAATGTTAATGGGTTGAATTATATTGTTGCTCAATATTGGAATTCAGTAGCCCATTTGAAGGTCCATCTTAATTCTCCTAAAGGCCCCTCAAGTAGTCCAATTAAAGTCCATTAAATAAAAGGTGCTTAAAATAAGTTAAATAATTGTTGCATTATTTTTTCTTGTTTTTTCAAAAATATTAGAGAAAAAGAGGGAGAAGGATTTTCTTGAAAAGATCTTTATGGAAAGGAGATAAGTATTTTTGGAATACAAGATTATCCCATAAATTCAAGGAATCTCCCACCTTGTTTATTTAATTGAATTTTTTGAAAAAATATATATAGAAAAATAAAAGGGAAGAAAGGTTTTCTTGATTCTTGGAAATATTTTACGGAAGATATGTATTTTAGGATACAAGAATATCTCATAAATTCAAGAAAGTTTCATTCTTGAAAACTCCCTATTATTTTCGAAAATATGGCCTAAACAAGGGTGTGAGATTTTTGTGGAAAAATACACATGGAACGAAGAATACATGGGATATATTCAAGATTTGTTGGAAATCAAGAAAAGATCTTTCCTAACCCTAATTTGACTCCAAATTTTCGTTCCCCCCCTCTATATAAATAAGGGGATGAATTTTTTTCATTCCCTACAATTCCATGTGCTGTAAATATTAGAAATCCACAAAGGTGGTGCAACAAATTATTTAATTTTCCTTTGTTTATAAATTGTTCATTGGAGAACCTTCCACCAGGGTTATTGAACGAGGACTTGGGAATACTTGAGAAGGACTTTCGGTGGGTAGCCAATTACTTGATCTTGTCCGTCTCAACGGTTGTCTCTCCAACGGGTACGTTTACGTGAACTCCTGGAAATTCCGCATGCTAGGATCTTTTACGTGAAATTATTTGCATGTCGTTGTTGGATTAATTATTATTTGAATTCACTTAGGTTAATTCATGCTAGTAATAATTGTTAATTTAAATTTGTGTTTATGAGGTCATCCCGATAGATCCTGTCATATGTTATCCCAACAACTGGTATCAGAGCCTTGTTTCGGGCTCTGATATTTTAAATTGTAATTTAAATTGTTGTTCATTAAAATTGAAATTGGATAGTAGAAATGTCAGATTTGTTTTGCAGGTATCCAATTGTCATGGTTTGTGCTTATTTACATGCAAACAAATAGTTGTTTTTTAATTCGATTCGTTCAAATTCATTTTGCCTCGTGAGAAAATCCACGAGTAGATTAGAATTTGTTTGATTTGTTCAATGTAATAGACTTGTCTAGATCTAGGTTTATTTATTTTTCGTAAATAAATTATAATCGGATCGTGAACGAAGATGGAGACAGAGATTAAAAGACGGACGTCCAAGTGCTCGGACGTACGTGAGCCAAGGCGGAGCACGCGGGCTAGGCAGAAGGCCTAGCGACCGCGCGAACCACCTGGCGGTCGTGCACGGGGCAATGCGGTAGCGCGCATGGCATGCGAGGCCGACTTGGGGGTCGGGGGAAAAAAAGACATTTTTTGAAGAATTGTTCGTCCTAACCCAAAACGGAGGATATTTTTTTGAAGAATTGTTGCGGATTCAGTGGGAGCTTTTTCGAGACGAACGATGAAGGCAAAAGAAGAGACGATTTCTCAAGATCTAGACTTGGAATTTAAACCATGACAGTTGGATATATGTGCCCAACTTATTTTATTTTTTCTTGATGCTTGTTTTAATTTCGTGCAATTTATTTTATTAAATGTGTTTGCATTATTTAGAATTGTCTAAAGAAAATCTCACTTTCGAAAATTACTAAGTATGTATTATTGACAAATTTTATTCCGGATAATAAAATCACGTCAAAATTTCACATTAATAAATTACCAAAAGGATGATTGTGAATTATTATTAGTGGCGACGACGACCCTCCCCACGAAGCTCGTTCAAAGCGAAGTAATAATTCTGTGTTTAATCATGGTTATTACGTAGGTATAAAATTGATATGCATATACTACCCCGAAGTCCCTGTCAATTTTATATTGGTCAAGTGAGAGCCGACTATTACTTTTTTGAATTTAAGGTTTGTAACTGTTCTTGTTACCTGCTTGAATGTGTTTAAATAGACAGTTCACCCAACGTGACCTATTTAAACAGTTTTGAGATGTTGGCTGATGCTTGTTCATATTGTTTTGAGACTTTGATATGAATAAAGTGTTGAAATATAGAGGCACGTAAACACGTAATACATGCGCATCGGAATTAAATAGTTCACCAACAACGAATAGTTAATTGCATAAACAAGTGCAATTAATCATAACGAGAAATATTACAGTAATTTGATAGAAAATTTCTCAACTACGGTATCCACATAATCCCCGTGGACAGATTTGCACAGATCTGCCAGCGTTGAATCTGCGACGGAATTTGCTAGGAAAATTCGTATTCTAGATTTTATGGAGAAACTAGGTTTTCATGTTGTAGTAAATAATGAATCCCGGGATGTCATATATATAGGGAGAGATTGACTTAAATCTTAAGCAATCTTTATTAGGAAGATAATTCCAAATCTTGCAAAACAAATCTCAAAGATATGTTTTTCCCTACGGATATTTTCCTACAATAATATTCCATAATATTATTTGGGATTCCTATTTAATTAAATCTAATTTAATTAAATAATAATAATAATTAATTCTAAATTAATATATTATTAATTCTCCATAAATTAAATATTAAATCTAATTTAATACTTAATCAACCAACTATAATCCGTACACGGGAGTTACTTGTTGTGTGACTCATAGGCCCTCATATATCGAACGATTATTCAAACTAACGGTCTTAATTGAACCCTAAACAACAAATCAGACATTCTCAATATATGAGGTACGTTGAGAAAATGTGCAACTATCTGTAACTGTAACATGGGCTATTACGATTTCCTCTTTTCATTTAGGAATACTCGATTAGTCTTGAACATGATGAAGTGTCTATTCAAATAACTTAATCACTTTATCTCCAATAACTAATTGATCACTTGTGTCACACTTGGCCACAAAGTTCAAGTTGACGTGCATTGGCCAATGTCTTTGATCCAATTATGATGAGAAGATGAGTATTCTCTCTAAATCCACTTTGAGGAATGAATCCTATTCTTGGCTCAACTACCACACACATGTACTTCGTGATGAACCCAATCCAAGCCATATCTACCCATGGAAGGGTGTAAGTGTCGGTCATGGTCAAAGTTCATCACTCCATATATGTTGTGCATATTGACCTCAAGTCAAAGGAGTATCGCATCGCTCCCACTAACCGAGACACCTGTAGACACATATAGTGGAACTACATCAAACGGTTGCTCGGATGGGTATACCAATACCCTCTACGGTATTTGTGCATCCATCATGAGATACCTAGTATCTCGCAGTAAGTGAGATCTTACTACACTCTCTAAGAGTATGATGTAGATCGCACACCAATCTTCATTGCATCATCAATATCCCATTCTTGATGATCCTTGATCGAGGCTATTTGAGAATCACGCTTAAGTCATCTGAGTTCTCACACACTCAATGACAGCAGTGATTCAAGGGAACACTTATAAGAATAAATGCGAACAATCAAACATTATATTCTAATAAATGTAATGTCATACATTTAACATAAATAAACAATAATATTAAACCAACACTGAATATTATCTTAGCATTATGTCCATACAAAGGATTATCTCTAGGACACCAACACTAACAATGTCTCACTTGAACTAGAGCCAATCACCTGCATGCCTAACCCCTAGACCATCGAAATGTCTAGTGCGCATGAATACTCAAGGCTTTGGTGAAAGGATCAGCCAAATTATCTTATGTGGGAACACGTTCTAACTCTATCTCCCATCTAGCGATTATCTCTCTTATCAAGTGATAACGCCTTGGTACATGCTTGTTTCTGTTATTGGATCTCGGTTCCTTAGCTTGCGTAACCACACCAGTGTTATCACAATACAACTTTATTGGACTTCCAGCACTCTGAACTACCCCTAGTTCATTCAAGAACTGTTTTATCCAGACAACATCATTGGTAGCTTCCGCCGCAACAATGTACTCAGCTTCGATTGTTGAGTCTGCGGTAATCTCTTGTTTGGAACTATTCCAACTAACCTCCCCACCATTGAGAGTGAACACATAGCCTGACTGAGATTTGTAATCATCACAGTCAGATTGGAAACTTGCGTCCGCATAATCAGTAGTAACTAGTTCTGACTGACCTCCATAGACCAAGAAACGATCTTTAGTACGTCTGAGGTACTTGAGAATGTTCTTGACAGCAATCCACTGAGGTTCACCCAGATTATGTTGGTATCTACCAGTGGTGCTGACAGCGAAGGCCACATCTGGCCTTGTGCAAGTCATGGCGTACATGATGGACCCAATTGCGGATGCATATGGTATGTCCTTCATGCGCCGGATATCAGTGTATGTGGAAGGATAATCCTTCTTAGACAGCTTTATCCTATGACATGACGATAGAGAACCTCTTTTAGAGTTCTCGATCGCGAATCGCTTCAACACCTTATCTATGTAGTGGACCATGACAGCCCCAGCATCTTCTTGGATCTATCCCTATGGATCTTGATCCCTAAGATATAGCAGGCTTCACCAAGATCCTTCATCATGAAGGTCTTTGACAACCATTCTTTCACAGACTGCATGAGTGGGATATTGTTTCCCATAATCAGTATGTCATCGACATACACAACTATGAAAACAATATTCTTCCCAATGCATTTCCGATAGACGCATGGATCTTCCGAATTTCTGACGAAGTCAAATGATTTGACAGCCTCATCAAATCGGATATTCCAACTCCTAGAAGCTTGCTTCAATCCATAAATGGATCGTTTAAGCTTGCACACAAGATTAGATTTTGACTTTGATATGAAACCTTCCGGTTGAGTCATAAACACTTCCTTATAAATGTTCCCATTGAGGAAAGCTATTTTGACATCCATCTGCCAAATCTCATAATCTAGGTGTGCTGCTACCACAAGTAAAATTCGAATGGACTTGATTTTAGCAACTGGTGAGAAAGTCTCGTCATAGTCAATGCCTTCGCGTTGGCTATAACCTTTCACCACCAACCTAGCCTTGTAGGTTTGTACCTTGCCATTTGCATCGGTCTTACGCTTGTAGACCCATTTGCAACCTATGGGTTTGACCCCTTTTGGCAACTCAACCAAGTCCCAGACATAAATTGGTGTAGATCGAGTCCATCTCAGATTTCACGGCTTCATGCCACTCCTTCGAGTCAACATCTAATGTTGCCTCAGTATAAGTTCTAGGTTCGTCTTTATCTGGGATCTCAACGTCATCATGTTCCTCCACGAGGAAACCATAATATCTGGTGATCGAATTATGAACTCTTGTGTACTTACGGAGTTGTGGTTATTCAGGCTACACATTCTGATCGTGAAAATTTTGTGGTACAGCGATTTCATCATTGACCGGGGAGGCCTCAAGAGTGACACTTTCGGATGCTCCTTAAGCACTTCCGGATGCCTCTTGAGTGGGAGTTTGAACTATGTTGTTCTCATTCAGCCTACTTGGAGTTTGTTGTTCGGGTAATGCAACTCCAATTACGCTCCCACTGGCTGAAAGAGGATCACTTAGTGATAAACTTCCACCATGTGAGCTGCTAAATGCTCCCACTGATTCTTTGTCATGTTGTTTTGACAAGGCATCAGTCTCCTTGTTAGTTTGTGGTTCTTGAATTTCTTCAAGTTCTACCATCTTGCGGCCATGTTCCTTGAAGACGTAGTCTTCCTCGAAGAATCTGGCCTGCCTAGAAACAATCACTAACTATTTCTCTGATAGATAGAAGTAATATCCTTTAGTTTCCTTAGGATATCCCACAAAATAACCCTTTTCACCTTTGGATTCCAATTTGTCGGTGAGCATCTTTTTCACAATCACGGGGCAACCCCATGTCTTGATATGTGAGAAAGTTGGTTTCTTGCCACACCATAACTCGTATGGTGTATGCTCAACTGACTTGGATGTAATCCTATTCAGAATGTAGATTGAGGTTTATAGTGCATATCCCCATAAGAATGTCGGAAGAGAGGAAAAGCTCATCATGGACCTCACCATGTCTAACAGGGTTCAGTTTCTCCTTTCGGACACACCATTCATCTGAGGTGTTTCGGGAGGAGTCCATTGTGACTGGATTCCATGTAACTTCAAGTAATCAGTGAATTCCCATAAGAAAAGTTTTAAAAACACTGAACACGTGTATTCCCCCCCATACACGTGTAAGACTCGTTTACACCGGGACCAACAAGTGGTATCAGAGCAGTGGTTCAACTTGACCACCTGCTTTGTTGACCAAAGTCTTATTTGCTAAAATACTTGTGGTCTATCTGAACAAATCTTATTTGCTGAATTCTTAAAAGTCTCAGACAAAATGTCTTCTAAGAAACATCCCATGTTCTCAGTAGAGAACTATGATTTATGGAGACTGAGAATGCAGGCTCACCTGTATTCCAAACATGAACGTATGTGGAGAGTGGTCTCTGAAGGGCCATTCCAATTTACTGTGGTGAATCCCAGAGGAACAGAAAATGAGAGAAATGATCCCCGAATAGATTTTCCTAAGTCTGATGACCAACTGACTCCTGAGGAGAGGAAGTTAGTCAATCTAGACTATATTCCTAAAGACACACTATACAGTACAATTGATGATGGGGTGATGGGAATGATTTCTCACTGTAAAACTACAAAAGAAATCTGGGATACACTAGCTGTATTGTGCCAAGGCACAAATCATATCAAGGAAAACTAACTTTCAGTTGCCATTGGAAAGTTTGATAGTTTTGAAATGGAAGAAGGTGAATCTATAAACAAATTGGAAGTCAGATTCACTAGCATTATGAATGATCTGAATGCACTTGGAAAGAGATATCCACAGAGAGAAGTGGCATTGAAAATTCTTAGAGGTCTTTCTAAGAAATGGGATATTCATGTTGTGGTGATTGAAAACACCAAAAACATTGATTCAATGCCATATCAACAAGTCTTCTCTGAGCTGAAGGCCTATGAGTTTGTAATTGATAAGAAATCTAAAAAGGCTGACAGCAAAGATGACTCATCATCTAGTAAAAATATGGCTTTCAAAGCCAAGGATAAAACCTGTAAAACTAGAGAGTCTGAGAACTCCCTTGCTAAGAATCAGGATGAGCTTGAGGATAAGCTAAAGACCGATGGCAAGGAGGTTTGAAAAGACTTAATAGTCGATATGGAAAATACAAAAACTATTACAGGAATCACAGGTACCAGAAGAAAGTTGAGGACAAATCAACTGAGAAGAAGAAGGACCTGAAAGCTGAAGGATCTTCATCCAAAAGGAAGGACTCCAAGTCCAAAGAAGAAAGTGATCAGGATGATGATGCCAACAAATGCTACAATTGCCAAAAGAAAGGTCACTTCCAAAGATGATTGTCCCCGACTGAAAAGCTTTGGAGAGAAGAGAAAGACAAGCTAAAAGAGACAAGAAGTTCTCTAGCAAAAAGGCCATGGTTGCAGAAGAAGAAATTATGAGGAAGGATCTAGCTCTTCGGATGAAATATTCTCGCACAAAGGAAAGTGATGATCTCTGCCTAATGGCCGCATTGAGGAGGTAAACTCTTCTTTCTCTCTTGTTGCTCCTACACTAGCACAAGAGTTGTCAAGTTCAACTGTAAACAGTCATTTTGACCTGATGGATTCTTTTGAGAATCTGATGAAGGACTATGCTGTTCTACAAGAACTGCTAAATGAAACTTGTTGGGAAATTTATAGTTTTGATGAAAGTTCCAAAAACACATGTAATAGGACCAAATGACACATTAATGTGATCGATGTTTATATTACTTGCTATAGGAGACCGATTGATAATGATTGTATAGAACAAACGATGAAATAGATAGGTCACATATTGAGGGGGAAACTCAATATGTATAGGTCGATCCAAGACTCAAAGGACAAACCGATATCCCATGTGCCGTAATCGCAAGAGAAGAATGAAGATCGATCGATCCGATCTAGTCGATATCTCAAATTTGAAGTCATGAAGCTCAAATTCGCAATACTTGAAGATCATATGACTTCCGGAAGATCGGACGGAAGACCTACATCGGTCGAAGTCTCGCTAGTTGAAGCTAAGTCAACCGGCACCGAAGACTCTATCGTAGATCGATTCGATTCGGTGATCGATCAAAGTCACCACCAGTGAAATCGATGTTTCACCTAATCATACGTCGATGATCCGAACAAGAAGAATGTCAAGCTTAGTTGGAAGAACAACACTGAAAAGTGAGTCTGCTATCCAATAAGAACAAGACACGTATGATCGGAGCCGGCAATTGTGGGATTTAATGCTACCTCTCTGTAACGGCTACAAAGTACAAATTCACGCTTTTGGCCATGCCGTTCCTGAAGCTCGTCACATCAAGCCTGCAAGTCTACCAAATATAGCCTAAAATTCAAATTGCTCTCCAACGGCTCTTTGATTTCAAGGTCTATAAATATGGGATCACACTTTAGAGTGAATATACAAGAGAACAACGGAAACGCTGAACAATCAAGAAGCTCAAGCTAATATCAGATTTCCGCACGAAGAACACGATCAAGAAGATTATTTTTATTAAGTGTTCATCCCATAAGTTCTTAGCATAGAAATCTTTTCATCTAGCTGTTAGGCTGCTTATACGCAAGAAAAGATTTCATAGTTGGAATCAAAACAATCTTACCCAAACCCCCAAGTTAGGTTAAGTTGTTTAGCAAGATTTCAGACTAGGGTTTCTAGTTCTGATCTCTGGGATCGGTTGAGTGTGAACTCTTTAAACATCTAGTCGGTGTACTGTGTTGGACTAACACATAAAACTAAGTCCAGTTGGTTAAGTAGGTGCCCCTTGTGATAGGGAAGAGTGGGCGTAGGATTTGGTTTGTCCAAACCACTATAAATCTTGTGTGCCTTTACCGCTTTGATTAACGACACACACAATCGCACACAACCTTTAAAGCGCATACATATTCCAAGTTGAGATCAGTTAGCACCAAGCTTCTGATCTGATCATACTTGACACTTCAGTCAACTGATTAAAAGATTAACTTTGGATCTGATTTATCAAAACTGGTTTTTCACACGGGTAAAACTTAAGCTTCCGCACACATCAGTTAAACTGATAGTTACCGAACTGATCTGCCTTCAGCGACAAGAAGTTGGTTATCACCCAAATTCACTTTCACTCGGCTCGATCAAAGCTAATCGCCTCACACCGATCTCAAAAAAGTTTTCGAAGTCTATTCACCCCTCCCTCTAGACTTCGCCCTCACTTAACCCGCTCGGGACCTACAAGTGGTATCGAGGCGGTTGGTTCTCTGCACCCTCGACTCTGGTATCATCGATTCTTGAGGAAGAATCTTTGTGGTCAATCGAATCGATCTTGAAAAACCGTTTTAAAACTCATTCATTTTTCAAAATCACTCAAAGATGGATAACACCTCGGTATGTATCATGATCTCTGCCAAAGTTCTCAATCGATGAGTATGCAGATTGGGCCATATATATGTCCAACCATCTAGGCTCGATCGATGGCGGAATGATGGAAGTCATCGAAAAGGACCCATCATCATTTATTACGACAACCCCTGCAATCGGAGGAGATCCAGACTTTGCAATCGAAGTCTTGTGCGAAAAAAAGCCCAAATTGATGGATGCGGAGGAAAGGAAATCGCATACTCTAGATACTATCGCAAGGCATATTATCATGAAAAAACAATGGATAAGGTCACCAAGGAAAAGATTAAGTATCTCAAATCATGAAAGCAATGTAGGGTACTCTGGCCGAGATATCTTGAGGAAATGAATGATAAAAAAGATAAATCTACAAGTTTAACCGGTGAAGTTCGAGAAACCAAGATGTCGCTTTCAACGAAACCATCAACGAACTCGATGGAAGAATTACAATGTCTATAAACAAGCTTCGAGAACTTGGTAGAGAGATGTCTGATAAAGATATCAACTACAAAATCCTAAGGTCTCTCACCAAGAAGTGGGATATGAAGGTCACGGTAATCAAGGATTGCCAAGACATTTCAAAAATGAAGCCAAGTAGCTTGTTCTTGAGCCTTAAAGCTCACGAGTTCGGGACGGATTGAGAGAGACAAGTTCGATGAAGATGAGGTGCCCGCAAGCCTCAAACTTCAAAATCGCTTGCTTTTTAAGGCAACCAAAGAAAAAACGAAGGCCAACGAACCCGTTGGGGAATATAATGAGTCAGCGTATCAGATCGCTTCGCTACCGGGAAGCTTGAGAAGTCAAACGTCCAACTTGGTAAGCATCGAAGATTTTATAAGGACTATCAACATAGCCGAGGGAGAGATATGAGATCAGCCAACAGATCTCCAGAAAGAACCAGATCTGATGATCGGAGGGAGCACAGAGATGAAAGGAAAAGAGATAGTCAGACGGAGGAAGGAAGAGATAATCAATCGATGAAGAAGCTCGGACTACTATCGAAAAGGAAGTCACCGATAGGTCATACAGATGGAGTGATTCACCCGAAGGAAAGGTTCTTGTTGATCAAGGAGCGTGCTTCAACCGTGGAGAAGCCAGTCACTATAGCGCAGATTTGCCGGACTGGCGCCAAGAGAAAGGGAAGAAAAGAGGAATGAAGAGAGCAACGTTATAGGAACGTAAGAGCCATGGTTGCTGATCGTCGAGAATTGACGATTCCTATCGCCCTCGAGGACTCTGGATACTCCTCAGAAAGACTTACACCGATCGGCCGTCTTATTGGCGTCTATGAAAATGAAGATCGATATTCTCTTGAGACGATGATGAGATCTCACGATGGCCAGGGAGGACCAATCTGAGGTAACCTCCAAACCTACTTCGTTCGCTTTACACTGCTATCATTAGCACACCCGGCTTTGAGATTGACTGACACTGTTCTCTACTCGAGCAATTGCTTGAGGATCTCTCAATCAATGAACAGACACTTATGCTATAGTGGAAGTTTAAAATGATAAGTGAGGACCGAAATAATCACTTGCTAAAGAAAATGATCTCGAGAAAGCCTCTGAACTTAGATCACCAAATCGCCAAGGCAACCGAGGAATTTAAAATTCTCGGGTTAAAGCTTCCGATCGGGAAAGCAAATCAAAGATCACCGGCAATTAACAAACAAAGAAGTTGATGACTTCAAAATCCTCGCAAGCAAAATTCGATGAGTCGTTCCAAAAGCATGAAAGTCTAAAATCATCTGAGGATAATCTGCGTAAGAAAATGGAGGTTTTTTCAAAATCATCTAAAACCGTTCAAGACATGAACGCCTATTTTCGAACAACGATTAATAAGAAGGGACTTGGCTATGAGAACCCTTCCACATCCTCAAAAGCCCCGACTGATTCATCTCAAAAAGGTGTAATCGATGAGTTTAAACAAAGATACACCAAAAGCCAAACATGTATCTAATAAGGGAAAAGGACCCGATTGAAAGGTAAAGCGCCTGCCTAACCGGAAATGTAAAATGGACCCCAATCGGTAAAGCATCACCGAGGAATCAACAAGAACCCAGTTCTTCTGAAGAAACCTCAACCTAATCAACAGATCAGGAATCAAAAAAGACAACCTGTAAAAGGGAAGTACAATCTGAGACCCAATCAAGGTCAGCTGCCTAATAAGCATGCTTCAGGTAAACTGCAAAAACCACCTATGCCGAAAAGATATGAATCTTTTGATGGTAGCAGTCGTACCTACCCCTATAATCGTAAATCTAGGGTCACGCACTGTAACCACAATTGGATAAAAAAGAAGACAAACGAAAAAGATAAATCCCAAGTCTTCTAAGTCATCCAAGGTTCACACTAATAATCATACAAAAACAGAAAGCATATAAAGAGACGATATAATTATGTTGGCAATTATAGGAGACAAATCGGGCCTTCGATCTAACCGATCACAATAGAAGTGCTCTGTTTGTATGGATCCCCAAAACTAATCCTAACCCCTCGGGACCCAATCCAAAAGGGGTACCTAAAGCCCGATCCGATTGTAGGATCGCGTGGTCCGCCCAACAAAGGAGGTGTGCAAGCAACTATCCGGTACATCGATAGTGGATGCTCAAGGCACATATTTGGAAGCAAAAATCTCCTCGGCTCTTACATAGAACAGAAGGCCCGCGTGTACTCTTTTCGGTGATGATAACTTTGGTTATACCAAAGGATTTGGAACCTTAGAGAATGATGATGTACAAATAATCGGAGTCTCGTATGTCGAAGGTCCGAAGCACAACCTATTATCGGTTTCACAATTCTCGACAATGGATTCAATGTTGAGTTCTCGATGATCAATGCACTATCAAGAATCGAGCCACTCAACGATTTTGCTAACTGGTTCAAGGAAAGGGACGATCTACACAAATGATTGGAACAATTTGCCCAAGAAATGCATGCACGATTGTCAAGAGTTCCAAAAGTAGCGGTGGCTCGCACAAAAAAAGAATGAGCCATCCGAACTTTAAAACTCTTAATAAGATAAAGAAGGATGTCTCTAGTGGAAGGACTTCCAATGAAGTATTTTCAAAGGATCGGACATGTCTTTTGCATGTCGGAAGGAAAACAGTCAAAGCTTCATTCAAGGAATTCCCGGACCGGCATCCAAAGAAAAGAATCGCAAAATTCTTCATATGGATATATTTGGACCAGTTACACCAGTCAGTCTCAACGGACGCAAATATACTCTGGTAATCGTGGATGACTACTCCAAGTTTACCTGGGTTATATTCTTACACAAGAAGAATGAGACGACAATGAAGATACCCGAGCCGCTAAAAAGATTACAAAATGAGAAGGGTGTCGATTGTAGTAAAAATCGATCGATAAAAGTACGCAATTTACGAACTCCTTTATTACGATTTTTGCTCTAAGTTTGGTATCTGAAGATGAAACATCACCGTAAGGACGCCCACAACAAAATGGGGTAGCAGAACGGAGGAACAGAACTCTCAAAGAAGCTGCTCGCACGATGTTAGCTGAACATCCAATACCAAGCCGTTTCTGGGTAGAAGCAATCAACACTGCATGCCATACTCAGAACAGATGTCTTCTGACTAAGGCTCACTACAAAACACCCTATGAACTGTGGAAGGACAGAAAACCTCGTGTTTCTTACTTCCATGTTTTTTTGGTGTAAGTGTTTCATACACAACAATGGGAAGAGTCGGTTGAAGACTTTTGAGGCCAAGTCGATGAGGGTATATTCTTAGGATATTCCTCATCTAGCAAAAGCTTTCGGGGGTACAATGCATTTAACCCTACTTTACGGGAAGAAACACCCCATGTAGTCTTTGATGAAGCATCTTCTGAACAAGAGAAATCTGCCGCAGAACAAGATGTACCTAATCAACCAGAACCTAATGTTCAGAAAATGGATCAGCTAACGATCAAGGAAAAAGAATAAGAAACTGTAACAATATACATTCCAGATCTAGCTGATTCACCAGATCAATCAGATCCTAAGGTACGATCAATGTCGATGAAGAAGTTCGATCTGGTGAGATAAGTATCAACCCGAACCATCCGGTTCGGGGGAACATCTGAAGTTCCCACGAACGTACATCGCCACATGATGAGTCCAACATCAGCTGAGACTTGTTCTTATCAAGTGGATCATAACTCTGCACCACTCCCAATCGCTAGTAATGAAATTTTATCAGAAACGGACGATGTTCTCCAAACCGACGCAAATCAGAACAGAAGGACCTGGATAACCACTCATCCAACTGATCTGATAATCGGAGACCCATCTGATAAAGTTAAAACTAGACATCGATTGGTGAAAGTGCCATGTATTCTTTGTTATCCGCCTATGAAGGAACCAACAACAATAGAGGAAGCTCTACAAGACGCAAGTCGGATTCTAGCCATGCGGAGGAGGAGCCGGAACAGTTCGAGAGAAATCAAGTTTGGGAACCGGTAGAGATGCACAAATCATCAAGACGTAATTGGCACGGCGGGTCTTCAAGAACAAGAGAGATGAGAAAAACGTCATCACCGTAAATAAGGCAAGACTTGTTGCTAAAGGGTATTCACAATCAGAAGGAATTGATTATGATGAGACCTTTGCACCAGTCGCTCGCCTAGAAGCCATTCGGCTGTTTCTGGCATATGCTTCCCACAGAGGGTTCACTGTGTATCAGATGGACGTAAAGAGTGCTTTCTTAAACGGGGTACTAGCAGAGGAAGTTTATGTCGAACAACCTCCGTGCTTTGAAAAGGGCAAACCAGTGTGTACTGCCTAAGAAAAGCTCTCTATGGCTCAAAACAGGCTCCTCGAGCTTGGTATGATACACTCTCTCGGTTCTTGATTGAAAGTGGGTTCACTAAAGGAACGATGGGCGTAACCTTATTCAGAATAGAAGATGGAAAAGATATTCTGATGGTTCAGATCTACGTGGACGACATCATCTTCGGATCTCCCAACAAAAGTCTATGTGAAAGATTCAGCAAACTGATGCAAGGGAAGTTCGAGATGTCCATGATGGGTCAGATGAATTACTTTCTGGGTCTCCAGGTGAAGCAAAGTGCGAAAGGATATTCATCTCCATGAAGCAAAAAGTACACTAGGAATTTATTGGCTAAGTTTGGAGTTCAAAATTGTAAGGAAGCCAAAATTCCTATGATGATTTGATTCAAGATGGATCCGATGAGGATGGTCGAAAAACAAATCGAGAAGGAATATAGGGCTCTCATTGGATCTCTACTATACCCGATTTGCCACACCCGATATATAACCTTTGCAAGAGGTGTATGTGCGATTTCGAGCAAATCCAATGATAAGCCACCTAGAAGCGACTAAAAGCGGATTCTTAAGTATCTGAAGGGACAAAAAACCTTGGTTTATTTTACCCATCAGATGATAATCTAGTGCTTAGTGGGTATTCTGATTCTGATTATGGAGGTTGCAAGATTGACAGAAAGTCCACCTCAGGAACTTGTCAGTTCTTAGGAAGTAAACTGATCTCGTGGTTTTCAAAGAAGCAGACATCAGTTGCAACATCTACTACCGAGCGTAATATATGGGTCATAGGAAGTTGTTGTTCCCAACTGCTTTGGCTTAGTCAGCAGCTGAGGGATTATAACATTGAAGCTAAGAATGTACCTATTTTACGTGATGATAATAGTCTTATTGCAATCACTCGTAAATCTGTTTCTACATACAAGATGCAAGCATGTGGATGTCGGACACAATTTTATAAGAGATCATGTTGAAAAGAAGAATATCGAATGGAAAAGATTCATACCGATATACGTAAAAATTCGATATTCTAACCAAGCCACTAGTTGAGATCGATTCGAGAGAATTATGCAATGAGCTAGGGCTTCGGATCTTGGAGAAAATGCGCCTAAAATGTTTGATGGAATGATCTCGAACCAAATTGGTTAAGAGACTAACCAGTTGAAAGGAATCATTGAGTTTGGTATCTCAATCGATCGTAAGATCATCAAGGAACCGATGTGAGAAATCGATCGATTTACAAGATTATCGAAGTTAAAGGAACCGATCGATTTAAGGTTTATCGATTAAAGGAACCGCTCAATTTAAAAGGAATATCCGATTAAATCGGTTGGGTTATTTTACATCTTTGTAAGTCGATTAAGTGATATTCAACAAGCAAGATTCACAAGTGGTATTCACAAGATTAAAGCTTAAAATCGCATAAGGATACGAGAATTTTTACACAACAATGGAATAATAGAACTTTTCATTGATAAAGACCAAAGGTCGATTACATTACAAGATACAAGTACAAAGGACCCGGAGGTCAAGACATAAGTCATAACCAAAAACCCTAAACCTATAACCCTAAACCCTCATCCTAACCCAAGTAGAAGCGGGGGAGAGAGAGATTTTAAATCGATGCTCTCATTTTCCCCACTTAACAAGGGTGAGAGAGGCTTTAAAAAAAAATCCTAAAAGCCGCTTAGTCAAGCTAAAACCAAAGGAGCGACAAATGACTTGATAGGATTTTTAAGCCAGAGCCCTAAGAAAGAGTCGATGGGTTCTCCACCATTAAATGGTGAGTTAGTTATACGAAAGATCGGTTGTTGATCGATCAAGATCGCATATCAAACTCACGTTCATTTTCGATCGAAGTCTGTTGATCTTGGGTTACGTCATAACAATAGACACACAAGGTGCATACGGTTAGGAGAAGTGTCTTCTCGGTTCTGCAACAAAGAGTTCGGCCGTGTGGTGGTAGAGAAGCTTTGCAACAATCGTATGTGAAATCTTTGATGACGACGAAAATAGTGATAAGGGAAGCAAAGGGTTAATTTTAGAAGCTGAAATCATTGAAAAAGGGGTAAAGGTATTTGCCTAAGTTTCAATTTTAATAAGGGTTCACCAGGATACATGATTATACAAAGAAGATAAGTATGGTGAATGGGTTATGTTGTGTAAAAACATTTGGTCCAATTTATAGAGGCCAAGCAAGGGTGCAAATGCAAATTCGAAGTTCTCAACACCTTTTAGAGAAATCTGCACCAAAAGGACAAATATGTAGGAATCACGCTTGTTCGATAATTGGATAAATTTACGGTGGATTGACATATCGAAAGATTCGGGCGATAATTACGCATGTCAAATCGCTACCAACTTAGGAATAGAGACTACTATTCTAGACTAAGTTTTGGCGGTAACACTTATTCCAAGAATTGGATTGACTTGAGAAGAATCGAGTTAGGCCAACCAAAATCGATACATACTGGTCGATCGATGAGGAAGATCACCGAGCTTAAAACTCCAACAAATCGGATACATCGATCTATGGGAAAAAGAAAAATATCGGTTGAAGGGGAACTTCAACCGATCAAGAGGATCGAAGGAAAATCGACGATTCAAGGAAGATCAGTTGAGCTTGAAACCTCAACAAATCGGATGCAAGTGAAGAAGATCGCTTAAAAGGATCGGTTGGGAAATTTTAAGGCTTAGGCGAATACTAAGATCAACAAGTGAAATCAACATGGACAAGTGGTATTGATGACACAATATCACCAACCGATCACTTTCTTTTCTCTTGTTCTTTGCTTATTTATCGGATCTTATCTGATATTATTTGCCTTACTGTACCCATTATCCTTGTGACGTATTCCCTGCAAATCATTTAATGCGGACGTGGGGAACATGTATTAACTGCTATTAAACGTGCTTTTAAATCCAAAAGGTTTTCGTACGTGCTTTTCCTGACCCTACGATCAAAACCGAGCGTTTAATCTTTTCAAACGGTTGATCTTCCAAATCTTGTCTTCTCTTTCCCTCCTCGTCTTTATAAAGTTCATCAAAAACATACCAGAGTTTTCCATTTCACAAACTTGCGATTGATTCTCTGAAAAACTTCAAATTACTTCTCTCAGATTCAAAGTGTTTTTCCTAAGTTTCAAAATCATCTTTCCGAAAAGCAGAATCTGGTAATTTATGTTTATTTGATGTATCTTTTTAAAAAAAAAAACCATTGATCTTAAATGTTTCTATCCTGTGTTATGCTTTATTGTTTCTTAGTTTCCGCTTGTGTGATATTCTTTGTATTAATGCACGATTTTTTAACCGAATCTATCTTATCTGTAGATGATCACTCACGGTATGGGTAAAATAATGTGCAACTATCTTGACCGGCAACAAAGATTGTGGATGATAAGTTAAATGCGATTCAATATCACTCGATCCTAATCCATGGAGGTCGAGCAAATTCTCGCGAAAAAGCGTGCCTTGAGAAATTTTATACGCTCACTTTGCAATCCAAAGTGATGCAAAGATGAAGCACTAGAATTCCTAAGGAATTTAAGAGTGGATACGGATGCTCCAGGAGAAGAACTACTTTCGACAGTCACCGGCGAAGAAATCAGACTGACGAATAATGATATAACCCGTCTGTTCAACCTACCAAAAGGACGAATCTCGCCTGCTCATTACAGGGAGAATGAAGATGAGCTGATCAGAAAAGAGCTCTTCAGAGAGGCCGACAAACATCATACGTCAGGATTTGTCAGGCCAATGCTCAAGAGGAAATACCGATTGTTGTTTGACATTTTGTCAAAAACAATTATGGATATTGCATTCAAATTTCTGATGCTATTACATCCGGCAAACTGCATAAAGATGGTCGCAATAATTGATGAAGCCAAGAACATCAATTGGCATGGGTTTCTGAAGGCCATTCTACTCCAAGAACATGATAAATTTGGAGTTGATGAGTGGAGGCGTATTTACGAAGAAAAAAGATCAGCAATCTCAACAAGGTTGCGGTTATCCTCTGAGATAAAATGCCAAAGGCCAAATGGGAACAGAATGGACTGAAGTCCTATAAGGCTTTTCTCACAGCCACTTCAGTCATTTTTGGGCCACCAGACGATGATATGCGGCCAACCCCCCCAAAGTCAAAGAAAGGAAAGAGCAAGAAGGCAACTTCTTCTACACCAGATGCGGGCGAATCAGCTCGAGCTGGTGAAGGCCCCCCAGAAGGCCCACCAGATGCCCCCAAGAAGAAGAAAAGAAAACTGGTGAAGGCCCAGGAGAAGAGGCCGAAGAAGGCGAAGCAAGCCCCCATGACTCTGATGCTAGAAGATGAGTCAGATGAAGAAGGAACGCTGTAATAAATATAGCACCACAAAAACAGAAGATCGACAGCAGCTTTGCCGAAGTCGCCAGATCATTCTCGGCGATAAGCACAAAGTTCGCTCGATCTCTTTTCCTCCAAACACACCGATCCACCACTTAGACTAACGGGTCGCCGAAAGCATGTTCCTCCTATTCTTCCACCGCTGGAACCCTCAAACAAAGATCGCTCATGAACTGTAAAGCATTACTGTGGAAACCGTATAACCCGCTTCCAAAGAGAAATCCTCGCGCAGGCCGAACCGATCAGCCATCTTTCCGCTTCGCCAAGACAAACTGTAACCTTCCACATCTCATCAAACCGACCGATGTATAATTCCCGTATCAACAAAGATCATAGCCGAAATTGATCGTAATGCGAATCGAAGAGAAATTGATGAGTCAGATCCGTAAATCGTCAGCCCATCCTACCATAAGAGAGGGAAGCATGGAGATCCTCACCGGAGAGATCTTCGATTAAAAAGCTTCTCGGACCTTATAATAATTATTGAACAGATGGGCGGTCGCGGATGAGTTTGCGACTTTGATTTCGACATGAGGAAATCTGCTAGAGGGGATCACCAAATGAAATGATAATCGCTAAATCTGTCAAAGCTCGATCCACACGGTTAGGGTTGCTTTAACAGATTTAATCGGAGATCGCGACAAAGCTCCCCGGCGCGAGATGCCATCATGAAGGATACAGAGGCTGCCGATGATAGTGGAGCCGGTGATGCGCTTCATGACCAACCACCGGAGGCACAAACAATCGAACCCGGATCAAGTGACACCCAACATTCCAACATCACACGTCACTACTGATCAACTTCAGGAGATCAAATCTTGTCTCAAAGATCTCCTGAAAGAAGAAGTTGAGGGACTGATAGCTGATCAAAGGCAGATTGCCATCAAAGAAATAACAGATCAAAGGGAATTGGCTATTTCCCATTAGGGCAATCAAAGATCGATTCTCCCAAATCAGGTCCCATCGTCACCGAATCGATAAAGACCGTTGATGCCAAACTGACTCAGGTGGATAAACAACAAGTTTCTTTTCTGATGCTCACTGACAAGCTAGAATTGACAGAAGAGAAACTTGACAAACTGATTAAAACACTCTCTACTGCCATGAAATCTGTCAAGACTGAGCTGATATCGACGATTCAAAATCTAACTGCTCAAACACAAGGCATATATGTTGCAGATCTCAACAAGGCGATCGCAGTCAACTTTGGTTCTCTGACCTCCCACCTCACTACTCTTTTTGATCAAACCAAAAAGGGGGAAGGACAGATCGAGAAAAAAAATGACATAACAGGTGCAGGGACATCAAAAACTCGGACTGAGATAGTCACAAGAAGCACAACCAGCCAGATACTGGCTGAAAAGATGTCCAAAGAGCAGATAGCTGAAGAAGCCCGAAAAAGCCAAGAAGAAAGAAGGGCAGAAAAAATGGCAGAGGCAGAAAATCTGAAGAAGAAATTCAATTTGAGAGTGAAGAAAGGAAGGGCTGGAAAATCCGTACCAGAACCTAAGCTGCCAGCAAGAGTTGATGAGATCATCCCAAAAACTGCTGCGCATGCTAAGAAATTTGAGGAATGGAATAAGATCAGGAGTGAATGGCTTCTGGATGCCTTTGTTCTTAATCTTGTTCCACAAGAAGAATCTCCTGATGAAGAATTCCTCAACCGGGTTAGAAAATAAATACCCGGATTTTTACAAGTATCTCGGAAAATGAGGCCAAGCTTATCAATGTAAAAATAACTCGCCAAGAGTATGATCCGATGGAGTACTCGAAGAAGGCGGATGGCTCATTTGAGATCGGGCATTTCAAAGATTCTATTTTGACATCCTGCAGAACGCACATAATCGATCCTCAAAGAACCGATGATGTCAAATGGAAACTTTATCAGATTTTCAACGTACCTCAAGATCAAAGAGAGATGCCAGAAGGATACAAGCCTAAAGAGTGAAGAATCAGAAGACTACTCAGGATCAGCTGCTCTTATTTTCAAACTTTTCTGATGTAACATGTAATCAACATTTTTAATGAGAAAAGTTTATTTTCTGATCCTAAGACAAAGTCTCATTGTCTTCGATTATATGCTCTTAATCGCTTTATTCTATTTTTATCAATCAGATTTGGTTTCTCAAAGTGTTTTGGTTTCATCAAAAAGGGGAAATTGTTGGGAAATTTATAGTTTTGATGAAAGTTCCAAAAACACATGTAATAGGACCAATCGGACACATTGGTACCGATGTTTATATTACTCGCTATAGGAGACCAATTGATAATGATTGTATAGAACAACCGATGAAATAGATAGGTCACATATTGAAGGGGAAAACTCAATATGTATAGGTCAGATCTGAAGACTCAAAGGACAGCTGATATCCGACAGGCCAGAATGCAAGAGAAGAACAGAAGATCAGATCGATCTGATCTAGTCAGATATCTCAGCTGAAGTCATGAAGCTCAAATTCAGAATACTTGAAGATCGATGACTTCCGAAAGATCGGACGGTAAGACCTACATCAGCCGAGTCTGCTAGTTGAAGCTAAGTCAACCGGCACCAGAAGACTCTATCGTAGACCGATCGCCGATTAATCTAATCACCACCAGTGAAATCTGTGGTTCCACCTATCATACGTCGATGATCTGAACAAGAAGAATGTCAAGCTTAGTTGGAAGAACAACACTGAAAAGTGAGTCTGCTATCCAATAAGAACAAGACACGTATGATCGGAGCCGGCAATTGTGGGATTTGATGCTACCTCTCTGTAACGGCTACAAAGTACAAATTCACGCTTTTGGCCATGCCGTTCCTGAAGCTCGTCACATCAAGCCTGCAAGTCTACCAAATATAACCTGAAATTCAAATTGCTCTCCAACGGCTCTTTGATTTCAAGGTCTATAAATATGGGATCACACTTTAGAGTGAATATACAAGAGAATAACGTAAACGCTGAACAATCAAGAAGCTCAAGCTAATATCAGATTTCCGCACGAAGAACACGATCAAGAAGATTATTTTTATTAAGTGTTCATCCCATAAGTTCTTAGCATAGAAATCTTTTCATCTAGCTGTTAGGCTGCTTATACGCAAGAAAAGATTTCATAGTTGGAACCAAAACAATCTTACCCAAACCCCCAAGTTAGGTTAAGTTGTTTAGCAAGATTTCAGACTAGGGTTTCTAGTTCTGATCTCTGGGATCGGTTGAGTGTGAACTCTTTAAACATCTAGTCGGTGTACTGTGTTGGACTAACACATAAAACTAAGTCCAGTTGGTTAAGTAGGTGCCCCTTGTGATAGGGAAGAGTGGACGTAGGACTGGTTTGTCCGAACCACTATAAATCTTGTGTGCCTTTACCGCTTTGATTAACTGATTACACAATCGCACACAACCTTTAAAGCGCATACATATTCCAAGTTGAGATCAGTTAGCACCAAGCTTCTGATCTGATCATACTTGACACTTCAGTCAACTGATTAAAAGATTAACTTTGGAATCTGATTTATCAAAACTGGTTTTTCACACGGGTAAAACTTAAGCTTCCGCACACATCGCTTAAACCGATATATACTGAACCGATCTGCCTTGAGCGACAAGAAGTTGGTTATCGACCCAAATCGATTCACTTCGACTGATCAAAGCTAATCGCCTCACACCGATCTGCACAAAAAGTTTTCGTAAGTCTATTCACCCTCCCTCTAGACTTACGCCACTTAACCCGCTCGGACCTACAAAACTCAAGAGCGTAATAAGGAACTCAAGGTCAAAAATCTTAAATGGAAAGACTCTAGCAATATCAAAATCACTTCTCGATTAATGGGAGCTACCGATGAACTGGATGTTACGAAAGTACAACTCTCGAAAAAAGAGAAGTTGATAGTGACCTAATGAAAAGCTAGAGAAATCCATCAAGAGATTCAAATTGAAAGTAACCAAGTTCAATGACCTCTCCGAGAAGCATGAGACTCTACAGAATCGTGAGGGATAGTCTTGCAAGAAGCTTAACTCTATTGAATAATGCATCTAAAGTAATAGATGAAATTGAGTTATCGAGACCTGCCACTATAAAATCTGGATTGGGATACATTCCGAGGGGAACCTCACAAGGTCATCTCAATCTTTGCATCAAGTAGCAAGAAGACAATCTTTGTTAAACCAAAGGGCACCTACACTTCAAACTGAAGAAATGCCCAAGGTGTTAGACAAGAGAAAAGGACCTATGGTTCCAGTAAAACTGAATGATCAGGTAAGAAAGCCCAAACCTCAGGTGAACGCTAGAAAACCTGAGCACTCAGTAGGAAAATTTCAGGCAAGTACTTCGAAGCCTCGGGCTAAGAATTCAAACCCCGAAAGGATCTCGCAGACCGAACCATCGAGGAATCTTCGAAGAGAAACACTCAACAGAGACATTCTCAATCAAGAGACCAAGTCCTCATAGATAATGAAAGACCCAATTTCAAGACAGCAACCTGAACCCCACTTGCCTAAGGGTAAAGGTTACCTGAACCCGAGTCAGCAAAGATTCAGACCGGTTGCACAGAAGCCAAAGCAAATGAACAAAAGGCCTGTACCAAAGAAAAATTCTAAGGCTCATGTTCATGCCAAGGCTAGCACTCATACACAGGACACTGCTAAGGCACCCAGAGTAGTAAATGTGTATGTAGATGTTTATAGAAGACAGATCAGCCACACTAAAGTGATTAGAGTTGTTAAGCAGATTTGGATTCCGAAAGGTACAACTAACCTTGTAGGACCCTAAGAATTGATCTGTTTTTCAGGAGGAAAACAAGGGCACTGAGCTGATTGAAGATCACATAGCACTGATGAGTGGAGATGAAATGGCCCTCACCAGATGGTATCTTGACAAAGGATGCTCAAGACATATGACAGATTCAAGAAGATACTCAAAGACTATGTTGAACAAAGAGGCCCTCGTGATCACATTTGGAGATAACTCCAAGGATTGCATCAAGGATATGGAACTTTGGAAATTGACTCAGTTCATATCCATGGTGTTTCATATGTATCTGGATTGAAGCATAATCTGCTTTCAATAGGCCAATTCTGTGATAAGGGTTTTAATGTTGAGTTCTCTAAGAACTTATGTTATGTGAAAGATGATATTTCACAGAAAATATTACTAACTGGTACAAGAAAAGGAAATGTGTATCTTGCTGATTGGAGTTCAACTCCTAAAGATACATGTTTGGTTGCAAAAAGTTCCACAGATACCAGTTTGGTATGGGCATAAAAAAAGGATTCCCCAATTTCAAAACCCCTGAATAAACTTGTAAGATTAGCTCTTGTGAGAGGGTTGCCAAATGAAGTGTTCAGTAAGGAACATGTTTGTGATGCGTGCAAAAAGGAAAAACAAGTTAAAGCATCATTTAAAAGCAAAGTAGATGTTTCTCTTGAGAGAATACTTCATTGTTGCATATGGATCTTTTTGGTCCAGTAACACCAGTAAGCACTAATGGCAGGAAATATACACTCGTAGTAGTTGATGACTACTCAAGATATACTTAGGTCAAATTCTTACTCGGTAAGAAGGAGACTCAGATAAAGATGCCTCGAAGTTCTTGAAAAAGGCTCAAGATTGAGAAAAAAATCTCGAGTGTGGTCAAAATCGATCCGACAAAGGAACCGAATTTATAAACCATATTATATCGATTATTATCAGGCAAAGAAATGGAATTACTCATGAAACATCACCGCAAGGACCCTCAACAAAATGGTGTTCTTTGAAAGAAGGAAAGAGGACTCTAAAAAGAAGTTCGCAAGGACCATGATAAATGGTTTAGATTCCTAAAAGATTTTGGGTTGAAGTCCAACAACTTTGCATGCTATTCACAAAAATGATCCATCTTGACCAAGAGTCAAGGCAAAATACCATACGAGCTTTGGAATGAAAGGAAGCCTCTTGTTTCTTTTCTTTTCGTGTGTTTGGTTGCAAGTGTTTCATACACAATAATGGTAAAGATCGGTTGAAAACATTTGATAGCAAAAGTCGATGAAGGAATATTCTTAGGATATTCTCAAGTCAAGAAAAGCTTTCGTAGTTTACAAATCAGGACTCTTATTGTGGAGGAAACACCTCATGTTGTTTTTGATGAATCTACTTGTGTTCGGAAGAAACAGAACATGATGCGAAAGAAATGACCAAGAGAATCACCAGATTAAGCTTGAAAAAGAATGACAAATCATCCATCAACCTCGAAAAGAAGAAGTCACCACCTTCTATGAATGGAGTGACTCGCACTCAGACTTCGCACAAAGAAGTTCGTGATGGAACTCGGATGGTGAGACTCAGAAAGCCAACACACCAAAGGTGACCAATCTGAACAGACACCGCCTCGCACTCGGTATGTGATGCCAATGAAGATGTGGTCATAGCCGAGGCAAATTCTCAATCTATCAACCAAAGGGAACAAATGTCACCGACAATGTTCTCAATAGAATTTCCACGAGGAAGATGATTCCTTTCTCCTTTTCTGTTGTTCCCGAGTTTATTGAACTAACTCAAACCTAACATTTCAAATGTTGAGGATACTATTGAAGGGGGAACATCTGGAAGAAGTTGGTTAGATATTCATCCTACAAGTCGGATTGTGGGTGATCTAACTGAAGGTGTTAAGACAAGAAGGTTCCATGGTGAGAGTGCACTATTCTGCTGCTTCCTATCAGAGAAAGAGCCTACTGAGATTGAAGAAGCTCTACAAGATTCTTTTTGGATTACTGCTATGCAAGAAGAGCTGAATCAATTCTCAAGGAATGAGGTATGGGAGCTAGTGGATAGACCTGAAAGGCACAATGTTATTGGAACCAAGTGGGTATTTAAGAATAAAAGAGATGAGAACAACAACATTGTAAGAAACAAGGCAAGGCTAGTTGCACAAGGTTATTCCCAAGAAGAAGGCTAGGATTATGATGAAACCTTTGCACTGTTGCAAAGACTAGAAGCCATCGATTGTTTCTTGCATATCTTTGCCCACATGAAGTTCACAGTTTATCAAATGGATGTGAAGAGTGCATTTCTGAACGGTGTTCTTAAGGAAGAGGTTTATGTGGAACAACCTCCTGGTTTCAGACAGAATGACCAAGTTTACAGGCTCAGAAAAGCCTTGTATGGTCTTAAGCAAGCACCAAGAGCATGGTATGATACTCTTTCTCAGTTTCTTACTTACCACGGTTTTGTCAAAGGAACTGTTGATAGAACTTTGTTCAGGATAGAAGATGGGGAAGATATCTTACTAGTTCAGATATATGTTGATGACATCATTTTTGGATCTCCAAATCATCAGTTGTGTGAAAAGTTTTCTACACTGATGAAAGGCAAGTTTGAGATGTCTATGATGGGGGAGATGAATTTCTTTCTAGGTCTTCAAGTGAAACAATCAAAGGAAGGAATTTTCATCAACCAGGCAAAGTACACCAGAGATCTGATTGCAAAATATGGTGTACAGAATTGCAATGCAGTTAGAATTCCCATGAATACTAACTACAAGATGGATCGATCTCAAGGCAAATCAAGAAGTCATTATAGAGGATCATTTGATCATTGCTCTATCTCACGGCAAGTAGTAGGCTGGATATAACATTTCTTTGTTGGGATATGTGCAAGATACCAAGCTAATCCTAAGGCTAGTCACATGGAGGTTTCGCCAAAAAGATATCTTGAAGTATCTTAAGGGCACAATGAATAGAGGATTGTGGTATCCTCAATGATGATAACCTTGAGTTAACCGGGTTATTCGGGATCTCGATTATGGAGGTCAGAGAATTGACGGAAGTCCACTACAGAACTTGTCAATTTCTTGGAAGTAAGTGATATCTTGGTTTTCGAAGAAACAAACCTCGAAGAGTGACGAAGATTCTCAAGTTTAATACATGGTTGCGAGAAGTCTGCGTGCTTTCGATTCTTTGCCTCGCACAACAATTAAGGGATTATAAAGTTGTAGCCAATGAAGTACCCATATTTTGTGATAATAATAGTGCTATTGCTATTTCACAAAATCCGTATTGCACACACCGGATGCAAGCATGTGGATATCGACATCACTTCATCGAGATCATGTCGAGAAAAAGGACATCGGGATGGAGAAAATTCATCTTGATAAGCGGAGAGACATCTTGACTAAACCTTTGGGTCAATCAAGATTTCGTGAACTATCGATTGAATTAGGGATGTTGGATCCGTGTGTATAGAGTAAATCAAAAAATCGAAGGTTTTCGGATGCATGAAGTTTTCTCAAAATTCTACTGAGAAACTCAGGATAAAATAGAAATCTTGAATCGAGTCTCGAAACTCGGATGTCTTGAAGGTCGATTACTCGAGACCATCTTGAACCCTTTTTAGTACTCGAGATCATCTCGACATTTTATCAAGGTCAATACTCAGTAAGACTGATAAGAAAATTAGTCTGAAGAAGTAATGACTCATGCAACTCATTTATTGCTTAAGTGAAACTCAGTAATCATTTGCAATAAATACAAAACACCTGAAGAATGTTTTGGGCGGGACCTTTGAAATTCCAAGGAAGGTCAACAGTCATTAAATGCTCTGTTGCTTTTATTCACCAATGAGGTTAAAATGGCGGCTTACTTTTCGTGAGAGTCCTTTTGCTTACCCGAATTAATCGTGGATTAATCTTAACCATTGATTCTCACCAAACCGATACGAATTCCCATGAATCGGTCTATATATTCCTTGAGAAGCCAATTCAAGCCCCTTTTATTAAACCCTTATTTCCAAAATCCTCTGCAAAATAAAATTCCCTTTGCCCAGAAAATCATTATCACTCTGAAACCCTAACCTTCAATTTCTTCAAAATGACTTATACCATTTTCGATAAATTGGCCGAAACCAATAAACCTTGGTATGAGTATGTTGTATCTCTGGAGAGTACTTCCAATGCCAAACATGAAGAAGAGGCGCTTCATTTGATCAGATTGGCGAAACTGACAAACCTCGTCGCAAACCGACCGGAGGTGAAATATTCTCGCTAGGTAATAGAGTTCGTCTCTAATATGGAAATAGATGAGGATGATAATATTGAGTCCAAGATTTCTGTTTCGCATTTAGAGCATACATCGAAGTATATAGATTTTGTTCGGGAGCTGTACATAGTCCCTCAAAATTTAAACGATGTTTTTTGAGTTGTGCGATAGGGGAGATGATCCCACTTTGTATATGTTAGGTCGAGAGCAAGAATATCTTGATAGGATTACTGAGAATCCTGTTAAATTTGAGGCGACCTTACATAAGCGTCATTTGATGCCAAAATACAGAGTGTTGATGGATATAGTGAGCAATTGCATAATGAGTCGATCGGGGAGTTTTGAGCAGATTAGCACTCCCAAACTCTGATTGATGGCGGCGATTGAGGACTCACCCACCAAGGATTTCAACTGGCTGAAGTATCTGATCAAGGTGGTGAGTGAGCAAGCAAAGGTCATAAAAAAGGAGGATGGCTCAATTTCTATCAAAGGCAAGATCCTCCATGCCACCAAAATAGCTTTTATTTTGGAAATGTGTCGAGAGGAGGAGGATATCTTTGCCAACTCTACTCCTTTCCCTAAGTCCAAAGTAATGTTCAAGCCCATTGCTGCAAAGAGGACCATCAAAGGGAAGAAAGAGAAGAAAGTGGAATCACCAGTTGATGCTGTTACTGAAGAAACCCAACAAGCCAGGGGGAAGGCTTTGTTGGAGGCCAAGAATGAGCAAGGTGAAAAATTGAAGAAGAAGACCCTGGCTCCAAAGCGCAAAAGGATGGTGGTTCTCACTGATGATGATGAGGAGAGTGAGGCTGAGGAGATTCAACCTGAGAGCCAAACTGCTCAAAAATCGCCTTTACATGTATTGGCTCAGGCTATCTCAAAGGCACAGGATCAAACTGAGGAGCAAGTCTTCTCTGAGGTTCTTGAGACGTCGCTAAGTTCAGACAAGTTCTCTCAAGAAATATTCCAGGACCTCGGACCTCGGAGAAAGTTCGATTCTTCGAGGAAGTGCCGACTCGCACCAAGCAGAAGATGCTCAGATTCTGGCCGAGGAAATGCCCACTCGGACCTCGAGCAAACCGAAATTCCCGAGGGAGGCGCTCGGACCTCAGAACCAAGTCAAATTCAGACTGAGGAGCTGCCTGCCCAACCCTCAGAATTTGCTGAGCCTCAGGAGTTGATGAACTTTGATGAGCTCCTGAATGATCTTTTACTTGATCCTTCAGCAGACTTCTCTACTGAACCTGAGAGCCCGATGCTCAAGAAGGGTGAAGCTGAAGAGACCGAATGGCAAAGCAAGGGGGAACGGTTCATCCTTGACCACTACCCTGAGCTTAGTTCATTCCCTGACCTCCAAGACATCTTCTTCAGATTGAGGTCAATCGGTCTTCATCCTCAACCGACTCTTCCGAAATGCTCAACATAGCTTCATTCGTGAGGCGAAGACTGGTGGAACGAGGAAACAGCTCTGCTAACTGAATTCTCAGGATTCAGGAAAACCAAGCTCAGAATGAAAACGTCTGACTTTGATGAGTTGGTTAAGAGAAAAGTGGCTGAGAGGAAGGATGCGGAAGTTGGTGCCCCGAGCTCCAAAGATAAATCTCAGGATGGGGACCAATAAGGGGATGATGAGGGTCAATCTCAGAAGGAGAAAGACCAAACTGATGCTAAAGAGGCTACTGTCGAACATCCTCAGACTGAAGTTAGCCTTCAGGTAACTTTTGGCACTATTAACAATTATGCCAGGATTACTGAAGTACCTATCTTTAAATCTGTAATGTCCGATATCGCAGACCGAGGCTCAAAGTGGACACCCAAGCTCGTGGTGAAGCCCCGTTCAGGCCAGATCGAAGCTCGTTCGATCGAGACTCGGGATGAACAACCCGGCTTCGAGAGACACAGATCGATATGCTCCCGAGATTGATCTCACCCCGTGATGGAAAAGTTTGGAGAAGGTTGAGCCAATCCTGACCAAAGTTGCTCAGATCGAGGAGGTATTGGCCAACCAGGTTAAGAAGATTGAAAGCTTGAGTTCTTCTTCAGAACTGGTGCAACTTCAGAACTCTATGACTAAGAAGCTGACCTCCATGGAAGGAAAGTTATAAGAAAAGATGGAGGGGGTCAAAGTTTGAACTTAATGAAGAATCAAGCAAAGGCATCGGGAGCGATGATCTCTAGAAGCTAAATTGGCGAGAGAAGAATGAGATGCTAGTGAAGAATGTTTCTTGAGGAGATGAGCTCAATGCTCATGGCCAAGATGATGATATGTTCAAGGAAGCTCTCTAGCCAATTTGCTCATCTCGTCTCAAGAATTCTCGATGGCGAAGAACCACCTCGGGCTCGCTCGAGGAGGAGCGGGATCAGTTAAGCGGGAGGTACGGAGTGTCGAGAAGAACAATATCATATGGACACAACACTCTCCAGGCTTCTACCAGAGTATGGATCCAAGAAGGGGGAAAGACCCGGTCTTGATCTCGAAATTATTGGATCAAACTCAAAAGGCAAGACGATCAAGGAAGCCGAAAAGAAAATCGTTGCGAAGCCATGAAGGAGATAGAGGCCAATCGAGAAGTGAAGTTTAAGAAGGTGGAGAAGCGAATCTACACTCGTGTTTTGTAGGAAACAATGCAAGAAGTTACCGCAGAGAAACCGAAAGTGGTAGAAGAGTTGAACTAGCTAAGCCGAAACCGAAATGCCAATTAAAAGAAAATTTGTATGCTCGAGGAGCCTAAGGGCAAAAGAACTAAGGCTTCTAAGCCGCCTCGAGAAAGTCGATTCAGATATTGAAGAGTCCGAGGAAATGCCCCAGAAGAAGGTCTTCAACACTAGAAGTGCTCTGAAGTCACTCCAAATTGAGCAAGCAAAGAAAACTGCTGCTTCTATCTCTGGAGTTCCAGTGATCAGAAAGAAGATGGAAGAAGAGTAGAAAAGAAGGAGTGGTTTCAAGAGGTTCACGAGCAAGAGAAGAGGGACAGCACAAGCACAGAAATGGCCGCATGTTGACAAATGGATGCCAATCCAACTCAACGATGCGTGGGAAGAAATCAAGAGAACCTTTTGCCTCTACTATGATGTGCTCAGAGAGTGGAGGGGAGAAAGCTCAGATCCCAATGAGGCATTCATTGACTATCTCCTGACCTTCTATCCAAAATACCTTCAAGGTTGGATCAATCTTGCGGATGAAGGGAAGGTGCAGATAACAGCCCCCGGTCCATACTCTTACCCTCCTCCTAGACTTGAAAATGGCTTGGTAAATGAAGCAGCCATTTCTCAAGAAATTGCTCAGTACGCCACTCAGTTGGGCCTGACAGGGAACAATCCTGATATCATTAAAGAAAGAGATGAGCTGAAAAGAAGATATTATGGGATGTTCAACCTTGAAGTGCCTGCTGATGAGGTGGAAAATCAGAACTGAAGAGCCAGAGCAGAAAAGCAAAGAAGACTGAAGATCAACTCAGAAGACTCTTGTAATCCTTTATCTTTCTGTCTTTTTGATTTTGTTAGATAAGATTCATTGTAACTTGTAACTGTCTACCAAACATCAATGAAACCTTATCATTTATGCTCAAAAGATAATATCTCATTATCTTAATTTACATGTCTTTAATTTTGATATGCCTGAATGTTGTCTCTGAGATTAATTGTTGGGAGATTCTCTGATTAAGAAATTGTTGGGAGATTCTCTGTTTATGAAATTGTTAGAGATAAACCAATCTTGTAATAGGATAAACTGAAACCTGAGTATAGGTTAAGTATGTTGTAAACAAGATAGGTTTTGGCATCATCAAAAAGGGGGAAAATGTTGGGAGATGAATTTTATAAAGAGAGATTTTGATTAGATCCCAAAACCCCTGAGTATGACATGTTCAGGATAATCTTGATAGTTGAGTCAGGATTCAGTTTTAGAGTGTTCAGGATGTTATCTGTAAAATGTATAGTCAGCAGATATAGATCAGGATAGGTTCAGAAGACTCAGTAAGTTTCTGAAGAAACTGAAGTTTCAGTATGAAACTGAAGTTTCTGAAGTTTCAGTATGAAACTGAGATACTGAAGACTCAGTGTGAAACTGAGAATCTGAAGACTCAGTGAGAAACTGAGATACTGAAGACTCAGTGAGAAACTGAAGACTCGGCATGAAGACTCAGTATATCAGTCAGTATATCTGTGAAGACTCAGAAGTCACTGAAGACTCAGAAGACTCTGAAGACTCAGAAGACCCTGAAGACGCAGAAGACAGAAGACTGAAGACTGAAAGATACTGAAGGCATAGTAATTACTGAAGACTCAGTAATGTACTGAATGCTCAGTATAAACCTGAATGTTCCGAGGCACTGAAAATATCTATCTGAAGGATTCAATACTGAGAAAAACGTGATTCCTTAAAAAAATAGATATTGTCTAAGACATTCTCATGCAGACAAAAGGAACTAAGACAAAGTGTGGTTAAGGTTATATCACTCAGAGATGTAACCAAAAAGAGCCGTTGAGGTTATCTACCTTTAACTGGAGACAAAAGTCAAAAAGAAGAAGACAACACTGTACATTACTGACACTGACAGCGACAAGTCACTGAAAAGATGTCAGAAGTACTAAGTTCCAGACTGCAAAAAGTGATGACCAGCTACATGAAAAGCAGCTTACCTAAAAAGTGCTAGGGAGTCTCAAACCCTAAATATAGTCGTTCATCACACACCATAAGAGGAAACTCATGGAGCTATCTCTTCCAACGGATAGTTTTTCAAGAGTGACCTTGGTGTATGCCTATAAATACTTGTGACCCTCTACATTGAAGGTTACGGGAAATTTGTAAGCAACTCAAGAGCTCAAACTTATTATAGCAAGTTGAAGCACTCGAAAAACCAAGAATTTCCCAAGTGCTTTATTTCGAAGAGAGCTCATTCCACTAAGCCTAGCTTGATAAGATATATCCAAAGCTTAGTCGAGATATCCTATCCTTTGCATTGTGCTTATTGTAAAGGATATCTCATCCTAGTTGGAAACCAACCAAGAAACCCCAAACCCTTTGTAAGGTAGTTTGAGTGTGATTGTTGGTGAGATTGGAGTTGTAAAGAGTTAGTAAACTACAAGGAGGTAGTCAGAAAGCTCTAGAGGAGAAGTGAGTAATCTATCTTGGATAGACAGAAAGCTTGTGTGTGTTTTGAGTTAGTAAACTACAGAGGTAGTCAGAAAGCTCAAAATAGAAAGGTTAGTAAACTACAAAGGTAGTCACAAAACCTTAGGAAGTGATTAGTGAATTTCTCTGAAGTGATCAGGGAGAGTGGACGTAGGAGCTTGAGTCTCTGAAAGCATATTTTCACTGATATTCAGTTGGAATAAATCCACTGAAGTTGCATCTGAACTGAATCACAGCCTAATCATTGTTCCATTAAAAAAGAAGGTTTTCAGCAAAAGCTTAAAACGAGTATAAACTAAGGGCCAACCATTCCGCACATCTGAGTAGCTAGAACAGATAGTTACCAAACTGAACTTACTCTTCTGAGGGTTCAGTAAGTTAGTTATCTGATCCAAGTAGCTCAGGATCTCTGAAAACTTAGGATCAGTTGGGATTATCTGAGGTATCTGAAAGCAGCTCAGGATCACTGTCTCAGGTAGACTTTGACTCAGAGCGATTTGTGCTTCTCAGGACCAAATCATCAGGACAACCTGACCCAAGCTGACCTCAGTAAAGAAAAGTTTTAAAAACACTGAACACTTGTATTCCCCCCCCATACACGTGTAAGACTCGTTTACACCGGGACCAACAGTTAGTATCATTTGTGGACATGTTTATCTCAATAACAAACATACATGTCCCAGAGACTGAGACACCTTGTGTCTTCTTTTCAGCTGCTAGAACCTTACAGTCCTTCTTCCAATGCCCCTTCTGCTTGCAGTGGAGGCATACATCCTTGTCCACCCTCTCCTTCTTTTGAATTCCACATTTGGGCTTAAGGAAGTTTGGCTTGGAGCCTTTCGTTGCCTTGCTCCTTCGCTTCTTTTTTCCTTTCGGAGCAGAAGAAGTAGAGGCACTCACGATGAGCACGGACTTTTCCTTAGCAGTGGAAGACTCAAAGGTCTTTAACATGTTATGCAGCTCGGGCATAGTCGATTCCGTCTTATTCATATTAAAGTTTACTACGAAACTCGAATATAAATCGGGAAGTGACTGAAGAATGGCATAAATAGCAACATTGGTCTTGAGCTCAATGCCCAAACGACCAAGTTTCTCGATTAGCCCAATCATCTTCAATACATGAGGAGAAACTTTCCCTCCCTCATACAATCGACATCTGAACAGATCTCTCATCACTTCATAAATCTCGAAACGAGATTCAGAATCAAAGAGATCCTTCAGATGCTTAATCATCTCAAAGGGAAGCATCTTATCATGCTGCCTTTGCAATTCGGGAGTCATCCGGAGTAGCATAACACATTGAGCCTGGGAAGCATCCTCTTGATGCTTCTTTTGAGCTTTGGCGTCAAACGCCTCATACTCTTTAGTACAAGCCTCCGGGGTAACAGGGATTGGCGTGTCCAATACGTACTCAATCTTTTCTTGCCTAAGCACCAAACGAACGTTTCGGTGCTAGTCGAGAAAGTTTGGCCCAGCCAATTTGTTCATTTCCAAAACGCTTCTCAATGACAAGTTATTCATTTCAACAATCCTAGAGAAATAAAATAAAATGAGAATTAAACACATAATTCCTATCAATATTCAGCAATCAAAATAAACGTGGCCTTTTAAGTTTATTTTGTTTCCATTATTTTCACATATTCAACGACCTTATCAGAAGAATACAAATTTATATCCAATATAAATTTTAATGGACTAGGATCCACATTCTTATTACTATAACATCTGCTTTGGCTGATTGTTGTAATAATAAAATTGGTAGGTCTCAAAACCAGTTGCGAGATTGCAACTCCTAGTTGATTGGGCCAAGCTCAATTGGATGTCACTTAACTTTTATTTTCCTGCTTTTGCTGGTGAAACAAAGTCAAGTTGGTTCACAACCATCAAGCGGTGAAACTACGTGCCCTATAAAAGTCTAGTTGAATGTAGATCCGAGCAAAAGACTTTTGTCTTAAATACCTATTGGAACGAAATCCCCGGTTTACTTTTAATTTTGATGGAAGACATCGTTTCAATTTAATGAAAAACCATATTTTAGTGAGGAATATTTTAAAAGGCGGGGTATTAATTACTTAATCGAGATCCATCATGATGTCTAAGTCATATTTGAGCAATTATTGGGCGCCGCCTACCCAAACATGACATAAGCGGACTAACAAGTATTTTGGGTGCCATCTACCCAAAACATTAATTCGGTCCGGCAGATATTTGGGCGCCGCCTACCCAAGCAATAATAATGCGGACCAAAATTGCTAACGAATTTAAATAAACAAGTTAACAAGTGAGATTTTAATAACCCTTTTTAAACCGAATTTTAAAATCCAATTTTAAATTTTATTTATGGTTATTAAAATAATAATTAATCAAATTAATTATAAAATAAAATCCAATTTTATTTCAAGACTTAAAATAATCTTATTAGTTTTAAAACAAATTTTAATTCTTTTATTTGTTAAGGGCTCATGTGCAAGTTTCAAAAACTGCACGGAAGGGCCTGTCCTAAATCCAATTTTGGCACAGTCCTTCCCCTCATCATCGCCCGATTTCCAAAACTGTTTTCCGATCGGGTCATCCAAATCAAATATCCAACAATTCATCAGTTTATCATAATTATTCCAAAAAAATTCCAAAAATTGTTCCAATTATTAGGGCTTAATATGATTTTAATCTCATCAGTTCCAAACCAATCGAGAAAATCCAATCAACAATTCTTCAGAATACACAGTTCATCGGAAGAATAACCCAAACGAGAATCAAACACGCATCACACGAGAACCAGAACAGACGTATTAATCGAATTGACGCACTGGCACGAGTCGTCGTCGCTGCCTTCACGTGCGGGCGACTCACCACCGTGAAACAGAGTAACCGGTTGGGGTCACACGTGGAGCCGCGGCCCCTTTCGCTCGAATCGGTTCGAAACCAAAACAGTAGAATCGAATCGATGGCATGCCGCCACTGGTTCGTCTTGTTTCCGGTGGTGCGCCGCCTAGAGTCGGATCAAAACGGACACGGGGGCCCAGTTTTGAAGTGAATCATGCGGCGAGACTCAAATCGAGGCGAATCGGTGGCGTACCACCACGATTCGAAGGGACTCGGAGGCGCACCACCGGGAAAAGAGGTGAGACCAGAGGAATCGCAATCTAATCGGGACGGGGCTGCAAATTGTGTAATCGAAAGAGGTGGGTCCGGGCGACCGATGTGAGCCGCGACCCGAGGCCGCTGGCTCAAGCGCCATCGCCGCGTCCCACATATCGAAGAATTTCAGCGGCGGAGGCGGGAGGGTTTTCTCCCAGAGAAACCCTAGTCTAGGTTTGGGGACAAAGACGAACAAAAAAGTATGGGGTGCACCTCATCTAATGAGCGTGCCCCATGAATTAATATATCACACATGGTGTGGTCAATTGACACGACCGCACCGAACGATTTATAATTTTTTATTTTAATTTTATAAATCTAAATTTATGCAATCAATTAAAGAGCCTGAAGCTCTGATACCACTGTTGGAATATAGAGGCACGTAAACACGTAATACATGCGCAGCGGAATCAAATAGTTCACCAACAACGAACAGTTAATTGAATAAACAAGTGCGATTAATCATAACGAGAAATCTTACAGTAATTTGATAGTAGATTTCTCAACTACGGTATCCACATAATCCCCGTGGACAGATTTGCACAGATCTTCCAGCGTTGAATCTGAGACGGAATTTGTTAGGAAAATTCATATTCTAGATTTTATGGAGAAACTAGGTTTTCTTGTTGTAGTAAATAATGAATCCCGGGATATCATATATATAGGGAGAGATTGACTTAAATCTTAAGCAATCCTTATTAGGAAGATAATTCATAATCTTGCAAAACAAATCTCAAAGATATGTTTTTCCCTACGGATATTTTCCTACAATAATATTCCATAATATTATTTGGGATTCCTATTTAATTAAATCTAATTTAATTAAATAGTAATAATAATTAATTCTAAATTAAAATATTATTAATTCTCCATAAATTAAATATTAAATCTAATTTAATACTTAATCAACCAAATATAATCCGTACACGGGAGTTACTTGTTGTGTGACCCATAGGCCCTCATATATTGAACGATTTGTCAAACTAACGGTCTTAATTGAACCCTAGATAATAAATCAGACATTCTCAATATATGAGGTATGTTGCGAGAAATGTGCAACTACCTGTAACTGTAACATGGGCTATTACGATTTCCACCTTTCATTTACGAATACTCGATTAGTCTTGAACATGATGAAGTGTCTATTCAAATAACTTAATGACTTTATCTCCAGTCACTAATTGATCACTTGTGTCACACTTGGCCACAAAGTCCAAGTTGACGTGCATTGGCCAATGTCTTTGATCCAATTATGATGAGAAGATGAGTATTCTCTCTAAATCCACTTTGAGGAACGAATCCAATTCTGGGCTCAACTACCACGCACATGTACTTCGTGATGAACCCAATCCAAGCCATATCTACCCATGGAAGGGTGTAAGCGTCGGTCATGGTCAAACTTCATCACTCCACACATGTCGTGCGTATTGACCTCAAGTCAAACTAGTATCGCATTGTTCCCACTAAGTGAGATCAAACGGTTGGTCGGATGGGCATTCCAATACCCTCTAAGGTATTTTTGCATCCATCATGAGATACCTAGTATCTCGCAGTAAGTGAGATCTTACTACGCTCTCTAAGAGTACGATGCAGATCGCACACCAATCTCCATTGCATCATCAATATCCCATTCTTGATGATCGTTGATCGGGGCTATTTGAGAATCACGCTTAAGTCATCTGAGTTCTCACACACTCAATGATAGCAGTGATTCAAGGGAACACTGATAAGAACAAATTCAAACAATCAAACATGATATTCTAATAAGTGTAACGCCATACGTTTAACATTAAATAAACAATAATATTAAACCAACACTGAATATTATCTTAGCATTATGTCCATATAAAAGATTGTCTCTAGGACACCAACACTAACATAAAGTGATCGAATTATGTGAAAACTTTTGTGCTTATACAATTGTTGTTTATTTTATTTCAGCATGTCGCAACCTTTTAATCCACTATATGTTATACTTAAAGATCATCAATTATTTGGTTAAAACTATGTTGATTGGAAACAAAAGATAAAAACAGTCCTAGCTACACAACAATCCAAATGGGTACTTGACACAACAAAACCCAAAAAACCAGCTGAGAGTGCCGGTATATGGGATGAGATGAAATATGGTGAATGGGAGTTGGATAATGAATTGATGATGGACACAATGTGGGCACATATGTCAGATTCGTTGAAGCTCCTTCACCAAGGATTTGAGTCAGGTGCAGACATCATACGGAATCTCTAAGGGATGTTTGAACATTCGACCTATATGGCAATCCAAAGCATAAAGCATGACATGGCCAAGATAAAAATGCAAGAAGGAACGACTGCAAGGTAGCACGTTCTTAGGGATATGGTTCTCTTTGAGGAACTTGAGATTCTTGGTGAAAAATATGATTTCAAGACAAAAATTGATTTCATTCTCCATACTCTGCCAAAGAGCTATGATCATCCCTATCTAGAGTACCTGATGGAAGATCTGGATTTCACTGTGGATGATCTAGTAAGAGCTCTTACATTGGTTGAAGAGGATACGGGTCGCAAGAAAATGTACTTGGTCGCAAAAGAGTCGTCTTTTCTTTCTAGGCCAATTGGTGGTAAGAATGATGAGAAAAAAAGGTTAAACCAAGTGGGCTCAACGTCCTCCAATAGTGGAAGTTCAAGTACGAGGAAATGTTTGGAGTGCGGTGATATGGGACATTGGAGGTCTGCCTATTCCAAGCCCAAGCGGGCTGGGAAGAAAGGTAATTCTCACGCACTAGTTGTTGAAACTTTTTTAGCTGTGTATGCTTCCCATTCATGGGTGGTTGATATGGGATCCACTGATAATGTATGTTTCACATTACAGAGGTTCAAGCCCACCAAGCAACTTAGTGGAAGTGAGATCCTCATCACACTGGGCAATGCTACGAGAGTGGCAGCTGAAGTAGTGGGAGACGTGCACCTGTCTTTTGAAGACAAGACTTTAGTTTTGAGAGATGTTCTTTATGTTCCTGTTTTTTTGAAAAAACCTTATTTCAGTTTCCAAACTATTTAATGATGGATATTCTGTTCGTTTTTCTAAGCAAGTTACTATTTTTCATAACGATGTGTTTATCTGTCATGGAAACTTACAGAATAATCTCTATACTATTAACTGTGCACACCACTCACAAAATGCATCTTATAACACATGGACTGTTTCAAACAATAAGAGAAAACGTTCAGAAAATATAAACGAGACACTTCTATGGCATCTTAGATTAAGTCATATTAATCTGAATAGGATCCAAAGGTTGGTGAAAGATGGTTCACTGCTAGAACCACTTCCAACCTGTGAATCATGTTTGGAGGGTAAAATGACCAAGAGGGCATTTGGAGCCAAGGGGACTAGAGCCACAGAAGTGTTGCAAATCGTTCACACTGACGTGTGTGGTCCAATGTCAACCAAAGCTCGAGGTGGCTATGAGTATTTCATGACTTTCATCGATGATTACTCAAGGTTCGAGTACATTTTCATCATGAAACACAAATCGGAAACCTTTGATAAATTCAAGGAGTTCAAAGCCGAAGTGGAGAATCATAGCGAAAAGAGTATCAAGTTTCTACGATCTGATCGTGGAGGCGAATACCTCAGCGATGAGTTTTTGAACTACCTGCAAGACGAGGGTATTGTTTCCCAGTTAACTGCACTAGGAACTCCTGAACAAAATGGGGTTGCAGAATTAAGAAACAGAATACTCTTAGAAATGGTCAGATCCATGATGAGTTATTCAGATCTACCCAAGTCGTTTTGGGGTCATGCCTTGGAAACGGTGGCTTATGTTCTGAATTTAGTGCCATCCAAATCGGTTCCCAAAACCCCTAGAGAGTTGTGGACCAGACGCAAGCCCAGTCTGAGACATCTAAGGATCTGGGGGTGTCCGTCATACGTGCTAGACAAGGAAGCCGGTAAATTGGACGCACGTTTGGAGCTAAGGCTGTATATAGGATATCCCATGGGAACGAAAGGGTGCATGTTCTATGGTCCCAATGATCAAAAGGTGGTAATCAGTACGCACTTTAGATTTTTGAAAGAAGACTTTATGAACAATCGAAAGCCCAAAAGTGAGATTACCTTAAATGAATTAAGAGGGTAAACTCCTATACCAACTGCACAAGTTGATATACCAAGCGTCACACCGACACAACCGGAACCTCGTCGTAGTGGGAGGGTTGTCCGACAACCTGAGAGATTCATGGGGATAGGAGGATCTTCGGATTTGATCCCCGGGAATAGTGAATCAGACCCCTGGTCCTACAACGAGGTAGTCTAAGATAAGGATTCAGAATCCTGGCAAATTGCAATGGAAGCCGAGATGGACTCAATGGATCATAATCAAGTGTGGGAGCTAGTTGAACCACCCAGTGGGGTAAAACCCATTGGATGCAAGTGGGTCTACAAGAGAAAAAGAGGACCAGACGGGAAGGTGGAAACCTTTAAAGCTAGGCTAGTGGCAAAAGGATACACTCAAAAGGAGGGTATCGATTATGAAGAAACCTTTTCGCCTGTAGCCATGCTTAAATCCATCTGTATTCTCTTGGCAATAGCTGCGCATCTAGATTTTGAGATCTGCCAAATGGATGTTAATACAGCTTTTCTTAACTGGAGTTTTGACGAGGAAATCTATATGCAACAGCCCAAAGGTTTTATCGCGAAAGGCCAACAACACCTTGTTTGCAAGCTAAGGAAGTCCATTTATGGACTAAAGCAAGCATCTTGGGCTTAGAACCAATGCTTTGATCAAGTAATCAAATCCTATGAGTTTGATCAAAACAATTTCGAGAGTTGTGTGTATAGGAAGTGTGACGGAACTGCCTTGGTATCCCTAGTACTATACGTAGACAATATTCTGCTCATCAAAAATGATGTAAAGGTTTTGTCAGACGTAAGGGTATGGCTGTCAAAACAGTTTGATATGAAGGACTTATGGAAAGCCAATAATATTCTTGGGATCAAGATCACTCGAGATCGAAAGAAAATAATGATTGGCTTATTACAAGCTTCATACATAGACATCATTTTGAAGCGCTTCAGCATGCAAGATTCCAGGAAGGGTTTTGTAACTTTCAGGCACGGAATCCATCTATCGAAATGTTAGTGTTAGTGTCCTAGAGACAATCCATTGTAAGACATAATACTCAGATAATATTCAGTATTGGTTTAATATTAAATGTATGGCATTACACTCATTAGAATATTATGTTTGATTGTTTGCATTGATTCTTATATGTGTTCCCTTGAGTCACTGTTGTCATTGAGTGAGTGGAAACTCAGATGACTTAAGCATGATTCTTAAATATCCCCAATCGAGGATCATGAAGAAAGGATATTGATGATGCAATGGAGATTGGTGTGCGATCTGCATCATACTCTTGGAGAGTGTAGTAAGATCTCACTTACTACGAGATACTAGGTATCTCATGATGGATGCACAAATACCTTAGAGGGTATTGGTATACTCATTCGAGAAACCGTTTGATGTAGTTCCACTATATGTGTCTACGGGTGTCTCGGTTAGTGGGAGCGATGCGATACTCCTTTGACTTGAGGTCAATACGCACGACATGTGTGGAGTGATGAACTTTGACCATGACCGACGCTTGCACTCGTCTATGGGTAGAAATGGCTTGGATTGGGTTCATCACGAAGTGCATGTGCGTGGTAGTTGAACCAAGAAAAGGATTCATTCCTCAAAGTGGATTTAGAGAGAATATTCATCGTCTCATCATAATTGGATCTAAGTCATTGGCCAATGCACGTCAACTTAGACTTTGTGACTAAGTGTGACACTAATGATCAATTAGTGATTTGAGATAAATTGATTAAGTTATTTGAATATACACTTCATCATGTTTAAGACTAATCGAGTATTCGTGAATGAAAGGAGGAAATCGCAATTGCCCACGTTTCAGTTACAGGTAGTTGCATGTTTCTCAGAACGTACCTCATATATTGAGAATGTCTGATTTATTGACTAGGGTTCAATTAAGACCGTTAGTTTGACTAATCGCTCGGTATATGAGGGCCTATGGGTCACACAACAAGTAGTTCCCTTTTACGGATTATAGTTGATTGATTGAATGTTTAATTGGATTTAATATTTAATTTATAGAGAAGTAATTAATAATAGATTAATTTGAAATTAATTATTATTAATATTTAATAAAATGGGATTAATTAAATAAGAATTCCCAATAATTATATTTGGAATATAATTGTAGGATTTAATGTATATGGAAATAAATCGTAGAGATTTTCATATAAGGCATTTAAATCCGAAGAGATTTATATTTAGGGAATTAAATTAAAAGAAGGTTTTATTTCCCTAATTGGGCTAGCTTGGGAAATAAGATAAGCCTCCCTATATATACAAGCTATTGGGATTCACAAACAGTATCACTTCATATTTTCTCCAAAAAATCTAGAGTTTGGATTTTCCTAGCAAATTTGTCTCGGGATTCAACGCTGGCAAATCCGTGCAAATCCGTGATTGCGGATTACGTGGATACCGTAGTAGAGAAATCTTCTCTCGAGTTACTGTAAGATTTCTCGTTATGATTATTGTAATATATATGCAATTAATTGTTCGTTGTTGGTGAACTTTAATTTCCGTTGCGCATGTGATTACGTGTTTTACGTGCCTCTATATTCCAACACGAAAGACATGTGTCCTAAGACATAAGGGGAGATAGATGACATGAGAGGCATTCCTTATGCGTCGGCAGTAGGAAGCCTCATGTATGCAATGTTGTGTACGAGACCAGATATCTGCTATGTCGTAGGCATGGTAGCGAGATATCAAAGTAACCCCGAAAATCAACACTGGACCCTATATCTTGGGCAATAATATTAATTGCACGAAAGTTGTTAAATTAACACATAGAATCGTGTGCTTGCAACGTCTTGCATGATTGGTCCCCTTGGTGGGCTCGGAACCTTTATCATACCAAATCTTGCAAGTGGAATTAATTTTCCGGTATGGATAATAAAGCTGAGTTGTCCTTACTCCAAGGATAAAGATATTAATTAATGTAAAGCTTTTCAGTGGCTTAATTAATTAATGGACTAAATAATCTTAAACACGGGAAATAATAATCAGGGGCCATATTACCGTAATCTGGGTTAAGTTGGATAGTGCAATATTAATTATATAGTGATATTAATTAATATTAATGGTCTGAATTATATCGTGGCTCAATATTGGAATTCAATAGCCCATTGGAAGGTCCATCTTAATTCTCCTAAAGGCCCCTCAAGTAACCCAATTAAAGTCCATTAAATAAAAGATGCTTAAGATAAGTTAAATAATTAATGCATTATTTTTCCTTGTTTTTTCGAAAATATTAGAGAAAAAGAGGGAGAAGGATTTTCTTGAAAAGATCTTTATGGAAAGGAGATAAGTATTCTTGGAATACAAGATTATCCCATAAATTCAAGGAATCTCCCACCTTGTTTCTTTAATTGAATTTTTCGAAAAAAAAATATATAGAGAAATAAAAGGGAAGAAAGGTTTTCTTGATTCTTGGAAATATTTTATGGAAGATATGTATTTTAGGATACAAGAATATCTCATAAATTCAAGAAAGATCCAATCTTGAAAACTCCCTATTATTTTCGAAAATATGGCCTAAATAAGGGTGTGTGAGATTTTTGTGGAAAAATACACATGGAAAGAAGAATATATGGGATATATTCAAGATTTCTTGGTGATCAAGAAAGATCTTTCCTAACCCTAATTTGACTCCAAATTTTTGTTCCCCTCCTCTATATAAATAAGGGGATGGATTTTTTTCATTCCCTACAATTCCATGTGCTGGAAATATTAGAAATCCACAAAGGTGGTGCAACAAATTATTTAATTTTCCTTTGTTTATAAATTGTTCATTGGAGAACCTTCCACCGGGGTTATTGAACGAGGACTTGGGAATACTTGAGAAGCACTTTTGGTGGGTAGACAGTTACTTGATCCTGTCCGTCTCAACGGTTGTCTCTCCAATGGGTACGTTTACGTAAACTCCTAGAAATTCCGCATGCTAGGATCTTTTACGTGAAATATTATTTGCATGTCGTTGTTGGATTAATTATTATTTGAATTCACTTAGGTTAATTCATGCTAGTAATAATTGTTAATTTAAATTTGCATTTATGAGGTCATCCCGATAGATCCTTGCATATGTTATCCGAACACAATCATCTTAACGAGTTTAAATAAGCTCGGTTGAGATTGATTTTGATGATGAGGCACAAGACCTAATTTTTTTGTCCTCTTTATAAGAAAGTTGGAGTGAGACGGTGATGACAGTTAGTGGTTCAACAATGAAGGTGAAACTCAGGTTTGATGAAGTCGAAGAGCTGATCATGAGCGAAGAAATTCGCAGGAAAGAATTGGGTGTAACCATAGGATCAACCTTGAGTACAGGAAAAAGATGCAGATCAAAATCTAAATCAAATACGAATCGATTAGATTGAAATCGAGGGTCAGAAATAAGCCCAAGAAGGACAAGAGTCAGATTGAGTGCTTCAACTTCCATAAACTTGGTCATTAAAAAAACCAGTGCAAGGAACCAGCGAATGCACCGACGAAGGATGGCAATTCAGCAAATGTAACCACTGATGAGGTCTCAGATGCATTAATCTTGAGCGTAAGTAGTCCATTTTAATGCTGAGTATTAGATTCTAGAGCAACGTTTCATTTGTGCAGTAGGGCTAATATAATGGAACACTACACTTCTTGAGATTTTGGGAAGGTTTATCTTACCAATATTAAGCCTCTAAAAATCATAACAAAGGGGTTCGAATCAAGGCACCGAATGGAACTATTTTGCAGTTAGTAGATGTGAGGCATATTCCTGATTGAAGAGGAACTTATTTTCAGTAGGGTAGCTAAATGATGAGGGTTACATCTGATTTTTTTGGTTGCAATACGTGGAATATATCATAATGTGCTATGATAGTGGCTCGAGGAAATAAGGAGGGAACCTTGTATATGAAAAGAAACACCTGGGATAACATTGATCTTGCAGGTGCAAAGAGCAATGTGGATTTGTGGCATTGTCGTCTTGGCCACATGAGTGGGAAGGGGATGAAAATAATGTGTTCAAAGAGTAAATTTCTAGACCTCAAGACAATTGACATCAGGTTATGTGAGGATTGTGTATTCGATAAACGGAAAAGGGTGATTTTTTTAAAGGAAGCAGAACCTTGAAGAAGCAAAAGTTGGAATTAGTCCACAAATTGTGGGGTCCAGCAGCGGTAATATCTCTTGGTGGAGCGTCATATTACCTGACTTTCATTGACGATTCTACGAGAAAGGTATGGGTTTATTTTCTGAAAACTAAGTCTGATGTCTTTAATGCTTTCAGGAAGTGGAAGACTGTTGGGAAATTTGTATTTAGTTTTGATGGAAGTTCCAAAATAGGTTGTAATAGGACCAGTCAGATCTGTTAGCTGACTGATGACGTAGAATCAGATTAAGATGATCACCTGAAATGTATAGATAGCTGATGTAAAAGATAGGTCACATATTGAGGGGGAACTCAATATGTATAGGTCAGGTCAAATTATCAGATGACCAGATAAGGTCAGATGATCAGAAGACTAAGACAAGTCAGAAGACAAGAAGTCAGATGACAAGAAGTCAGATGATCAGGTGAAGACAGAAGACACTGAGACTCTGATAAACCTGAAGATTCAGATGAACCTGAAGACTCAGATGAACCTGAAGACTCGGATAAACCTGAAGACTCAGATAAACCTGAAGACTCAGAGAAACCTGAAGACTCAGTAAGAAACCTGAAGACTCAGTATGACTGAAGATACTGAGGCTCAGAGTAACCTGAAGATCAGAAGACTACCAGAAAACCAGAAGACCTACATCAGCCGAGTCTGCAAATTGTGCTAAGACAATCTGCATCAGAAGACTCTATCAGGTAGACTGATCAGTTATCTAATCAGGTCAGCTCACACCTGGCGTCAACCAAAATGGTACACCAGACAAGACGAATATTCTACAAAAGGAATATCAAACGTCAAATGGACAAATACTGAAGTGTCGTTCTCGTAAAGCCAAAGAGAAAGCGACACGTGCACAAAAAGAGCTGACAATGCGGGATTCGACGCTTCGGACACAAACGACGCTAATCATCCCTTCGGCCAAGCCGATATTCGAAGCACGTCACATCATATCCTACAAACCTACCTAATATAGCCCGAAATTCAAATTGCTCTCCAACGGCTCTTTGATTTCGTGGTCTATAAAATGGGATTGCTCTTCAAAATTGAAGAAGACACGGGATCGAGCAGACTGAAAAAGAAGCAAAAACTATAGCAGAATTTCCGCTCGAAGAACACCGAAATTGAAGATTATTCTTAAGTGTTCATCCCATTGTTCTTAGCATAGAAATCTCATCCTCTAGAATTTGGCTACATAAACACTAGGATAGATTTCCAGTTGGAACCACAACAAACCTTTACCCAAACTCAAAGTTAGGTTAAGTTTGTTTTCGCAAGATTTCAGACTAGGGATTCTAGTTTCTGATTTCTGGGATCGGTTGAGTGTGAACTCGATAAACATTTGTTGGGTGTTGGACTAACACGTTAAACTAAGTCCAGTTGGTTAAGTCGGTTAAGTTGGTTAAGTTGGTGCCCCTTATGTTAAGGGAAGAGTGGACGTAGGACGGGTTTCGTCTGAACCACTATAAAATCTTGTGTGCATTTACTTGCTCTTTATTGCTTTACACTATTCACACAACTGAGCTTAAAATTACATACATATTCTAAGTTAACATCAGTCTGAACCAAGCAACTGATCTAATCAGGTTGACAGCTTAGTCAGCCGATTGAAAACTGACTTGAGAATCTGATTTGGTAAAACTGGTTTTTCACACGGGTACAAACTAGCTTCTGCACTATCAGTTAAACTGACAGATATCAATCTGATCTGCCCTCAGGCACTCAGTAAGATTGAACATCAGTCAAAACTGATTCACTTGCACTCTGATCAGGCAAACTGCAATCACACCTGATCTGCACGAAAAGTTTTCAGAAGTTTATTCACCCCTCCCCTCTAGACTTCTGCCCTCACGAAACCCGTTCGGGGCCTACAAGTGGTATCAGAGCAGTGGTTCTATAGACCACTGGCTTTTAGTATCATCGGTTCTTAAGGAAGAATCTTTGTGGTCATTTGAACAGATCTTGAAAAACTGTTTTCAAAACTCATTCGTTTTCAAAATCACTCAGCATGGATAATACCTTTGGTATGTATCATGATTTGCTTAAATTTTCAATTGATGAGTATGCAGATTGGACAATATACATGTGCAACCATTTGGGGTCAATAAGTGGCTGAATGATGGAAGTCATTGAACGAGGACCCATCATCATATATCACGATAACCCAGCTGTTGGAGGAGATCCAGATTTTGCACCTGGAAGCCTTGTCCGGTAGAGCCCTGCTCTGATGGATGCAGAAGAAAGAAAGTTGTATACACTGGATACAATAGCCAGGCATATAATCATGAAGACCATGGATAAAGTCACCAAAGAAAAGATAAAGTATCTCAAGACAGCGAAACAAATGTGGGATACGTTTGCTGAGATATGTGAAGGAAATGATCAGATCAAAGACAGCCGACTACAAGCTGAACTGGTGAAGTTCGAGAAGCTGAAGATGTTGCCAAATGAGACCACCAACGAGCTCGATGGGAGAATCACCATGTCAGTAAACAAGCTACGAGAACTTGGAAGAGAGATGTTAGATAAAGACATCAATTATAAGATCTTGAGATCTCTCACCAAGAAGTGGGACATGAAAGTCACGGTAATCAAGGATTGCCAGGACATTGCCAAGATGAAGCCAAGTAGCTTGTTCCTAAGCCTTAAAGCCCATGAGTTCTATCTGATCGAAAGAGGGCAAGAAGAAGACGAGTCGCCTGCTGAAGCCACAACCTCCACATCAAAATCAGTTGCATTCAAAGAAACCAGCAGCAGATCAAAGGCCACTGAACCTGTTGGAAACATAATAAGCCAAGCTGAACAGATCGCCTTACTTACCAGAAAACTTGAAAGATCTAACATACAACTTGGTAAGTATCGCAGATTCTACAGAGATTATCAAGCCAGCAGAGAAAGAAACAGGAGACCAACTGACAGATCTCCAGAAAGGACCAGATCTGATGACCGAAGGGATCACAGAGATGATAAGAAAAGAGATGATCGGTCAGATGAGAGAAGAGACAACAGATCGGAGAGAAGAAGTTCAGATTACAATCAGAAAGGAAAGTCACCTGACAGATCCTACAGACGAAGTGACTCACCTGGCAGAAGAAGTTCCATGGATCGTGGATCATGCTTCAACTGTGAGAAACCAGGTCACTACAGTGCCGACTGTCCAGACCTGACTCCAAGAGAAAGAGAAGAGAAGCGGAACAGAAGAGAGCAACGCTACAGAGACAGAAAAGCCATGGTTGCTGACACATCAGGAATTGATGATTCCTATCTGCCTTCTTAGGATTCTGGCTACTCTTCAGTAGAGGACTTCTGTCTAATAAGCAATGCTGAAGATTTCTTCGACCATGAAGATCTGATATTCTCTTCAGATGACGAGTCTCTGATAAAGATACACAAAAAACTAAATATGTATCTGATAAGGGAAAGAGACCCGCTGAGCAAGTAAGGCAAGTGCCTAATCAGAAAGGGAACATAAATGGACCCCAACTGATTAAGCATCAGCCGAGGAATCAACAGAAGAACCCAGTTCTTCTGAAGAAACCTCAACCTGATCAGCAGATTAGGTATCAGAAGAGACAACCTGTCAAAAGGAAGTCTAATCTGAGACCCAATCAGGGTCAGCTGCCTAACAAGCAAGCTATAGGTAAACTGCCAAGACCATCTATGCCAAAAAGATACGAATCCTTTAATGGTAGCAGTCGTACCTACCCTTATAACCAGAGACCTAGGGCTGCTGCACCTGAGCCCCACTGGGTTAAAAGAAGACAAAATGTAAGGAAAAATCCCAAGTCTTCTGATTCACTTAAGGCTCGCACAAGTAATCATACTAACCAGAATGCATATAAAGAGATGTATGATTATGTTGATATTTATGGGAGACAATTCAGGCCTTCTGATCTATCTGATTACAATAGAAGTGCCCTATTTGTATGGATCCATAAAACCACCTCTAACCCCTCAGGACCCAATTCTAAAGGGGTACCTAAAACCTGATTCGATTGCAGGTCCGCGTGGGTTTTGTCCACAAAGGAGGTGTACAAGCAACTATCTGGTACATCGATAGTGGATGCTCAAGGCACATGACTGGAAGCAAACATCTCCTTAGCTCTTACAAAGAACAAGAAGGCCCACGTGTACTCTTCGGTGATGATAACTTTGGTTTTACCAAAGGATTCGGAACCTTAGAGAATGATGATGTACAAGTTACTGGAGTCTCGTATGTCGAAGGTTTAAAGCATAACCTGCTATCAGTATCATAATTCTGCGACAACGGATTCAGTGTTGAGTTCTCGAGTGATCAGTGTACGAAAAGGAATCGAGCTACTCAACAAATCTTGCTAACTGGTTCAAGGAAAGGCACGATCTACAAAGCAGATTGGAACAGTTGTCCAAGAAATGCATGCCTAATTGTTAAGAGTTCCAAAAGTAGCAGTTGGCTCTGGCACAAAAGAATGAGTCATCTGAACTTTAAGACTCTTAACAAGATAGCTAGGATGTCTTTGGTTGAGGGACTTCCGAATGAGGTATTCTCAAAGGATCAGGCATGTGCCGCATGTCAGAAGGGAAAACAAGTTAAAGCCTCATTCAAGGTAATACCTGGACCAGCATCCAGTAGAGTATTGCAGCTGCTTCATATGGATCTATTTGGACCAGTTACACCAGTCAGTCTCAGCGGACGCAAATATACTCTGGTAATCGTGGATGATTATTCCAAGTTTACCTGGGTTGTATTCTTACATAAGAAGAATGAGACAACAACAAAGATACCTGAGCTGCTCAAGAAACTACAAAACGAAAAGGGTGTCAGCATAGTGAAAATCAGATCAGATAAAGGTACATAATTTCTGAACTCTTTTATTACTAATTTTTGCTCTAAGTTTGGTATACAGCATGAGACGTCAGCTGCAAGAACGCCACAACAAAATGGAGTAGCAGAACGGAGAAACAGAACTCTCAAGGAAGTTGCTCGCACTATGTTAGCTGAACATGCGACACCAAGCCGTTTCTGGGCAGAAGCCATCAATACTGCATGCCACACTCAGAACAGATGTTCTCTGACTAAGGCTCACTACAAAACACCCTATGAACTGTGGAAGGGCAGAAAACCTCGTGTTTCTTACTTCCATGTTTTTGGGTGCAAGTGTTTCATACACAACAATGGGAAGAGTCAGTTGAAGACTTTTGAGGCCAAGTCAGATGAGGGTATATTCTTAGGATATTCCTCATCCAGCAAGGCTTTCAGGGTTTACAACAAACGAACCCTAGTTGTGGAAGAAACACCCCATGTGGTCTTTGATGAGACATCTTCTGAACAAGAGAAAGCTGCCTCAGAACAAGCAGTACCAGATCAACCGGTACCTGATACGCAGAAAATGGATCAGCTAAGTATCAAGGAGAAAGAATTTGAACACATAATAGTGTATATCCCAGAACTTGATCTTGCTGATTCACCAGGTCAATCAGACCCTAAAGTACGCACAACTGTCAGTGAAGAAGTTGGTACAGCTGAGACAGTATCAACTGAACCATCTGGTTCAGGGGGAACTCCTGAAGTTCCTACGGACAGACATCAGCACATGATGAGTCCCACATCAGCTGAGACATGTCCATATCAAGTGGATCATAATTCCGCACCACTCCCAATCACTAGTAATGAACTACTATCAGAAGAGGATGATGTTCTCCAAATAGATGCAAATCAGAAAAGAAGGACCTGGATAAGCAGTCATCCAACTGATCTGATTATCGGAGACCCATCTGATAGAGTCAAAACTAGACATCAGATTGGTGAAAGTGCTATGTATTGTTGTTATTTGTCTTTGAAGGAACCAACTGAAGTAGAGGAAGCTCTACAAGACGCAAGCTGGATTCTAGTCATGCAAGAAGAACTGGAACAGTTTGAGAGGAATCAAGTTTGGAAACTGGTGGACAGACCAACTCATCAAGACGTGATTGGCACAAAGTGGATATTCAAGAACAAGAGAGATGAGAATAATGTCATAACCAGAAATAAGGCAAGACTTGTTGCTAAGGGGTATTCACAATCAGAAGGAATTGATTATGATGAGACCTTTGCACCAGTCGCTCGCCTAGAAGCCATTCGGCTGTTTCTGGCATATGCTGTCCACAGAGGGTTCATTGTGTATCAGATGGATGTAAAGAGTGCATTCTTAAACGGGGTACTAGCAGAGGAAGTTTATGTTGAACAACCTCCAGGCTTTGAAAAGGGCGACCAAGTGTACCGTTTAAGAAAAGCTCTTTATGGCCTGAAACAAGCTCCTCGAGCTTGGTATGATACACTCTCTCAGTTCTTGATAGACAGTGGATTCACTAAAGAAATAGTGGACAGAACCTCATTCAGAATAGAAGATGGAGAAGATATTCTGATGGTTCAGATTTACGTGGACGACATCATCTTCGGATCTCCCAACAAGAAGTTATGTGAAAAGTTCAGCAAGTTGATGCAAGGGAAGTTCAAGATGTCCATGATGGGTCACATGAGTTACTTTCTGGGCCTACAGGTCAAGCAAAGTACAGAAGGGATATTCATCTGTTAGGCGAAGTACACAAGGAATTTGTTGGCTAAGTTTGGAGTTCAGAATAGTAAGGAAGCCAAAATTCCTATGATGACTGGATTCAAGATGGATCCAGATGAAGACGGTCAGAAAACTAATCAGAAAGAATATAGGGCTCTCATTGGATCTCTACTATACCTGACTGCCAGCAGACCAGATATCACTTTTGCAGTAGGTGTATGTGCAAGATTTCAAGCAAATCCAATGAAAAGCCACCTGGAAGCAGCTAAGCGGATTCTTAAGTATCTGAAGGGGACAGTAAACCTTGGTTTATTTTACCCATCAGATGGTAATCTAGAGCTTAGTGGGTATTCTGATTCTGATTACGGAGGTTGCAGAATCGACAGGAAGTCAACCTCAGGTACATGTCAGTTTCTGGGTAATAAACTGATCTCTTGGTTTTCAAAGAAGCAGACATCAGTTGCGACATCTACTACTGAAGCAGAATATATGGCTGCAGGAAGCTGTTGTTCCCAACTGCTCTGGCTAAGTCAGCAGCTGAGGGATTACAACATCGTATCTAAGAACGTACCTATATTCTGTGACCGTAATAGTGCTATTGCAATCACTCAGAATCCTGTTCTACATACAAGATGCAAGCATGTGGATGTCAGACACCATTTCATCAGAGATCATGTTGAAAAGAAGAATATCAGAATGGAAAAGATCCATACTGATAAGCATAAAGCTGATATTTTAACTAAGCCGCTAGCTGAGATCAGATTCAGAGAATTATGCAATGAGTTAGGGCTTCTGGATCTCGGAGAAAGTGCACCAGAAATGTTTGGTGGACTGGTCTCCAGAACCAGTTGGTTAAGAGACTAACCAGGTTAAGAGGAATCAGTTAAGTTAAGAATCTCAACTGATCAGACGATCAAACAAGGAGCCGATCTGAAGATCAGACAAGGAACTAATCAGTTTAAGATATATCAGATTAAGGAGGAACTGATCAGATTGGAAGGTTATACTTTATAAGTCGAATTAAGCTACGGTCAACAAGCAAGTTGTACAAGTTTAAGGCTACAAATCGCATAAGTAAGTAGAGGCAACACAACAATGAAATAATAGAACTTTTCATTGATAAGGACCCGGAGGTCAGATTTACATTACAAGTTACAAGTACAAGAAGACCCGGAGGTCAATACATAAACCATAAACCATAAACCCTAAGGCTAACCCTAGGAAGGGGGGAGAGAGGCTTTAAAGATTTTAGAGCCTGATGCTCTCATTCTCCCCCGATCCTAAAAGGGGCGTGAGAGGCCTTAAGGAAAATCCTGAGCCACCCTCAGAGCTTCGGAGTGAGAAGCGAGAGCGGCCTTGAAGGATTTCTATGCCAGGAGCCCCTAGACCTGAAATCAATGGGATCTCCAGCTGTTAAATGGGACACGAGTGCTAAAGGTTTGGTCAAAAGACAATAAGGCCACTAGTGTCACATGCAAATATTGAGTTTGATATACGAAGATCAGCTATTGTTTGATCAAGACCGTATAGTAAACCCATGTTTTGTATCAGACTGAGTCTGTTGATGCTAATTCCGTCATCTCGATAGGCACACAAGGTGCATACGGTTAGGAGAAGTGCCTTCTCATTTGCTATAGCAGATCCGCCGCCTCGGTGGTAGAGAAGTTTTGCAATAATTGTATGTGAAATCTTCGATGACGACGAAAGCATTGTTAAGGAACACACGGGGTTGATTTGAGAAGCTGAATTCATTGGAGAAGGGTTAATGGTTTTTGCCGGAAGTTTCATCGGAAATAAGGGATTCATCGGAAAACATGGAGTATAAGCTAAAGAAGATGAATGGTTTATGTTGTGTTGTTTGCCTAAAAACCCCAAAAAAAAATTTATAGGAGAAAAACAGGGGTATAAATGCAAATTTATTTTCTCAGAAGACCTTAAGAGAAATTTGCATCGACAACGCGTAAAGAACACATGGCCGATGGTTGGATGAGTTGACGGTGTAGGTCCCGAACGGGTTTTGTGAAGGTGGAAGTCTAGAGGGGAGGGGTGAATAGACTTCCAAAACTTTTTTGTTGGATCGGTGTGATTTGCAGACATTCGATCGAGTGCTAGTGTATCGGTAAGGAATCGATGTTCAATCTTCTTGAAAGTGCCCGAGGCGGTCGGTTTGATATTTGTCGATCTAACGAGAGTCGCAGGTTGTTTTTAACCCGTGTGAAAAACCAGTTTTATCAATTCAGATTCTTAAGTCAGTTTTCAATCAGCTGACTAAGGTGTCAACCTGATCAGATCAGTTGCTTGGTGCAGACTGAGCTTAACTTAGAATATGTATAAGCTTTTAAACTCAGTTGTGTGAATAGTGTAAAGCAATAAGAAAGCACGTAAATGCACACAAAACTTTTTATAGTGGTTCAAATGAAACCCGTCTTACGTCCACTCTTCCCTTAACACAGGGGAACCTTAACCGAACTTAACCGAGCTTAACCTGCGGGACTTATATCCCTCACGGGATGGCCAAGATGTTTATTGAGTTCACACTCTACAAATGTTTATCGAGTTCACACTCAACCGAACTAGAAATCAAAAAACTAGAATCCTTAGTCTGAAATCTTCCGGGAACAAACTTAACCTAACTTGCGTTTGGGTAAAGAATGTTTGAGGGTTCCAACTGGAAATCTATCCTAGTGTTTTAGGTAGCCAAAATGCTAGTGGATAGGATTTCTTGCTAAGAACAATGGGATGAACACTCTAAGAATAATCTTCAAATATGGTGTTCTCCGAGCGGAAATTCTGAAGGCTTTTTGCTTCTTGAGAATCTGCGTTAATGATGTTGTTCCGCTTCGCTCAATTGTTCATGTGATAGTGGTTGGTCTCTTTTTTTCTTCCTTTCGAGCAATCCCATTTTATAGACCTCGAAATCAAAGAGCCGTTGGAGAGCAATTTGAATTTCGGGCTATATTAGGTAGGTTGTAGGATATGATTGTGACGTGCTCCGATTATCGGCGTGGCCGTAGGCATGATTAGCGTCGTTTTTATCCGCAGCATCGTATCCCGCATTGTCAGCTCTTTTTGTGCACGTGTCGCTTTCTCCTTGGCTTCGCGAGGCGGCATTTCAGTAATTTGTCCGTTAGATGATTGATATTCCTTTTGTAGAAGATTCGTCTTGTCTGGTGTATATTTTTTATTGTCACCAGGTGTGAGCTGACTTGATCAGGTAACTGATCAGTCTACCTTATTTGAGTCTTCTGATGCAGATTGTCTTTGCTCAATATGCAGACTCGGTTGAATGTAGGTCTTCAGGTCTTTTGATCTTCAGGTGTCTCTGAGCCTCAGTGTATTCAGTCATACTGAGTCTTCAGGTTTGTTACTGAGTCTTTAGGTTTATCTGAGTCTTCAGGTTCATCTGAGTCTTCAGTGTCTATCTGAGTCTTCAGGTTCATCTGAGTCTTCAGGTTCATCTGTCTTCACCTGATCTTCTGACTTCTTGTCTTCTGATTTGTTCTTAGTCTTCTGATCATCTGACCTTATCTGGGTCATCTGATACTTCGACCTGACCTATATATATTGAGTTCCCCCTCAATATGTGACCTATCTTTTACATCAGCTATCTATACATTTCAGCTGGTCATCTTAATCTGATTCTAAGTCATCAGTCAGCTAACAGGTCTGACTGGTCCTATTACAACCTGTTTTGGAACTTCCATCAAAACTAAAATACAGATTTCCCAACAATTTCCCCCTTTTTGATGGAACCAAAACACTTAATCAGAAAAACAGATACCATGAATGGAAATGTAGATAATGTAAACAGTACATACCTCAAAAGACAGTGAGATGTTGTCTTAGAATCAGTGAGATGGAATATTTCATTCAGATAGGTGTGTGCATTATAGAATACATGAAAAGCGTACCTATCATCTGATTCCAAGTTGTCTTCCTCAAGTGTACTTGAACATTTGCAACTCTTTGGGGATGCCAAACATCCTGTACATCCTTTGCATTAGTTTGTCCAGCTCTTCTCTTCTATGGATCCCTCCTTTTTCAGCAAATGCATAGTAGGTATTTTTGAACTTTACAGCATCTAGCTTTTTGTCTGGACGCAAAGGTGGAAGGAGTAGTTCAAAGGGTGGAGCTTCTGGTATTAGTGACATGATTTTCCCTTCTTTCATCACTGTTTGGTAGAAGTCTGGATACATCGTTTCTAACCAGTTCCGGAATTCATCATCATTTTTAGTCTGATTTTGATGAATTGGAATCTTCTCCAGGATGTGTACGTCACATAACCATTCTCCTCTGATCTGATCCCATTCTGGAAGCAAATCTAGCCGTGCCTGAGGGATGTCTTTAACAGTCTTTGGAAGGGCATTCTTCTCCCAAGCAATCTCCTCTGTTGCGGCTTTCGTTCTTCCTCTTCCTTCCGGATGTAGCGATGTTTCAAATTCCCTTAGCCTCTGCTAACCCTCGCTTCTTGATGGCGACCTCTCTTTTATTCTCTGTCGTGTTTGCTCTTGAACTTTTTCAGGAGTCATCTGGCTTTTGGTAGAGAATATGTGGCCTTGTCTCTGATCTTCCGCAGTTGCTTTCACCATCTTGCCTTTGCCTTTCTTTCTCCTCAGAGTCTGCTCAAATTCATCTTGTTCGTCTTCTTCAGCTAAATTCTTAGCGAGTTCAAGGCTTTTGGCCTGATCATCAGTTTCCATTCTTTTCTGTACGAATGAAGAAAAGTCTTCAATCTTGTCGACTCTGGCAGTAATCTCTGAAAGTGCAGTTTTCTGCTCAATGATCTCTTTGCTATGTTTCTCCACAGTTTCCTTCACTTCAAAGAATGAGATCGATAGATGGAGTGGTTGCAAGTCGAATCTGATGGTTTTTCGGTAGAGATGAAATTGTTACCAACTGTGTATGTTTTTCTTCCTTCTCTTTATTCTCTTTTCCTTCCCCCTTTTTGGTTTCATCAAAGAGGTTGGACATCTTGCGATTCAGAGCAGTTAATTGTCATGAGATCTCCTCTCTGAGTTCCTCGACAACAAGAGGAGTAATCTGAATAATGGCGGAAAGGTCAGCGAGAGTGAAGAAGCGTCTGAGAGCAATTTCGATTTCCTATCTTGCTCGTTCTGTAGAAGCTAGAAAATGTTTCCAACCCATATCTATGTGGTTGTTAGTTTTGTCCAAGGATGCCCAGACACTTTCCAAAAGTACCTGTGTCTGATTGAGCATCTCTGTCTGAACTGTGAGTTTGTCAGACTGGAGTTTGAGCTTCTCAGCAAGAGGATTTACTAGTTGCATTACTTCAGCAAGGATGGCATTGTGCATCCCAATTGTGTGACTTCGTTCCTTGTCAACTAGTTTTGCTTGCTCATCTTCAAATCTCTTCATCAGATCTGCTGTGAGCGCTGCGAATTTGTCTTCAAATGCAGCCTTGATCCCATCCTGAATCTTCTCAGTATAATGATCTAGGGTATCAGAGCTCATCGTAGCAGTCTGGTCAGATGTTGAAGCCTTGCCAAGTCGGGTCTCATCTGCAGCACCCATTCTTGGTTCATCGGCTCCCTCATGATCTGTAGGAGGTTGAACGGTTTCCTCCTTGTTATCAGCAATCCCGAACCTTTCGTGAATTAACCATCTGATATCATCGTCAGATGCCAATTCAACAAAACTTTCAATCCCAAAGAAGTGTTCAAGCACTTCAACTCCAAGTCTACAAAGAAATCTGATCCCAGAGTGGTCATGAGAATCAGAAATTCTTCAATGCTTTTCAGTTTGATATCCCTCCAGAACACAATTTCTTCTATCTGTTGCTGGATGCCAGGATGTTGATCCAATTCAGGGCATAGATCCAGCAGATACTCCTTGATCTGTTGCTTCATTATCCTTATGATGGTGCTTTCTGGAGCAGGTGAAGCAAGCACGGTTCTGGTATTGAAGGGATTATGAGAGACGGACACTCGCTTGTCGGATCTCTCAGGCTCGTGTGACTTGTTTGGAGATTGGGATATTTGTGGGGATATGTGTGGTTCGTTTTTTTTTGAGGGTGTTCGGTTTCTGAGCGGGTTGATTGATTGGTGGTGTGGGAGATCTTGGTGATCTGATAGGCGAGGGTGAGGGTGAGAAGGTTTTGTGGGGAGGTGATGATGATTTTTGAGGAGAGGGTGATGGTGATTTGGAAGTGGCCGTTGGCGATCTTGCTTTCTGGAAGATCTTGGTGAGAGGTAGAGAATCAGATGGTGATTCTTCCTCAGGTTGCTCCACTTCTGTCCTTCTGACAAATTTCTCTCCTTCTGCTGTGATCATCTGCTCTTCCCCCTTCTCGATAGTTGGCTCGAGGCGGATTGCTATCTCTTCTTCTTCGATCTTACTTGCGCCGGATCCTTCGTTCTGGCCGACTTCTTTGGGCGAGAACTTGGAAGCGATTTTCAAAGGAGATGAGACTCTCTTCTGACGTTTCCGCTGAGCATCTGGTTTCTTAGCGAGATCCTTCCTCTTCATCCTCTTCTCTAGAATGGTCTTTTCACGCACTTCGCGATCTGATTGCCTTATCTTTTCCCTTCTTTTCTCCCTTGTGTTTGGGCACATAAGGAGTTGGATCTTCATCAGCTTGTCCAGGTAGGGACTCATCCTTGCCCAGTATGGCCTTGTGCTTTGCTTGGTAAATCTTCGCTCCATTCTCGTTCCATTTATAATTCTGTGGCAGCTTATCTGACAGAATGATAGAGATTTTGTGTATGAATGAGCACTTGGAAGATAAGCACACTTCATTGCTCTGGGTCAGCTCGAACTTCCCGGAGTCTTTTCTCAGTCTTGCTTTGACCATACCCAACCAATCGATATCTGAAGCCTTCTTGATTATTGCAGCCATGACACTTATCTTGTCTGGAAGTGATTTGATCAAGATCGAGGTTGAGCACATGATCACCTTCGAACAATCTCAAGAAGAAGGCTATATTTTCTCTTGAGATAGGAGGCTTTGGCGTTCATCGTGTTCTCCTTGTTTGCTTGGTCTCAACAAATTTCGGCTTCAAGAAATCCCTTTTCTCCTACATCAGTCGTGTAGGTCTCTGGATTGATGCTTCCTCGAGTTAGGCCGAATATCCTCTGAAGATCGTCATTCGACACTCGCACTTCAAGTCCTCCAACGGAAGAAATCAGACCAAAGATCAATGTCTTCATCCCTCTGCGGATTGTATAGAAACTCCGAGCTTCATATGCGTGGGCGATGTTACGATGTGTAGAGCAATAGCGTTCAAGTCCACACGCCGCAAAGCACTCGCAATTTCCAAAGATTCTCGGTCCGCGAGGTGATGGTGAAGACTACGTACTTTTCATCAATGATGTCTTTCTTCATCGATGAAAAATTGCGAAACTTTTTTCCCCTTGGCCCGTGGTGGAATAAGATATGCCATTTTACATGCGATATGCAAATTGATGTTTAGTTTGAGTAAGATAGTTCAATAAATTCAGTCAAACTAGTAATTTTAGCATCAATTTAGCAAATAAGCGTTTAGATCTAATAAAAATTACATAAATATATCATCACGATTTGTAAACCTAGGTACCAGAGAGAAATTGAGATCATGCAATTAATTAAACAAGAAATTACCAGAAATTAATTCAAAAGATTCAGAAATCGGAAGAGTAGAATCAATTTATCTCGATAGTAATTCTCTGAAGGTTTTTTGAAAGAATTTGATCTTTTAAGAAGACGAAGTAGTGGAAAGAGGTTTTTCTGAAAAGATTTGGATTTTATAGAATACGAGGGAAAACCTTTTTGCACAACTTTCCAAAGTACTCAAGTATCCGTGTTTTAAAATCAGTGGCTGAGATTAGTCGGCCAAAAAGTATTTTGATCGCACCGTTGAGAAAAGTAGTCTTCTCGTATTTCGGACTCGAAAATTCGCAATAAAATGCATTAAAAACACATTTCCAAGTCCGCATTAAAAGTTTTGCAGAGCATGCGTCATGAACAGAGTAAAAACAATTTATTTAAATAACGCATGTAAGATATTCAGAAAGGGATAAATAAGAGAACGTATCTGACTGATTGATATTGTAATCAACCATTTACCACTTGTGATCTGATCTGGTACTTGTTGACTTTACTGATGGTAGCCTTAAGCATTTCCCAACAATATCTCACTCATCTGATCAGATTCTTGCTTGAAACACTTCGTTACTTATCTGATCCACTTATCTGATACTCTTTATCCTTCAGTCTTCTTCTAATCAGCCCGTATTTACTGAAGTCAACTCCCGCCAAAACTTTTACTTCGGGGAGTCCAAAAGTTGCCTCGATTCCCAAATCGGTGCGATTTGACATTCCGTAATAATGGCATAGATACACTGTGATTAATCACACCGTTAACTCATCCAACCATTAGCCGCGTGTTCCTTACGCGTTGTCGATGCAAATTTCTCTTAAGGTCTTCTGAGAAAATAAATTTGCATTTATACCCCTAATTTCCTTCTATAAATTAGCCTGGGGTGTTTAGGCAAACAACACAACATAAACCATTCATCTTCTTTAGCATATACTTCATGCTTTTTCGATGAGTTCCTTATTACCGGTGAAACTTCCGGTGGGAACCTTTAACCCTTTTCCAATGAATTCAGCTTCACAAATCAACCCTGTGTGTTCCTTCACACTGCTTTCGTCGTCATCTAAGATTTCACATACGATCAATGTTAAGCTTCTTTACCACCATGGAGGCGGATCTGCTAAGGCAAATGAGAAGGCACTTCTCCTAATCGTATGCACCTTGTGCACCTATCGAGATGACGGAATTAGCATCAACAGACTCAGTCTGAAACAAAACATGAGTTTGATATACAATCTTGTGTATCAAACTCAATATTTGCATGAGACACTCATGGCCATATGGTCTTTGTGACCAAACCTGTGGCACTGTGTCCTATTTAACAGCTGGAAAGCCCATTGATTTTAGGTCTAAGGGCTCCTAGCTTAAAGATCCTTCAAGGCTCGCTCTCGCTCCTTACTCCGAAGCTCTAAGAGTGGCTTTCAGGATTCTAGAAGTTTCTCTGCTCCCCCTGGGTCGGAGAGTCTAAGAGCATCAGCTCTTAAAATCTCTCTCTCTCCTTCCCTGCCTAGGGTTGTCTTAGGGCTTATGGTTTATGACCACCGGGTCTTCTTGTACTTGTAATACCACTTGAAGATAGCTTGTAGCACTTGTAGCTTGTGATATCACTTGTAACTTGTAAATCTGACCTCCGGGTCCTTATCAATGAAAAATTCTGTTATTTCATTGTTGTGTTGCTTCTTCTGACTTATGCGATCTGTAGCTTTAATCTTGACTTGCTTGTTGATTGCAGCTTTAATCGACTTATAAAGTAATCTTCCAATCTGATCAGTTCCCCCTTAATCTGATATGTCTTGAATTGATCTGCTCCTTGTCTGAACTTCAGATCGGCTACTTATCTGACTTTCTGATCTGCTCCTTATCTGAACTTCAGATCGGCTCCTCGTCTGGTCGTCTGATCAGTTGAGATTCCTAACTCAACTGATTCCACTTAACTTGGTTAGTCTTTTAACCAACTGGTTCTGGAGATCAGTCCTTCAACCATATCTGGTGCATTTTCTCCAAGATCCAGAAGCCCTAGCTCGTTGCATAACTCTCTGAATCTGATCTCAGCTAGCGGCTTAGTGAAGATATCAGCTTTCTGTTTGTCAGTATGGATCTTTTCCATCCTGATATTCTTCTTTTCAACGTGATCTCTAATAAAATGGTGTCTGACATCCACATGCTTGCATCTTGTATGTAGAACAGGATTCTGAGTGATTGCAATAGCACTATTACTGTCACAGAATATAGGTATGTTCTTAGCTACGATGTTGTAATCCTCACCGCCGATTTAGCTTAGCGAAGCGATTGGGAACAACGACTTCCTGCAGACCATATATTCTCGCTTGATAGTAGATGTCGCGAATCGATGTCCCCTTCTTCGAAAACCAAGAGATCGGTTTATTTCCCGTAAACCACATGAACTCGAGGTCGACTTTTCTCACGATTCTCAAGAACCTCCATAATCTAAATCAGAATACCCACTAAGCTCTAGATTATCATCTGATGGGTAAAATAAACCAAGATTTACAGTCCCCTTCAGATACTTGAGAATCCGCTTAGCTGCTTCTAGGTGGCTTTGCATTGGATTTGCTTGAAATCTGTCACATACACCTACTGCAAAAGTAATGTCCAGTCTGGCCGGCGGTCGGTATAGTAGTGATCCAATCGAGCTCTATATTCTTTTCCGATTAACTTCGACCATCTTCATCTGGATCCATCTTGAACCCGGTCATCATTGGAATTCTGGCTTCCTTACAATGTTGAACTCCAAACTTTGCCAGTAGATTCCTTGTGTACTTAGCCTGGCAGATGAATATCCCTTATGTACTCTGCTTGACTTGTAAACCCAGAAAGTAATGCATCTGACCCATCATGGACATCTCGAACTTCCCTTGCATCAATTTGCTGAACTTCTCACATAGCTTCTTGTTGGGAGATCCAAGATGATGATGTCGCCCACGTAAATTTGAACCATCGTAATATCTTCTCCATCTTCTATTTTGAATAAGGTTACATCCCACTATTCCTTTAGTGAACCCGCCGTCTATCAAGAACCGAGAGAGTGTATCATACCAAGCTCGAGGAGCTTGTTTGAGTCCGAAAGAGCTTTCCTTATTAAGTACACTTGGTTGCCTTTTTCAAAGCACGGAGGTTGTTCGACATAAACTTCCTCTCGCTAGTACCCCGCTTAAGAATGCACTCTTTACATCCATCCGATACACGATGAACCCTCTCAGTAGGCGAGATATGCCGAAACAAACCCGAATGGCTTCTAAAGCGGCGGCCCAGTGCAAAGGTCTCATCATAATCAATTCCTTCTGATTGTGAATACCCTTTAGCAACAAGTCTTGCCTTATTCCTGGTTATGACATTATTCTCATCTCTCTTGTTCTTGAATACCCACTCCGTGCCAATCACGTCTTGATGAGTTGGTTTGTCCACCAGTTTCCAAACTTGATTTCTCTCAAACTGTTCCAGTTCCTCTTCCATGGCTAGAATCCAACTTGCGTCTTGTAGAGCTTCCTCTACTGTAGTTGGTTCCTTCAAAGACAGATAACAACAGTACATGGCACTTTCACCAATCTGATGTCTAGTTTTGACTCTATCAGATGGGTCTCCGATAATCAGATCAGTTGGATGACTGGTAATCCAGTCCTTACGCTCGATACGATGTGCGTCTGTTTGGAGAACATCATCCATATCTGATAGTAGTTCATTACTAGTGATTGGGAGTGGTGTGGAATTATGATCCACTTGATAAGAACATGTCTCAGCTGATGTTGGACTCATCATGTGCGATGTACATTCGTAGGAACTTCAGAGTTCCCCAAACCGGATGGTTCGATTGATCTTTATCTCGGTATAAACACCTTCTTCAACTCACGCCAGTGCGTACCTTAGGGTCTGATTGACCTGTTGAATCAGCAAGATCAAGTTCTTGGATGTACACTGTTACGTGTTCAGGTTCTTTCTCCTTGATGCTTAGCTGATCCATTTTTTACGTGGCAGGTAGCGGTTGATCTGGTACGGCTTGTTCTGAGGCAGCTTTCTCTTGTTCAGAGATGTCTCATCAAAGACCACATGGGATGTTTCTTCCACAACTAGGGTTCGTTTGTTGTAAACTCTGAAAGCCTTGCTGGATGAGGAATATCCTAAGAATATGCCCTCATCTGACTTGGCCTCAAAAGTCTTCAACTGAATTTTCCCATTGTTGTGTATGAAACACTTGCACCCAAAAACATGGAAGTATGAAACACGAGGTTTTCTGCCCTTCCATAGTTCATAAGGTGTTTTGAAGTGAGTCTTAGTTAGAGAACATCTGTTATGAGTATGGCATGCCTTTGTTGATTATACGCGCCGAAAACGGCTTGGTGTGGCATGTTCAATTTAACATAGTCTTGACGAACTTCCTTGAGAGTTCTGTTTCTCCGTTCTGCTACTCCATTTTGTTGTGGCGTTCTTGCAGCTGACGTTTCATGTTGTATACCAAACTCAGTGCAAAAATCAGTAATAAAGGAATTCAGGAACTCTGTACCTTTATCTGATCTGATTTTTACTATGCTGACACCCTTCTCGTTTTGTAGCTTCTTGAGCAGCTCAGGTATCTTTGTCGTTGTCTTGTTCTTCTTGTATAAGAATACAACTCAAGTAAACTTGGAATAATCATCCACGATTACTAGAGTATATTTAAATCCCATGAGACCGATCGTGTAATCGGGTCCGAATAGATCCATATGGAGCGATTCTTGATTTCTCTTGGATGCTTGGTCCGTATTCCTTGAATGAGGCTTTAACTTGTTTTCCTTCTTCCGACATGCGGCACATGTCCGATCTTTGGAGAATATCTCATTCGGAAGTCCCTCAACCAAAGACATCCTAGCTATCTTGTTAAGAGTCTTGAACTTGATGACTCTCAATTTTTGTGCGAGAGCCAATCGCTACTTTTGGAACTCTTAACAATTAAGCATGTATTCCTCGGACAACTGTTCCAATCTTTTGTGTAGATCGTCCCTTTCCTTGAACCAGTTAGCAAGGTTTGTTGAGTGACTCGATTCCTAATCGTACACTTGTCGCTCGAGAACTCAACGATGAATCCATTGTCGCAGAATTGTGATACTGATAGAAGATTGTGCTTTAATCCTTCGACATACGAGACTCCAGTTACTTGTACATCATCATTCTCTAAGGTTCCGAATCCTTTGGTAAAACCAAAGTTATCATCACCGAAGAGTACACGTGGGCCTTCTTGTTCTTTGTAAGAGCTAAGGAGATGTTTGCTTCAAGTCATGTGCCTTGAGCATCCACTATCGATGTACCAGATAGTTGCTTGTACACCTCCTTTGTTGGCCAGTCCCACGCGAACACCAATCAAATCAGGCTTTAGGTACCCCTTTGGAATTGGGTCCTGGGGGGTTAGTGGTGGATTTAGGGATCCACACAAACAGAGCACTTCTATGGTAATCAGATAGATTAGAAGGTCTGATTTGTCTCCCATACAAATCAACATAATCATACATCTCTTTATATGCTTTCTGATTAGTATGATTATTAGTGTGAGCCTTGGGTGACTTAGAAGACTTGGGATTTTTCTTTGTATTTTGTCTTCTTTTAATCCAGTGTGGCTCAGGTGCAGTAGCCCTAGATCTCTGGTTATAAGGGTAGGTACGACTGCTACCATCAAAAGATTCATATCTCTTTGGCATAGATGGTCTTTGCAGTTTACCTATAACTTGCTTATTAGGCAGCTGACCTTGATTGGGTCTCAGATTAGATTTCCTTCTTACAGGTTGTCTCTTTTGATACTTAATCTGCTGATCAGGTTAAGGTCTCTTCAGAAGAACTGGGTTCTTCTGTTGATTCCTCGGCTGATGCTTAATCAGTTGGGGTCCATTTTTGTTCCCTTTCTGATTAGGCACTTGCCTTACTTGCTCAACAGGTCTTTTTCCCTTATCAGATACATATTTAGCTTTTTGTGTATCTTTGTCAGAGATTCGTTTGATTACACCCTTCTGAAGTGAATCAAACGGGGCTTTTGAGGATGTAGAAGGGTTCTCATACCCAATTCCCTTCTTGTTAGTCAGCGTTCGAAAATAGGTGTTCATATCTTGAACGGTTTTTGATGACTTCGTGAAAACCTCTATTTTCTTGCGCATATCCTCAGTAGATTTTAGACTCTCATGTAGTCGGAATAGCTCATCAATTTTAGCTTGAAGGATTTTGAAATCATCAGCTTGTTGTTTGTTGATTGCTAGCTGATCTTTGATCTGCTTCTCCTGATCAGAAGATTTAACTTTCATAATGTTAAGTTCCTCAGTTACCTTCGGCGGTTTCAAATAATTTCATTCAAGAGCTTTCTTGACAAATTTCTTTAACAAGCCGATTATTTACGATCCTTAGCTTGTCATTTTCAAACTTCCACTATTGTATAAGTGTCTCTTTGCATCGAGGGATCATCAAGCAATTGCTTTCGAGTAAACCTGCAAGTCAATCTCTCCGGCCCGTGTGTGATAATGATAGCGGTGTGGAAATTGAAAAAAGCGAAAGGTTTGGAGGTTACCTCAGTTGGTCTCCTCCTTGGCCATCGGTGATTTCATCGTTATCCCGAAGAGAATATCGAGATCTTCATGTCCGTGGAAGTCAAGCAACCTTGCTTATCGAGACAGTCTTCTCTGGATGAGTAGCGGAATCCTCGGAAGGCAGATAGGAATCATCAATTCCAGATGTGTCAGCGACCATGGCTTTTCTATCTCTGAGGCGTTGCTCTCTTCTGTTCCGTTTCTCTTCCCTTTCTCTGGGAGTCAGGTCAGGGCAGTCGGTGCTGTAGTGACCTGGTTTCTCGCAGTTGAAGCATGATCCTCGATCTACGGAACTTCCTCTGCCAGGTGAGTCACTCCGTCTGTAGGATCTGTCAGGCGACTTCCCTTTCTGATGGTAATCTAAAATCCTTCTGTCAGATCTGTTATCTCTTCTCTCATCTGACAGATCATCTCTTTTCTTTTCTTCTCTGTGATCTCTTTGATCATCAGATCTGGTTCTTTCTAGTGATCTGTCGGTTGGCCTCTGTTTCTTACATTGTCTTGATAGTCTCTGTAGAATCTCTGATACTTACCAAGTTGAGTATTTGATCTTTCAAGTTTCCTGGTAAGCAGAGCGATCTGTTTTGCTTGACTCATTATGTTTCCAACAGGTTCAGTGGCCTTTGATCTGCTGCTGGTTGCTTTAAACGCAACTAATTTAGACGTTGAGGCTTCAGCAGGCGTTTCGTCTTCATCTGCTTGTCCTCTTTTGATTAAATCGAACTTGTGGGCTTTAAGGCTTAGGAACAAGCTATTCAGCTTCATCTTTGAAATGTCTTGGCAATCCTTTCATGTCCCATTTCTTGGTGAGAGATCTTAGGATCTTGTAGTTGATATCTTTGTCTGACATCTCTCTTCCAAGTTCTCGTATTTTATTTACTGACATGGTGATCCTCCCATCGAGCTCGTTGATGGTCTCGTTGGGCAACATCTTTAGCTTTTCGAACTTCACCAGTTCAAACTTGTAGTCGGTTTGTCTTTGATCGATCATCATTACCTTCATCTCTCGGCAAAGAGTATCCCACATTTGTTTCGCAGTTTTGAGATACTTTATCTTCTCCTTTGTGACTTTATCCATAGTCTTCATGATTATATGCCTGGCGATTGTATCTAGAGTATACAGCTTTCTTTCTTCTGCATCCATCAGGGCTGGGCTTTTTCGTACAAGACTTCCCTGTGTAAAGTTTGGATCTCCTCCAACTGCTGGGTTGTCGTGATATATGATGATGGGTCCTCGTTCAATGACTTCCATCATTATGCCGCTTATCGATCCTAGATGGTTGCACATATATATAGTCCAATCTGCATACTCATCAATTGAAAACTTAGGCAAATCATGATACATGCCAGATGTATTATCCATGCTGAGTGATTTTGAAAACGAATGAGTTTTGAAAAATGGTTTTTCAAGATCTGTTCAAATGACCACAAAGATTCTTCCTCAAGAATCGATGATACTCAAAGCCAGTGGTCTGTAGAACCACTGCTCTGATACCACTTGTAGGTCCCGAATGAGTTTTGTGAGGGTGGAAGTCTAGAGGGGAGGGGTGAATAGACTTCCAAAAGTTTTCGTGCGGATCAGGTGTGATTTGCAGATTACCCGATCAGAGTGTTAGTGTATCAGTAGGAACTGATGTTCAATCTTACTGAGTGCCTGAGGGCAGATCAGTTTGATATCTGTCAGTCTAACTGAGAGTGCGCAAGCTTGTTTTAACCCGTGTGAAAAACCAGTTTTATCAATTCAGATTCTTAAGTCAGTTTTCAATTAGCTGACTAAGGTGTCAACCTGATCAGATCAGTTGCTTGGTGCAGACTGAGCTTAACTTAGAATATGTATGCGCTTTTAAACTCAGTTGTGTGAATAGTGTAAAGCAATAAGAAAGCACGTAAATGCACACAAGACTTTTTATAGTGGTTCAGACGAAACCCGTCTTACGTCCACTCTTCCCTTAACACAGGGGAACCTTAACCGAACTTAACCGAGCTTAACCTGCGGGACTTATATCCCTCACGGGATGGCCAAGATGTTTATTGAGTTCACACTCTACAGATGTTTATCGAGTTCACACTCAACTGAACTAGAAATCAGAAAACTAGAATCCCTAGTCTGAAATCTTCCGGGAACAAACTTAACCTAACTTGGGTTTGGGTAAAGAATGTTTGAGGGTTCCAACTGGAAATCTATCCTGTTGTTTTAGGTAGCCAAAATGTTAGTGGATAGGATTTCTTGCTAAGAACAATGGGATGAACACTCTAAGAATAATCTTCAAATATGGTGTTCTCCGAGCGGAAATTCTGAAGGCTTTTTGCTTCTTGAGAATCTGCGTTAATGATGTTGTTCTGCTTCGCTCAATTGTTCATGTGATAGTGGTTGGTCTCTTTTTTTCTTCCTTTCGAGCAATCCCATTTCATAGACCTCGAAATCAAAGAGCCGTTGGAGAGCAATTTGAATTTATGGCTATATTAGGTAGGTTGTAGGATATGATTGTGACGTGCTCCGATTATCGGCGTGGCCGTAGGCATGATTAGCGCCGTTTTTGTCCGTAGCGTCGTATCCCGCATTGTTAGCTCTTTTTGTGCACGTGTCGTTTTCTCCTTGGCTTCGCGAGGCGGCATTTCAATAATTTGTCTGTTAGACGATTGATATTCCTTTTGTAGAAGATTCGTCTTGTCTGGTGTATATTTTTTATTGTCACCAGGTGTGAGCTGACTTGATCAGGTAACTGATCAGTCTACTTGTTTGAGTCTTCTGATGCAGATTGTCTTAGCTCAATACGAAGACTCGGTTGAATGTAGGTCTTCAGGTCTTTTGATCTTCAGGTGTCTCTGAGCCTCAGTGTATTCAGTCATACTGAGTCTTCAGGTTTGTTACTGAGTCTTTAGGTTTATCTGAGTCTTCAGGTTCATCTGAGTCTTCAGTGTCTATCTGAGTCTTCAGGTTCATCTGAGTCTTTAGTGTCTATCTGAGTCTTCAGGTTCATCTGAGTCTTCAGGTTCATCTGTCTTCACCTGATCTTCTGACTTCTTGTCTTCTGATTTGTTCTTAGTCTTCTGATCATCTGACCTTATCTGGGTCATCTGATACTTCGACCTGACCTATACATATTGAGTTCGCCCTCAATATGTGACCTATCTTTTACATCAGCTATCTATACATTTTAGCTGGTCATCTTAATCTGATTCTAAGTCATCAGTCAGCTAACAGGTCTGACTGGTCCTATTACAACCTGTTTTGGAACTTCCATCAAAACTAAAATACAGATTTCCCAACAGACGGTGTGAGTAATCACAGCGTATCTATACCATTATTACGAAATGTCAAATTGCGCCAATTTGGGAATCGAGGCGACTTTTTTGACTCCCCAAAGTAAATGTTTTGACGGGAGTATGACTTAAATGCCTAGGAAATGCGGTCTGAATAGAAGAAGACTGAAGGATGAAGTGGATCAGATAAGAGAATCAGATAAGTGGATCAGATAAGTAACGAAGTGGATCAAACAGGAATCTGGTCAGATGAGTGGAATATTGTTGGGAAATGCTAAGGTATAGGCTACCATCAGTAAGATCAACAACAATCAAGCCAACCAGATCAGATCACAGTGGTAACTGGTTGATTACAATATCAATCAGTCAGATACGTTTCTTATTTATCCCTTTTCTGAACATCATATATGCTTTATTTAAATAAATTGGTTTTCACTCTGTTTTCTTAACTTTATAACGCATGCACTGCAAAACATTTAAATGCGGACATGGGAATGTGTATTAAATGCGTTTTGTTGCAAATTTTTGAGTCTGAAATACTAGAAGACTACTTTTCTCAACCGTGCGATTAAAACACTTTTCGGCCGACTAATCTCAGCCATTGATTTCAAAACACGGACACTTGAGTACTTTGGAAAGTTGTGCAAAAAGGTTTCCCTCGCATACTATAAATCCAAATCTTTCTCAGAAACCCTTCTTTCCACTATTTTGTCTTCTCAAATTTTCTTAAAAGATCAAACTTTCAAAATCTTCAGAAATTTACCTTCCAAAATCAATTGATTCTATTTTCACGATTTCTCAATCCTACGAATCATTATCTGGTAATTATTTTCTCTTAAATACTGCATGATTTCAATTCATCTAGGTCTATTAGTCGTGCTACTATGATTCTGTAATTTATATCTGCATCGATCTATACGCTTATTTGCTTAATTGATGCTTAGATTGCTGGCTTGACTGAGATTATTGAAATATTTTACTCAAGCTAACATCAATTTGCATATCATACAGAAATGGCATATCTTGTTCCACGACAGGGCCAAGGGAAAAAGTTCTGCAACTTCGCATCAATGAAGAAAGATATCATTGATGAGAAATATGTGGTATTTTCAATCACCTCAGATCCTGAATCGCTGGAAATTCTGGAGTGCTTGCGAGCATGCGGACTTGAACAATATTGCTCTAGACATCAGAACATAGTCCACACTCATGAAGCCCTAGAGTTTCTATACAATCTACAAAAGGACGAGGACATTGATGCTGACTTGATTTCTTCCGTTGGAGGATTGGAAGTACGAGTGTCGAATGATGATCTTCAGAGGATCTTCGGTCTCACTCGAGGAAGCATCAACCCAGAAACCTACATGACTGATGTAGGAGAGAAGGACTTTCTTGAAGCCGAACTGTTGAGACCAGCAAACAAGGAGAATACAACGAATGTCAAAGCATCCTACCTGAAGAGAAAATATTGCCTTCTCCTTGAGATCGTTCAGAAAGTGATTATGTGCTCAACTTACAGTCTTGATGTTGTCACTTCTTATAAGATCAGTGTCATGACTGCAATCATCATGAAAGCTTCAGATATGGATTGGTTGGGTATGGTCATGGCACGACTGCGGAAAGACTCGGGGAAGTTCGAACTGACCCAGAGAAATGAAGTGTGCTTATCTTCCAAGTGCTCTTTCATGCACAAAATCTCAATCATTCTGTCAGACAAGCTACCAAAGAATTATGAATGGAATGAGAATGGTGCAAAGATATATCAAGCTAAGCACAATCTTGGGCAAGGATGAGCCTCTGTCTGGTCAATTTGATGAGGATCCTACTCCTTATGTGCCCAAACCAAAGGGAGAAAAGAAGGGAAAAGAAAAGGCAACTGCATCTTCAGAAGCGCAGGGAACGGCCATTCCAGAGAAGAGGTTGAAGAGGAAAGATCTGGCCAAGAAACCAGATGCTCAACGGAAACGTCAGAAGAGAGTTACTTCTCCTCTGAAGACTGCTCCTAGTTCTACTCAGCAAGTTCAAAGAACGAAGGATCTGATTCAGGTTGAATCAGAAGTGAGGATAGCAGTCAGTTCTGAGCACACTGCCAGTGAAGTAAGGGATGAGCAGATGATCGAAGAAGAAGGAGAGAAAACTGTCAGAGGAACTGAAGTGGCACACTCTGAGGAAGAATCACCATCTGATTCTCTGCCTCTCACCAAGATCTTCCAGAAAGAAAGATCGCCTACGCCCACTTCCAAATCACCATCACCCTCTCCTCAAAAATCATCACCACCACCCTCTCCTCACAAAACATTCTCACCCTCACCCTCACCAATCAGATCACCCAGATCTCCCACTCCCCCAACCATTGAACCTGTTCAGGAAACTGAACCCCCTCAACAAGTGGAAAACGAACCTGAACCAAAAATATCCCCACCTCACTCCCAATCTCCAATCAAGATACCAGAACCTGAGAGATCTGACAAGCATGTGTCCGTCTCTCATAATCCCTTCAATACCAGAACCGTGCTTGCTTCACCTGATTCAGAAAGCCCCATCATAAGGATAATGAAGCAACAAATCAAGGAGTATCTGCTGGACCTATGCCCAGAATTGGATCAACATCCTGGCATCCAAAGATCGATATGAAGAGATTGTGTTCTGGAGGGATATCAGATTGAAAAGCATCGAGGAGTTTCTGATCCTCATGACAACTCTGGGATCGGATTTCTTTGTAGACTTGGAGATGAAGTACTTGAACAATGCTGGGATTGATAGCGTTATTGAATTGGCCTCTGATGATGATATCAGATGGTTGATTCATGACAGGTTCGGGATTGCTGATAATAGAGAGGAGACTGTTCAATCTCCTACAGATCTTGAGGGAGCTGCCGATGAACCAAGAATGGGTGCTGCAAATGAGACCCGACTTGGCAAGGCTTCAACATCCACCCGCATCGCTATCTTTGAGCTCGGATACCCTAGATCTTTATACTGGGAAGATTCAGGATGGGGTCAAGGCTGCAATTGAAGACAAATTCACAGCTCTCAAGCCGGTCGATGAAGATGTTTGAAGAAGAGCAAACAAAAGCTGGTTGATGAGAAAAGGAGTCTCACGGTTGGGATGCATAATGTCATCCTTTCTGATGTAATGCAACTAGTAAATCCTCTTGCCGAGAAGCTCACTCTCCAGTCTGATAAACTCAAAGTTCAGACAGACATGCTCAATGAGAGACAGGTTCTACTGGAAAGTGTCTGGGCATCTCTGGAGAAAACTGACAACCACATGGATAGGGGTTGGAAGCACTTTGCGACTTTCTCTGAACGAGCAAGAAAGGACATTGAATTTGCTCTCGACGCTTTTTTAACTCCCTCAAGCTTCTCGCCACCGCTCGATCTCACTCCTCTTGTTGTTGAGGAACTTAGAGAGGAGATCACACGGCAGTTTATTGCTCTGAATCGCAGGTTGTCCAACCTCTTTGATGAAACCAAAAAGGGGGAAGGACAAGAGAAAGAAGAAAAACACATAACCTGATTGGTAACTATTGCATCTTTTCCAGAAACCACTGTATCCGACTTGCCTAAAACCACTCCATCTACTGATCTTGTTCTTTGAACTAAAAAACTATGGAGCAACATAGCAAAGAGATCACCGAAAGCGTATCGCGCTCTTTTTGGATGCTATTGCCATAGTCGATAAGATTGAAAACTTCTCCTCGTTTGTACGTAAAAAGAATTGAAATTGATGATCGGGCCAAGAGCCTTGAACTCGCTAAGAAATTAGCGAAAGAAGATTTAACGAGATGAACTTGAGCAGACTCTGAAGAGAAAGAAAGGCAAAGGCAAGATGGTGAAAGCTACTGCTGAAGTTCAGAGACAAGGTCAATTATCATCTACCAAAAGCCAGATATCTCCTGAACAAATTCAAGAGCAAACCAGAATGAGAATAAGAGAGGCCGCCATCAAGAAGCGAAGTTAGCGAGGCTAAGGGACTAAACATCGATACATCCGAAGGAAGAGAAAGAATGAAGTCAGCGGCAGAGGAGATTGCTTGGGAAGAGAATGCCTTTCCCCAAGACTCGTTAAAGACATCCTCTCAGCGGCTAGATCTACTTCGAGAATGGGATCGATCGAGCGCGAATGGTTGTGTGGCGTGTACATCCCGGAGATAATTTCGATTCATCAAGACGAGACGAGAAAATGATGATGAATTTCGAACCGGTTAGAAACGGCACCCAGACTTCTACCGGCGGTGATGAAGGAAGGAAGATCATGTCACTCATACACGAAGCTCCTCCCTTCGAACAACTTCTTCCACCTTTGCTTCCGATAACAAGCTAGATCTTTGTCAAATTCAAGGATGCCTACTATGGATTTGCTGACAAATGAGGAATCCATAGAAGATAAGATCTGGACAAGCTAATGCAAAGGATGTACAAAATGTTTGGTATCCCCAAAGAACTTCAGAGGTTCAAGTACACCTGAGGAAGACAACTTGGAATTAGATGATAGGATGCGTTTTTATGTATTCTGTAATGCACACACCTATCCGAATGAAATATTCTATCTCTCTGATTCTAAGACAACATCTCATTGTCTTTTGAAGAAAGTACTGTTTTGCATTATCTGCATTTCTATGTATGTTATCTGTTTTTCTGATTAAGTGTTTTGGTTCCATCAAAAAGGGGAAAATTGTTGGGAAATTTGTATTTAGTTTTGATGGAAGTTCCAAAACAGGTTGTAATAGGACCACCGGATCTGTTAGGTAATCGATGACGAGAATCGATTAAGATGACCAGCTGAAATGTATAGATAGCTGATGTAAAAGATAGGTCACATATTGAGGGGGAACTCAATATGTATAGGTCAGGTCAAATTATCAGATGACCAGATAAGGTCAGATGATCAGAAGACTAAGACAAGTCAGAAGACAAGAAGTCAGATGATCAGGTGAAGACAGAAGACACTGAGACTCAGATAAACCTGAAGATTCAGATGAACCTGAAGACTCAGATGAACCTGAAGACTCAGATAAACCTGAAGACTCAGATAAACCTGAAGACTCAGAGAAACCTAAAGACTCGAAAAAACCGAAGACTCAAGAAGAAACACGAAGACTCAAGATGACCAATATACCGAGGCTCGAGAGTAACTCAAGATCGAAGACTACCAGAAGACCTACATCAGTCGAGTCTGCAAATTGTGCTAAGATAATCTGCATCAGAAGACTCTATCGTAGATCGATCGATTATCCGATCGAAGTCACCACACCGTATCAACCAAAATGGTACACCAGACAAGACGAATATTCTACAAAAGGAATATCAAACGTCAAATGGACAAATACTGAAGTGTCGTTCTCGCAAAGCCAAAGAGAAAGCGACACATGCACAAAAAGAGCTGACAATGCGGGATTCGACGCTGTGGACACAAACGGCGCTAATCATGCCTTCGGCCACTCCGATATTCGAAGCACGTCACATCATATCCTACAAACCTACCTAATATAACCCGAAATTCAAATTTCTCTCCAAAGGCTCTTTGATTTCGTGGTCTATAAAATGGGATTGCTCTTCAAAATTGAAGAAGACATGGGATCGAGCAGACTGAAAAAGAAGCAAAAACTATAGCAGAATTTTCGCTCGAAGAACACCGAATTTGAAGATTATTCTTAAGTGTTCATCCCATTGTTCTTAGCATAGAAATCTCATCCTCTAGCATTTGGTTACATAAACACTAGGATAGATTTCCAGTTGGAACCACAACAAACCTTTACCCAAACTCAAAGTTAGGTTAAGTTTGTTTTCGCAAGATTTCAGACTAGGGATTCTAGTTTCTGATTTCTGGGATCGGTTGAGTGTGAACTCGATAAACATCTGTTGGGTGTTGGACTAACACATTAAACTAAGTTCAGTCGGTTAAGTCGGTTAAGTTGGTTAAGTTGGTGCCCCTTGTGTTAAGGGAAGAGTGGACGTAGGATGGGTTTCGTCTGAACCACTATAAAATCTTGTGTGCATTTACTTGCTCTTTATTGCTTTACACTATTCACACAACTGAGCTTAAAATTGCATACATATTCTAAGTTAACACCAGTCTGCACCAAGCAACTGATCTGATCAGGTTGACAGCTTAGTCAGCCGATTGAAAACTGACTTGAGAATCTGATTTGATAAAACTGGTTTTTCACACGGGTACAAACTAGCTTCCGCACTATCAGTTAAACTGACAGATATCAATCTGATCTGCCCTCAGGCACTCAGTAAGATTGAACATCAGTCCAAACTGATTCACTTGCACTCTGATCAGGCAAACTGCAATCACACCTGATCTGCACGAAAAGTTTTCAGAAGTCTATTCACCCCTCCCCTCTAGACTTTTGCCCTCACGAAACCCGTTCGGGACCTACAAAGACTCTTGTAGAAACTGGGATGGATTTTAAAGTGAAGTGTTTGGTGGAGAATAGTGCTCTTCGAGGTCAAAGAATTTTGTGAAGCGAATGTAATTCGCATGGAGAAAAATGTGAGAGGAACCCCCCAGCAGAATGGTGTTGCATAACGTAACAGAACCTTACCTGAATGTGCTAGAAGCATGAGATTGAAGTGTGGGCCGTCAAAGATGTTCTGGGCAGAAGCTATGCACACTGCAACTTACTTGATAAACAGATGATCCTCAACTCTCTTGGAAAATTACATACCAGAGGAGGCCTAGACTAGTAAAGAAGTAAATATGTATTTTCTTTGAGTATATGGGTGTGTTTCGTATGTGCATATTGATGTTGATAATAGAAGTAAATTGAGTGATAAATCTGCTAAATGTACGTTTATTGGATATGACGGTGATGAATTTGGTTATCGATTTTTGGATTAGCGAAATCGAAAGATAATTCATAGTCGAGATATCGTATTTAATGAGCACCTATTGTACAAAAATAAATTGGGTACATCTGAAGCAGCCGGTTCTGAGACTCAGGTTGTTGAATTAGACATTTCTAACTCATGTGAGAGCAAGGAGGTTCATGATGACCAGGTGGTTGTTCAGGATGAACAACATACACCACAGGCAATAATTCCGCTGCGGGGATCTGCAAGAGAACAACGATCTCCTAATAGGTATACACAATCTCTTCGTTACTTATTGTTGACCGATGGTGGTGAGCCTGAATGTTAGGTAGAGGCTACATGTAACGAGCAAGAGAAAACTTGTGTTGGACGATGACATGAATTCTTTGGTGCCCAGAAACTTAGGAACTAGTTGAGCTCTCATAGGGGAAGAAGGTGTTGCATAACAAGTAGTTTTACAGAATTAAAGAGGAGGTGGATAGAACAAGATTACAAGGCAAGAATGGTTGTGAAAGGGTTTCAGTAGAAATACGGTATTGATTATACTAGCGTTTTTACCACTATTGTGAAACTAACTACCCTTCAGTTTGGTGGCTACAGAGAACTTGGTGTTAGAACAGATGGATGTAAAAACAGTCTTTCTTCATGGTGACTTGGTGGAGGATATTTATATGAAGCAACCAGAAGGATACTTGTCAAGGGGGAATAATGAGCTAGTTTTCAAATTGCGGAAGAGCTTGTATGGTTAGAAACAAGCTCCATTATAGTGGTACAAGAAGTTTGATGGGTTCAAGCACGAGATTGAGTTCAATAGGTATAAAGATGACCATTGCTGCTATTTCAAGAGGTGTGATAATGGTTACTCATTTTGCTATTATATGTTGATGACATGTAAATAGCAAGCTTCAGTGCTCAAGAGGTGAGCAAGTTGAAGCAGTTATATGATCGGTTTGCTATGAAGTATCTTGGAGAGGCTAAGAAAATCTTGGGTATGCGAATTGATCGTGATAGGGTGGCAGGAAAGTTGTATCTTTCATAGACTGAATATATCAAAAAATTATTGAAGATAATTAATATGGAAAATGCGAAGCCACATCGTGTCCCATTGGGAAGTAAGTTCAAGCTATCCAACAAGGATTCACCTAGTTTTGAAGAGGAGCAAGCCTACATGCAGAAAAATCTATACGCTTCAACAATTGGAAGTTTGATGTATGCTTTGGTGTGCACAACACTAGATATTGCACATGCGATGAGAGTAATTAGTCAGTTTATGGGTGATCCGGGTAAGCAGGATTGAGATGTAGTAAAGTGGATTCTCAAATAATTGAGAGGTACTACAGAAAGAGTCTTATGTTTTGAAGACAAAAATGTTGAATTCGCAGGGTATGTTGATTCAGACTTATCATCTAGTGATCTTGACAAAAGAGGGAGTACATCGGGTATGTGATTACTTTTGGTGGTACAACAATTTATTGGGCTTCTAACTTGTAGAAGATCGTAGCAATGTCCATTGCAGAAGCAAAGTACGTAAAAGTTACTGAGGCTAGTAAAGAGATAGTATGGCGGCATAATCTCTTGTGTGAATTGGGGAAGGAGAAGAAGTATAATATTCTCTACAGTGATATTAGGAGTGTTATTCACTTAGCAAAGAATTCAACTTTTTACTCGAAAACGAAGCATATTGAATTGAGGTATCATTACATTTTTTACCTCTTGAAGAATAAGATTTTGCAACTAATGAAGATCTGAGGAAATGATAATCCTGATGATATGTTGACTAAGGTTGTGATCTTAGAAGTTGAAGTTATGCATGACTTCAACTTGCCTTTGAAACCGAGATAAAGATTTGGCACTACTACCAAGGTGAGAGTTATCAATAAGATGGAGGAGACAAGTCACATTTGGAGTCAGTCTCTAGGCGGGAGATTGTTGGGTTATGGAGTTTGATCGACTGCTTCACGTCCTAGCTTCTCGGTGATCCAACTCGGTTTTTGGGGTCTTGGCCTAGTTTCACGTATAAATATCCATCTGATTCATTGTATTTGTTATCACATAAAATATTAATAAATCTTCTTGCTTGGTAGTGCCACCAAACATAGTCATTCCTGACGATCTAGGTCAACAAATCTGTGGTATTTAATTTTGTACATATTAATTTCTCTATAATTGTAATTAAAATCCTACTATCAATAAAAGAATATGAGCGAAGTCTAGATACGAAACAAAAAAAAACTATATTTTGTGCGACACTCGGTTATTATCTCAGTATCTTCTATCTCACTGTAAAACACTTGATCCAACATTGCTAAAATTTCTACAAAATAAAGATCTTAATTTCCTTAATTAACGTGATAACAAAAAGATATCTCCTAAGCCAAATACACCAAAAAATATATGTTAACGACACTTGACAATTATCTCAATATATCATTTTTTCTATCTCCTTAAGCATATATAAGGAGGTATCATTAATTTATGAAACAATACTAAGCCTAGAAACGAAACAAAAAAAAAATCTTTAACTAACTCAATATATTTTTTCTATCTCCTCAAGCATAGGGGGATTGTTCCCTATATGTGGAGCAACGCCAACGACAAGAATCAACGGCGGGAGACATTTGTTAATTTGGTGATCATGGTTCATGATGGCAAGATCGATTTGGATGATCAAGATATTCTGATGATCATATTTTTTATATCGAACGCATGATCAAGAATGTAATGGAGAAACTAGTTGTGGGGGAAATTCCAGCAGTATGGAAATCAAAACTATTATTTCTGAAAAAGTAGTCTAGAATCCACCTCCCTCTATTAGAATTCAAGATTTTGTCCCAACGGTCGAGAAACATTGAGGTTAACTATTGTATGAGTACGTTCAATATAATTCCAACTACAATTTATGAATTATATAATTTTATATTCACAATGTCTTATACGCTATCCAACTTCTTTTACCGAAACATGCAACTTGAACTACGAGAAAATAGACCTTTAATGAGGATTGTTTTCACTAAAGGTCTATTTTCTTGTAATGTTGCTTTCACGTAAATTTAAATATTAGAGTGCAACAAATTGTATGTTTTAAAAATATACTTGATCAGTTGCATGGTGAAAATTGGCAAAATGCCCTATATTGATAGTTCAAACTCTTTTTTGTGCACTCCTGATAAAAAAACTCTTTTTTGCCCTTTTATGACACATTTATTCTAACTAAAAAGAGTCGTGTATGGGCCGCGCATGGAGGTCGCACATGGATCTTGCATAGGTAGCACATGGGTTCGGGGACCCAGTGGGAGTGATAGACATTAATTTAATAAGGATAAATATATTATAAAATGGCAAAAAAAGATTTTTTTATTAAAAAAGGTAAATAGTTTAAACTATCAAATTATGGCAAGAGTTTGTTATATTTTATATTTTGCCAATTGTCTCTTTTATTTATTATGTATATATATACTTTTTTTTTTGTAGTGTCTGAGAAAATATGGAAATTGAATTATTCAATCCGGATTAGAGATTATGTCCCACGCAATGTACCAGTCAAGAGATCGAGAAACGCTGAGATTGAGAAAGACATTACTCATAAAGAAGGTATAACGAATTCTCGTCGTATTCGCATGTAAGAAGATATTGTTGCTTGCAATGCAAGAATCAATAATCACATTCTTAATTGTGGGAATTGTGAAAAAAAGCGCAACTTTGGTTATCAAGAAGGATCTGTATTGGAGCGACGTCGACCTCAGATTAGGCAGACTGCGCACACCTCACGGGAAGGTTGAGAAACATTTAATCTTGGATTCAACCTAAGCTGAGAAATTGGACTCTGTTTCCGTTGGGATTTCAGTTACCGTTGTTGATGCTCGTTGTGAAGAGCACACAATGACGTTGAAAAACTAGAAATCTGACAGCATGTACGCGTTGATTGGAGGATATTGATACCTATATAACATCAAAATTTGCTGACTTTTCCAACTGTCTAACATATGTTAATATCAAATTACAAAAATCGTACAGAGATAACAAGACAAAAAAGAAGGATAACAACAAACATGATAAATTACACAAATCTAAAGTTGGGAGTGTGATTTGGTAACAAACTCTACTGCCCCCACTCATTTGGAATTGGGGTGCACTCGTAACATCTATTTGTTCGATGAAACCCGTTTGATTGGTGAATTTCGTCTCCATTTCAGTAGGGGTACATTAATATGAGAATCCATCTGAATCGCATGCGTAGGTTAGCCACTTTGGATTGCTACTTGTACAAGAAATCTTGATTGTTTTACGTCGCCCACACTTTCTGCAATACGCTTTTTCACACCTCAGGTAACTATCGTTTCTTGTGAACCTCATAGAGGTCGACAAGCTTGTGGTTGATAATCTTTTTACAAGTTGAAGTATTTTTGTGTGGTGGACAAAAATTGTGTGCAAGCAGCACACATAGTTTTGGTATAATAACAATTATCACATGACTATTTGCATAACCCCTTTTTTGTTGGAAAATTAGGGTGCCCGGATCTATTCGAGATAATTTTAAAGACATATTTAAATTAATTAATTAATTAATAACATGAATTAATCCTAAATCAATTCAACATAATAATTAATAAGTGAATAAACAATCATGCGTACACATAATCCACGTAAATCCTAAGCATGCGGAATCTAGGAGTTACGAGATTACGTACCTTTTGTAGAGACAACCGCTGAGACGTTGGATCAACCCAAATAGCCTTCCCAAATATGTCCCAAGTCCACGAACGTAATCCGGTGGGAGGATTCACACTGAACGAGTTTAACAAGAGAAAAACCAAAAATATTTTGCCACCACCTTTGGGATTTCTAATATTTCCAACCCATGGAATTAACGAATTTGGAATGAAAAATTCATCCCCTATTTATAGGGACATGGGTGGCCGATTTTTTGGTGTAAAAAATAAAAAGGAGCAAATATTTTTCTTGATCCAAGAAATCTTGAATATATCTCTTATATTATTTTCTCCTTAATTAAATTTTCCATAAAATCTCTTCCCCTTCTTATCCCATAAATTTCGAAATTTACAAGGAAAAAGAATCAAGATTTGATTTCTTGAATTCATGGGATAATTATGTATTCCAAAAATGCTTATCTCTTAACATAAAATATCTACAAGAAAATCAAGAAAATCTTTTCTTCCTTTTCCTACAAAATTTTTGAAAATAATAAGAAATATTTGGCAATAATATTTTCTTCTCTTTTTCATTAATTGGACTTTAATTGGGCTATTTGAGGGGCCTTTAGGAGAATTAAGATTGGACCTTCAATGGACTATGAAGCTATAATATTGGGCCAAATATTATTCAAGACCATTAATATTAATTTACTCCACTATAAAATTAATATTGAACTATCCATCTTAACCCATATTACGACTTTACTATAATATGGCTCCCGGTCATTATTTCCCGTGTTTAAGATTATCTTAGTCCATTAATTAATTAAGCCACTGAACAAGCTTTATATTAATTAATATCATTGTCCTTGGAGTAAAGACAGTTCAACATTATTATCCATCTAGGAAATAAATTTCCACTTGCAAGATTTGGTATGATAAAGATTCTGAGCCCACCAAGGGGACAAATCAAGCAAGACGTACTTGCACACAATTCTCCGTATTAAATGCATGGTTGCAGAAATTGGCCTAGGCGGTGCCTAGGCGCTAGGTGGCCGCCGGCCGCCCCAATTTTGTGAAAATCGGTGAGAAAAATCGTTCTAACTTCTAGGCGGCGCCTAGGCGGATCTAGGCGGCCGCCTAGGCGGATTTAGGCGGGTCTAGGAGGATCTAGGCGGCCGTCTAGGCGGATTTATGTTAATTTTTGTAATTAAAAAAAAAAAGATGGACCGCCTAGGCAGTCTAGGCGTTAAAGCGCCATAATTATTAGGCCTAGCGATTTCCGACTTCTGCACCCCTGATTAAATGTCAGCAATCGTCATGTAATTAATAATATTACCCAAGATATAAGGTATCGAATCACATTGATTCTCTTCCTATCATAAGTCAAAGCAATAGTTATTAATTCCACACGATCCTATTGAGGTCTAATTCTTGTATATTCAATACCGAAGAATTTATCCTCCTGTAGGTCCTTATTCAGTGCATCCAAATGCACTAGTATAATCTCTTGGTCAAGACAAGTCAATCTGAGCCTTATACTTCAACATTTCATGATGGTTTGTTCATTTCCATTTGGGTTGTGAATTTGTACTTAATTACGAGGAGCTGTTAATTTGATCTTCTGTGATCTGGTATCACCAAATTAACTACAACGTAATACGTACTTAATTTATTGAACGAGTTTGCAATAAATATATATAACATTCATTCATATTTAATGAAACAGTGATTATAGATTATTTTAGTAAATAAATAAGAAAATCCAGTTTGGTTATACAAAGTAAAAACATACTTTTCAGTATAACCCCAACAATCTCCCACTTATACTCAAAGTCTGCTTTTAAGTATACTACAACATGTCTCGTGTTATATGTGACATCTAATGTCACCTACACGAACCTAATAATTTTTCTCCCACTTATACTAAAAGTAGATTGGCAACGTTCTTGACACCCACTCCTTCCACATGTCTCTCGAATGTACTCTGAGGCAGACCCTTTGTGAATGGATCTGCTAGGTTGTCTTCCGATGCAATCTTTGCCACCTCAATCTCTCCTCTCTTAACGATTTCTCATATAAGATGGTGTTTTCTTTCAATGTGTTTGTTGGCCTTGTGTGCTCTCGGTTCCCTCGAATTTGAAACTGCTCCGGCATTATCACAATAAACCGTGATCGTGCTGGGCAAATCCGGGACAACGTCCAAGTCCAATAGGAAGTTCTTGAGCGAAACCGCTTCGCTTCCTTCACAAAGCCTGGCACTCGTGTTCGGCTTCCATGGTAGAATCGGCAATGCATTTACGCTTTACGGCTTCTCCATGTCATGGCTCCTCCCCATGCAAAACACACTACCCGAGGTAGACTTTAAGAGTCCACGTCGATTTTGAAATCCGAGTCCGCGGTAACAAATTGGGGATTAAAGCGTCGACCGATAAACCCACATTCGTCGTGTCCTCTTCGGATGCCGTAATGTTCTTTCTTTAATCAATGCTCTTTCCCGGGGTTGCTTTGATATATTGCTACCATGCCTCACGCAAAGGATATCCGGTCTCGTGCAAAGCATTGCATACATGAGGCTTCCCACAGCCGAAGCATAAGGGATGCCCTTCATGTAATCTATCTCCTTCGTGTTTTGGGACACATCTCTTTGGATAGATGGATTACGTATGCATGGGGCACAAAGCCTTTCTTGAATCTTGCATCTTTGAAGCGCTTCAAAAGCGAGTGTCTATGTATGAGGGCTGCGGCTTCGATCATTCTTTTCTCGCGATCTCGGTGATCTTGATCCCTAGGATGTGACCCTTAAATCCCTTAAATCCTTCATATCAAATTGTTTTTGTGATCATGCCCTTACGTCCGATAACACCTTTACATCATTTCCGATGAGCAGTATGTCGTCTCGTATAGTACTAAAAATACCAAGGCAGTTCCGTCACGCTTTTTGTAAACACAACTTTCAAAGTTATTTTGATCAAAACCGTAGGATTTTATAACTTGATTAAACACTGATTCCAAGCACGAGATGCTTGCTTCAGCCCATAAATGGACTTCTTAAGCTTGCAAACCAGATGCTCTTGGCCTTTTTCAATGAAGCCTTCGGGTTGTTGCATATAGATTTCCTCGTCAAGACTTCCGTTGAGGAAAGCGGTCTTGACATCCATTTGCCAGATCTCAAAATCTAAATGCGCAGCAATCAACAAGAGAATGCAGATGGACTTGAGCATGGCTACGGGCGAAAAGGTTTCCTCATAATCGATCCCTTCTTTCTGAGTGTACTCTTTCGCCACTAGTCTTGCTTTAATGGTTTCAACCTTTCCGTTCGGTCCCCTCTTTCACTTGTATACCCACTTGCATCCAATGGGTTTTACCCTATTAAGTGGTTCGACTAGCTCTCACACTTTATTGTGATCCATTGAACCCATCTCGGTTTCCATTGTTGTTTGCCAAGATGTTGACCATGAATCTGATTCTTCTCCTGAGATCAAGTCCAAAGACTCTCCAATCCTTAAGAATCGCTCGGGTTGTCTGACAACCCTCCCACTATGATGAGGTTTCGGTTTTTTAGGTGTGACGATTGGTATATCATTTTGTATAGTTGGCAATGGAGTTGGCCCCTTAAGTTCTTCTAAGGTAATCTCACTTCTATGCTTTTATCGCTCACATAGTCTTCTTCCAAAAATCTAAAGTCGCGTCTTGATTACCACCTTTTGATCTTCGGGACCATAGAACATGCATCCTTTCGTTCCTTCCGGGATACGAAATGAACAACCTTAATTACGAGCGTGCATCCAACTTACCAACTTCTTTTGTCCAACACATATGCGGACACCCCCAGGATCCCGATGTGTCCTAAACTAAACTTCGCATACATCCACAATTCTCTCGAGGTTTTAGAAACCCGATTTGGATAGCACTAAGTTTAGAATATAAGCCACTGTTTCCAAAGCGTAACCCCAGAACGATTTTGGTAAATCTGCATAACTCATCATTGATCTTACCATTTCTAAAAGCGTTCTATTTCTTCGTTCTGCAACCCCGTTTTGTTGAAGTCACAGGGTCTGATCAAATGGGATCACAATCCCTCTTCAAACGAATTAGTTCAAAAATTCATCGCTGAGGTATTCGCCTCCACGATCAGATCGTAGAAACTTGATAGTCTTTTCCTTATGATTCTCTGGCTTGAGCCTTAAATTCTTTGAATTTATCAAAGGTCTCAGATTTATGCTTCATTAGGAAAATGTATCTGTAGCGTGAGTAATCATCGATAAACATAACAAAATACTCGTAGCCACCTCTAGCTTTAATTTGCATTAGACCACACACGTCGGTGTGAACGATTTCTAATACTTCCTTAGCTCTAAGTCCCTTGGCTCCAAATGCCCTCTTGGTCATTTTACCCTCTAAGCATGATTCGCAAGTTGGAAATGGTTCAATCTGGAGAGGCCCCAATGAACCATCTTGAACCAATCTTAGAATCCTTTTTGGGTTAATGTGACCTAATCCTAGGTGTCAAAGAAGTGTTTCGTTCACGTCAGTTGAACGCTTTCTTTTACATGAAATAGTACATGTGTTATACGATGCATTATGTGAGTGATGTGCACAATTAATAATATAGAGATTGTTCCGTAAAGTTCCACGACAGATAATCACATCGTTATGCAAAACAGTAACATGCTTATTAAAACGAACAGAATATCCATCGACAAATAGTTTAGAAACTGAAATAAGGTTTTTTCGAAAAACATGAATATAAAGAACATCTCTTAAAATTAAAATCTTGTCTTCAAAAGACAGGTGCACTTCTCCCACTACTTCAGCTGCCACTCTCGTAGCATCGCCTAGCGTGATGAGGATCTCACTTCCACTAAGTTGTCGGGTCCGCTTGAACCCCTGTAATGTGAAACAAACATGATCAGTGGATCCCGTATCCACTACCCACGAATGGGTAGCATACTCCGCCAAACAAGTTTCAACAACTAGTGAGTGAGAATTACCTTTCTTTCTATTCCTTTTGGGTTTGGAATAGGCTGACGTCCAATGTCCTTTTTCACCGCAATTGAAGCACTTGCCCTTAGCCGGATTCCTCACTCCACCCTCCTTCTTCACCTTTCCTTTGCCCTTGGCAACACTTGAGTTTGCTTGGCTTTCACTTTTCGTTTTCTTCTTCTTCTTTCCTCCTTTTGGCCTAGAAGAGGAGGATGGACCAATTGCCGCTAAAGCTTGGCTGCTCTCTCCTAATATCCCTTCAGCCGAAACAAGAGCTTACAGCAGATCAGGCAAGGTGAACTTCTGATTGTTCATTTGATAATTCAAACTGAACTGCTCAAAGCTTTTGGGCAGGGAATGGAGTATGAAATCGATCTAGGTCTCGATGTCATATTCAGCTCCAAGCACCTCAAGTTTGTTAAGGTGAGCCATCATCTAAAGAACATGATCCCTTACGGGTGTTCCCTCCACCATTTTCATTGAGAGCATATCTCTCATGGTGATCTGGCGAGCCACACGGTTCATATGTTGAAACATCGTTTTAAGATTGATCATGATATCCTTGCAATGTCTCAACATTTTGGTGTTGGTGTTGTAACACATCTGACATTGAAGCCAAGATGGTACACTTTGCCATTTCGTTAGAACGCTCCCAGTCAGCATATTCTTTCTTAACCGTTTTTTGTTGACTCTTCAGATGGATTCTCTGGTTTGGGTGTAGTAAGAACCCAGTTATGGCTTTGTGCAGTGAGAACAATAGTAAGTTTTCGATACCAATCAACAAAATTTTCTCCGGAGCGATTGTCTTTAAGTATATTGAACAGTGGATTAAAAGGTTGCGACATGATGAAACTAAAAATAAACATACATCTTGTGTCAATATCCGGATCAACACAAAGAAAATCACATAATTCGATCACATGATTCATATTAAAATCTCAAAAAAATATGAACATGCATCAGCCAACATCTCAAAATAGATTTAAATGAGCCTCTTGGGAGGGTCATCATTTAAATCACATTCAAGCAGGTTACAAACAAGAACAGTTACAAACCTTTAATTTCAAAAAATTATTAGTCGGCTCCCACTTGACCAATATAAAATTGACAGGGACTTCGGTGAAGTATATGCATATCAATTTTATACTTAAGTAATAACCACGATTAAATACAGAATTACTACTTCATTTTGATCGAGCCTCTTGGGAGGGTCATCATCGCCACTAATAATAATTCACAATCATCCTTTTGAGAATTTATTCATGTGAAAGCTATCTTTTGGCCGTCCCGTAGAAAAATTTCTACAAAAGATTTTACAAATAAATAAATCACGGAGGTCAAAATTAATTTGATTCAAAACCAAATTAATTATTAAAACATACTTAGTAATTTTTGAGTTTGAGATTTTTCGTTTGGCAATTCTCATGCAAACACATTTAAACAAATTAAATAAAGCATAAGAAAAACAACAATAAATCAAGCAAAGCAGAAAATAAATACATTGGGCACAAATTATCCAACTGTCATGGTTTGATTTTCCTTTGCTTGATCTTAAAGAAATGTCGTCTTAAATTTCTCCCACTCGTTCATCTCCAAAAAAAATTGTCTCGCGGTGAGGGATGCTCACCGCATCCAGTACCGCCCACTTGGCGAGCAGACCGCCGTGCTCCTAAACACGGCAAGCATCGCTCCACACGGGCCTCGACAGGCATCAGCGAACAGCGTACCATTACCGCCCGTCTTATAGCCGTATTCGCTTCATTATCGTGCCCCTCGCCGTGGAACTCGGTAGCATCAGCGGTACCAGCGCGATCGCCTTCGTCCTTTGGCGAGTCTCAAGGCGCCCCCATCAGCGGCGCCAGTGTGCACATCGAGGGCGACCCGCCTGATTCCGGCACCACGCCCGTTCTGGCGATGTCTCTCGCCCGCGTCTTCGCAACGCACGTTTTACCTTTCTTTCCATTCTTTTGGGTTTGGAACAGAGCCGACCTCCAATGTCCTTTTTTTCACGCGGTTATAGCACTTTCCCTTAGCCGGACTCTTTACTCCACCCTCCTTCTTCACCTTACCTTTGCCCTTGACAACACTTGAGTTAGCTTGGCTTTGGATTCTTGGTTTTCTTCTTACCTTTACCTCGCTTTGGCAAGAAGATGGATGGAAATAAATGCTAAAGCTTGGTTTCTCCCTCCTAAAATCCCTCGGCGAAACAAGAGCTTGCGGCGGAGTCGGGCAAGGTGAACTTGATTGTTCATCGATAATTCAACTGGAATCTGCTCAAAGCTTTTGGGCGAATGGAGCATGAAATCGATTTAGGTCTCGATGTCATATTCAGCTCCAAGCACCTCAAGTTTGTTAAGGTGAGCCATCATCTGGAGAACATGAACCCTCACGGGTGTTCTCTCCACCATTTTCATAGAGAGCATATCCCTCATGGTGATCTGGCGAGCTACATGGTTCTGATGTTAAAACATCGCTTTAAGATTGATTATGATGTCCGCAGCTGTCTCAACGTTTTGGTGTTGGTGTTGCAACACATCGACATTGAAGCCAGATGGTACACTTTGCCATTTAGATTAGAAACGCCCCGATCGGCATATTCTTTCTTAACCGTTATCATAGCCTCGTCTGATGGCTTCTCTGGTTTGGGTGCAGTTAGAACCCAGTTATGGCTTTGTGCAGTGAGGACAATAGTGAGTTTTTGATACCAATCAACAAAGTTTTCTCCAGTTAGCAGATTTTCTTTCAGTATATTGAACAATGGATGAAACTGAAAATAAACATATATCTTGTGTCAATATCCGGATCAACACAAAGAAAATCACATAATTCGATATCATGATTCATATTGAAATCTCAAAAAAATATGAACGTGCATCAGCCAACATCTCAAAACAGATTTAAATGAGCCTCGTGGGAGGGTCATCATTTAAATCACATTCAAGCAGGTTACAAACAATTACAGTTACAAACCTTTAATTTCAAAAATTAATAGTGGCTCCCACTTGACCAATATAAAATTGGCGGGGACTTGATGAAGTATATGCATATCAATTGTATACCTAAGTAATAACCATGATTAAATACGAAATTACTACTTCGTTTTGAACGAGCCCTCATGGGAGGGTCATAAATAGCCACTAATAATAATTCACAATCATCCTTTTGGGAATTTATTCATGTGAAAACTATCTTTTGATATCCCCAGAAAAGATTTCTCAAAAGATTTCACAAATAAATAAATCATGGAGGTCAAAATTAATTCAATTCAAAACCAAATTAATTATTAAAACATACTTAGTAATTTTTTTGAGTTTGAGATTTTTTTAGTTGAGCAATTCTCATGCAAAACACATTTAAACAAATTAAATAAAGCATAAGAAACAAAACAACAATAAATCAAGCAAAGCGAAAAAATAAACACATTGGGCACATATTATCACATTGGTCCCGGTGTAAGCGAGTGTCACACGTGTATGGGGGAATACACGTGTGTAGTGATTTTTTCTTCTTTTTTAAAAACTTTCTTGAAATCGGTGAGTCGGGTTGTCCCGATTTTGATCTGAGAAGCACAAATTGCCACGAGTCAAAGTCTCATCGAGACAATAACACCGGCGTTAGGGGACTTGATTAGCTCATCGATCTGATTTTTCTCGAGTCCAAATAAGCTTGGAGTAGATACTAATCTTCTTGACTACTCGGGAGAGTTTATCGGTTTGACAACTATCTATACTAGCTTATTTAGGGTCTTGGAAAAGTGTAGGCCCTAAATTTATACTCGTTTTACTTTCTTTAAAATCTTTCCTTAATGAAACAAAGGTTAAAAATTTGTGATCGATAGGTTAATGCAAGTTCGATTGGATTGATTCAATGAATATCCAGAAATGCTTTCGGTGAAATATCAACAAGTAAAATCTCTGAAAGCAAATAACAATAACGCAAGTTATAGTGGTTCGGAGGCTCAAGCTCCTCGTCCACTTTCTCGAACTTCGAGAAATTCCTTAACTCACTACTTCTACTACCTCAAGCTTTCAAACCGAACTTCGGCGAACTTACTAACTTATCACTACGAGCTTTCAAAATTTTGAACTCTGCAGACTTTCTAACTCAACACACACAAGCGTTGGGGACCGACAATCGAACACTAACTTCTCCTCTAGAGTCTTGAGGGATTAGAACACAACAGGTTTACTAACTCTTTCTGAACTCTCTCACTTCCAACTACTTACACACACAAACTTCCTAATCAAAGGGTTTGGGTTTGGTTTGGTTTCAACTAAGGTGAGATATCCTTTTACAATGAGAACTCAAGTAAAAGGCTAGGATATCTCGAACTAAGCTTTGGATAAGATCTTAAATCTAGGCTTAGTAAATGAGCTCTCTTCAAAGATGAAACACTTGGGAAATTCTAAGGGTTTGAGTGATTCTAAGAATGCTTGAATCTGAATGAGCTCTGTGAGTTGCTTTGATTTCTAAATGCCTTTGAAGTGTTCAAGGCCTCTCTGGTATTTATAGGCAACTCTTCAAAGAAGTCTTCCTTTGAAAAATTATCGAGTTGGAGAGATAGCATCTTGATTTCTTTCGATGATTTTCGGCTTCTTAGGGTTTTGATCTTCGCTTGCTTTCTTGATCTTGAGTTCTTTTTATCTTGTTCTTCTTGATCTTGAGGATATCTGTCGATCCTTCAGTATGATTTAGGTCTTCAGTATAGTTTGGTCTTCAGGATACTTCTGTGATCTTCAGACAAAACATTGAAACTTATTCTAACATGAACTATGTCTCAACACATACATGGTGCAGATCGTCAAATTCTTGATTTTAGATAATCTTGAAACTTGATCCTATACTATCAAGATCGTCCTGAAACATGTCATACTCAGGGGTTTTGGGATCTAATCAAAATCTTTATTAAATTCATCTCCCAACATTATCCAACCCGTCATGATTTGATTTTCCTTGGCTTGATCTTGAAGAAACACCGTCTTGAATTTCTCCCACTCGCTCGTCATCTCCAAAAAAATTCCATCCTTGAACGCCTTGACGCTCCCCTGTCCTTTAGGATACCCATCGCTTCCGGTGGCCGCTTGCCGAGCCCACGTGCCCGATACTATCGCCCTGCGGGTCTCCGGTAGCCTCGGCGCCGCCAAGCGTGCGGCATCCGCGATGCCTCGCCGCCTCTTGCCCTTTGCTGCCCAACAGCGCCCGTGCAGCTGGTTTCGATCCGCTTCGGTTGCCATGCACCGGCCCGCCCACTTGCGACTTCGCGTGGCGCTCCTCCTTGGCACATTTTGCGACCCGCGCATCACCCAATCGTCGATTCCCAATCCGTTTAATTCCTCGTCTCGTCTTCGTCTTGATCGAGGTTATAATTTATTTAACGAAAAAATAAATACACCTTAAATCTAGACTAGTTTATTACACTTGAACAAAATCAAATAGCCTAATCTATTATTGGATTTTCTCCGCGAGAAAAATAAATCGAGCGAGTCGAATTAAAAATCATTCATTCATACGCATGAAAAATTAAACACATTAAATACCATGACAATTGGATACCGCAAAAAATGACTCTAAGAATTCAACAATCCAATTCTCAATTTAATGTCCAAATAATTTAAATAACAATTTAAAAATCAGAGCTCGAAACCAGAGCTCTGATACCAGTTGTTGGGAAATTAGGGGTGCCTGAATCTATTCGAGATGATCTTAAATACATATTTAAATTAATCAATTAATTACTAACACGAATTAATCCTAAATCAATTCAACATAATAATTAATAAACGAATAAACAACGCTGCATAACGTAATCCATAAATCCTAAGCATGCGGAATCTAGGAGTTACGAGATTACTAACCTCTTGTAGAGATGACGGATGAGACAACGGATCAACCCAAAGAGCCTTCCCAAATATGTCCCAAGTCCACGAATGCAATCCGGTTGGAGGATTCTCACGAACGATTTTAACAAGAGAAAAACCAAAAATATTTTGCCACCACCTTTGTTGATTTCTAGTATTTCCAACACATGGAATTGCAGTTGGGAATGAAAAATTCATCCCCTATTTATAGGGAGGAGGGGGGCGATTTTTAGGTCTAGAAAATAAGGGAAGAAAATCTTTTCTTGGTCTCCAAGAAATCTTGAATATATCTCCTATATTCTTTTCTCCTTAATTAAATTTTCCATAAAAATCTCTTCCTCTTTTTATCCCTATTTTTGAAAAAATAACAAGGCAAAAAGGAGTCAAGATTTGACTTCTTGAATTTATGGGATAATTATGTATTCCTCGATACTTATCTCTTTCCATAAAATATCTACAAGAAAATCAAGACAATCTTTTATTCCTTTTCCTACATATTTCAAAAATTTCAAGGAAATATTAAAAAGAATATTTTCTTCTCTCTTTCATTAATTGGACTTTATTTTGGGCTATTTGAGGGGTCTTTAGGAGAATTAAGATTGGACCTCCAATGGACTATGATGCTATAATATTGGGCCAAATATTATTCAAAGTCCATTAATATTAATTTATTCCACTATAAAATTAATATTGAACTATCCATCTTAATCCATATTACTACTTCACTATAATATGGCTCCCGATCATTATTTCCCGTGTTTAAGATTACTTTAGTCCATTAATTAATTAAGCCACTGAACACGCTTTAAATTAATTAATATCTTTATCCTTGGAGTAAAGACTGATGACATTATTATCCATACCTAAAATAAATTTCCCCTTTGCAAGATTTGGTATGATAAAGGTTACGAGCCCACCAAGGGGACAAATCAAACAAGACGTACTTGCACCGATTCTCCATATTAAATGTCAGCAATCGTCATGTAATTAATAATATTGCCCAAGATATAGGTATCGAATCCCAATGATTCTCTTCCTATCATAAGTCAAAGCAATAGTTATTAATTTCACACGATCCTATTTAAGGGATGGAGATTAAGAAACAACACACCACTGAGGTCTAATTCTTGTATATTCAGTATCGAAGAATTTATCCTCCTATAGGTCCTATTCAGCGCATTCAAATGCACTAGTATAATCTCTTGGTCAAGACAAGCAAATCCGAGTCTTATACATCAACCTTTCATGATGGTTTGTTCATTTCCATCTAGGTTGTGAATTTGTACTTAATTACGAGGAGCTGTTAATTTGATCTTATGTGATCTGGTATCACCAAATTAACTACAATGTAATACGTACTAACTTTATTGAACGGGTTTGCAATAAATATATATAACATTCATTCATATTTAAATGCAACAGTGATTAATAATTTATTTCAAAGAATAAATGAGAAAAACTTCGGTTTGGTTATACAAAGTAAAAGCATATTTTTCAGTATAACCCCAACAAGCGCTTAAGCTTTGCTTGGTATTGGATCTGGGATGTGGCTCTCACATTTGTACGAATGTGAAGGGGCTAATGTGTCTTAGGGCAGGTGAAGTCGTCTTACACGTGGAAATGGAGCAAGAGTTGCTACTGAACGTGTGGGGACTTATGTGTTAGACTTACCTTTTGGTTTTAGATTAGAACTTAATGATTGTCATCTAGTTCTTTCTATTACTCAAACATATATTTGTTGCATTGTAGATATGATGTTCTTAATATACAAAGTAAAAGACTCAAACTTAGTAATCATGAAAACACAACTTCGTGTATGGAATTGTAGACTTGATCATATAACGAGAATAGAAGAATTGTAAGGTTAATCAAGTTAGACTACTTAACCCCATTTGACTTTGAGTCTTATGGAGATTGCGAATCTTGTCTCATGGGCAAGATAATCGATAAACCCTTTATGATAAAGAGGTGCATGCCAAAGAAGTTCTAGAGTTGATCCACAAACAATGTATGTGGACCCACTTCCTTCAATCTAGTTAGGGGTCACTTGCCTACTTCATCACTTTTAATGACAATTTCTCGAGATACGGATACGTGTATCTTATGAAACACAAATCCAAATCTTTTGAAAAATTCAAAGAGTACAAAGCTGAAGTAGAGAAGCAACTTGGTAAGAGTATTAAGACTCTTCGATCGGATCGAGGAGGTGGATACCTTAGCCATGAAATCACTATTAACCGAAGTTGTATGGAATCCATTCACAATGGACTCTCACTTAACACCTCAAATGAATGGTGTGTTCGAGAGGAGAAACCGAACCCTGTTAGACATGGTGAGGTCCATGATGTGCTTCTCCTCTCTTCCGACATTCTTATGGGGATACGCATTAAAATCCTCAATTTACATTCTGAATAGGAATCTAAATTGGTTGAGCATACACCATATGAACTATGGTGTGGCAAGAAGCCAACTTTTACACATATCAAACATGGGGTTGCCCCGTGATTGTGAAAAGAATGCTTTCCGACAAGTTGGAATCCAAAGGTGAAAAAGGTTACTTTGTGGGATATCCTAAGAAAACCAAAGGATATTGTTTCTATTCACCTGAGAAACAATCAGTTATTGTTTCTAGGCAGACCAAGTCCCTCTAAGAAGACTATGTCTTTAAGGAACAAGGTCGTAAGATGATAGAACTTGAAGAAATTCAAGAACCATAGCTTAACCTAGAGACTGATGATTTGTCAAAGAAACGTGATAAAGAATCGTTAGGAGCATTCAATGACTTTCCTTCGATTGGGAGTCTTTCACTAGGTGGTGGATCTTTTCGGCCCGATTAGGAGTGTGATTGGAGTTGGCTTGCTTGTGCAAGAACCTCCAAGTGGGCTGAATGAGAACAACATAGTTCAAACTCCGCCCGAGAGGCATCTAAAAGTTTAGCTCTTGAGGACTCTCCGGGCATTGATGAAAATCGATGCACCACAAAAAACTTTCTGTCGAAATGTACAACCTACACAACCACGACTCCGTAAGTCAATTAGAAATCATAATCCGCCCATTAGATCACGGTTTACCTCTTGGAGGAACTCGATAATATGGACATCTGGGATAAGGCGATCCTATCACGTGCTCTAAAGCAATATCGGATATTGATTCGAAGTGGCATGAAGCCATGAAATCCGAGATGGACTCGATGTACACCAATCAAGTTTGGAACTTGATTGAGTTGCCTAAGGGTTAGACCCATAGGTTGTAAATGGGTCTTCAAGCGTAAAGATCGATGCAAATGGCAAAAGTACAAACCTAAAAGGCTAGGTTGGTGGCGAAGGGTTATACTCAATGCTAAGGCATTGACTATGACGAGACCTTCTCACCAAATTGCAAAAGATCAAGTCCATTAGAATTTTACTTGTGATAGCGACACACTATGATTATGAGATTTGTGGATGGATGTCAAAATGACTTTCCTCAATGGAAACATTGATAATGTAATGTTTATGACTCAACCGGAAGGTTTTAATATCTAAGTCGATGCAAGCTAAAGAGATCCATCTATGGATTAAAGCAAGCTTCTAGGAGTTGGAATATCCGATTTGATGAAGCTATCAAGTCTTTTGACTTCATCGAAAACTTCGAAAGATCCTAAGCGTTTATCGATCTTTAGCGGGAAGAATATTATTTTCATAATCGTGTATGTCGATGACTTATTGATTTTGGAAAATAATATCCCGATTAATCTGATCCGTTAAAGATTGATTGTTAAAGACCTTCATGATGAAGGGTCTTGGTGAAGCTTTGCTACGTCCTAGAGATCAAGATCCACGGGGATAGATCCAAAAGGATGTTGAGGCAATCCATCATCCACCCATGTAGACAAGGTGTTGGCGTTTTTGCGATAGAGAACTATAAAAGAGAGTCCCTACAAGCAAATCATGGGATAAAACTATCAAAGAAGGATTGTCCTTATGTTGAAGGCGATATCAAGCACATGAAAGATGTCCCATATGCATATGCATATGCATTGAGTCAATCATATACGCCGCGACTTGCATTAGGCCAAATGTGGCCTCTGCTTATCAACATCAACGGTAGATACCAATGAATCAGAGTGAATCACATTTGTATTCTTTGCCAAGACCATTCTTAAGTATCTTAGATGAACTAAAGAATGTTTGCTTGTCTATAGTGGATATCGAGAACTAGTAGTCATGGTTATCTTGTATGAGTTTCAATCCGATTTGTGATGATTACAAATCACCGGTCGAATTACGTTTTACTCTCAATGATGAGGCGGCCGGTTGGAATAGTTCCAAGCAAGTCGGCCCGCAAATTCAACAATCGGTACATTCTTTGTCAGATCGAAAGCCTCAAGGAGGGTCATCTCGATTTTATAGTTCTTAAGAGAACTAGGGGTAGTTCGAGTGCCGGTTGTCTAATAAAGTTGTATTGAGACAACGTCAAATGCGATTATGCAAACAAAAGAACCGAGATCAACAAATAGAAGCAAGCATGTACCCGGCTTATCATTTGATCCGAAAGATAATAACGATAGGAGAAATAGAATTAAAACATATTCCCACATATTTTTAATATGGCGGATCCTTTCACCAAAACCACCGAGTGTTCATGTAAACACTAGACATTTGATGGTCTAGGGGTAGACATGTAAGTGATTGACTCTAGTCCAAGTGGGAGATTGTTAGTATTAGTGTCCTAGAGACAATCCATTGTAAGGACATAATGCTCGAGATAATATTCGAGATTGGTTTAATATTATTGCTTATTTAATATAAAATGTATGACATTACAATTATTAGAATATTATGTTTGATTGTTTGCATTTGTTCTTATCTGTGTTCCCATGAGTCATTGTTGTCATTGAGTGTGTGAGAACTCAGGTGATTTAAGCATGATTCTCAAATAACCTCAATCAAGGATCATCAAGAATGAGATATTGATGATCTGATGGAGATTGGTGTCGCGATGCGTCATCATACTCTTAGAGAGTGTAGTAAGATTTCACTTACTACAAGATACTAGGTATCCAATGATGGATGCACAAATACCTTAGAGGGGTATTGGTATACCCATCCCGAGAAACCGTTTGATGTAAGTCCACAATATGTGTCTACATGGGTGTCTCGATTAGTGGGAGCGTCGCGATACTCCTTTGACTTGAGGTCAATACGCACGGACATGTGTGGAGTGATGAACTTTGACCATGACCGACGCTTGCACCCTTCCATGGGTAGATATGACTTGGATTGGGTTCATCACGAAGTGCGTATGCGTGGTAGTTGAGCCAAGAATATGATTCAGTCCTCAATGTGGATTTAGAGAGAATACTCATCTTCTCATCATAATTGGATCTAAGTCATCGATCGATGCACGTCAACTAAGACTTTGTGGCTAAGTGTGACATACATGCTCAATTAGTGATTAGAGATAATATGATTAAGTTATTTGAATAGACACTTCATCATGTTCAAGACTTAATCAGTATTCACGAATGAAATGAGGAAATCGTAATAGCCCAAGCTTCGATTCACAGGTAGTTGCATTTCTGTTAACATACCTCATATATTGAGAATGTCTGATTTATTGTCTAGGGTTCAATTAAGACCGCTAGTTTGACTAATCGCTCGATATGTGAGGGTCTATGGGTCACACAACAAGTAGTTCCCTTTTACGGATTATAGTTAGTTGATTAAATGTTAAATTAGATTTAATATTTAGGGGGTGTTTGCAAAAACTTATGGTTTTAAAGAAGTGATTATGGTAAAATTGATTAATAGTAGAAGTTGATAGTGTTTGTAAGAAAATTCAAAAAAAATTTGATAGTGTTTGCAAAAAAAATTAAAAGTTTTAAAAAAAGACTAATAAGCTACTAAAAGCATTCTCTTTGAATCTTATAGCTTATAACTTATGAGAGCTTATTTAAGCTACTAAAAGAGAAATAAAACACTCCAAATTACTTTTGCACACAATTCTAAGTGACTATAATCACTTATAAGTTTTTGAAAACACCCCCTTAATTTATGGAGACTTAATTAATAATAGATTAATTTGGAATTAATTATTATTAATGTTTAATTAAATTGGATTTAATTAAATAGGATTCCCAATAATAATATATGGAATATTATTATAGGATTTATATATATATGGAATCAAATCGTAGAGATTTGGTATACATGAGAATTAAATCAGAGATTTTTATATTTGGGAAATAAATCGAGAGATTTATTTTATAAGATTAGGGATTTTATTTCCTAATCAGGTTAAATAATATTTAAGCTAGGCCTCCCTATATATATGAGCTCTTGGGAATTCATTAAACAAGGATTAAATATTTTCTCCATAAAATCTAGAATAGGAATTTCTCTAGCAAATTCCATCTCAAATTCAACAATGGCAAATATGTGCAAGTCCGTGAACGGGGGATTACGTGGATACCATAGTAGAGAAATATGTATACGGTTTACCGTAAGGTTTCTCTTTATGTTTATATGTATTCAATTATGCAATTATGTGTTCGCGTTGTTGGTGAACTTTATTTCTCTGCTTGTGTATTACGTGTTTACGCTCTAAATTCCAACACCAACATTTGAAATTTGTTCTTGCTTAGTAGACCCAACCAATGTCCCTATACAAGTTTCTAGTGATTACATTCACGGTGATGATGTTGATCTCGGGATGAAACTACGGAGGCAAGAAAAATCTGGTTGAGAGACCATCCAATGATCGATAATCGGGAGATTCAAGTAATAGAGTTGATTAGAGATTAACTTGGTGAGAGTGCAATGTCTTCTTTATTACTGTCTCTCAAGGAACCCCGACCATTGAAGAAGCTCTAGAGGATCTGGCGGATTCTAGCCATGCAAGAAGAACTGGAGCGGTTTTGAAAGGAATCGAGGTTTGGTAACTTGTAGATGGACCAACTCACCGGATGTGATTGGAACCAAAATGGGTCTTCAAGAACAAGAAGGATGAAACACAATGTGATAACCGGAAATAAGGCAAGACTTGTTGCTAAGGGTATTCACAATCGAAAGGGATTGATTATGATGAGACCTTTGCACCAATCGCAAGCCTAGAAGTCATTCGGTTGTTTCTGGCTTATGTTGCTCATAGAGTGTTTACTTTGTATCAGATGGACGTAAAGAGTGTGTTCTTAAACGGAATACTGATAGAGGAAAGTTTATAATGGAACAACCTCCCCCTGCTTTTAATCAAATAATCGTGTATACCGCTTTAGGAAGGCTCTTTATGGCACTAAAACAGTTCTCGAGTTTGGTATGATACACTATCCCATTCTTGGTAGACAATGGGTTCACAAGGGACTGATGATGTAACCTTTGTTCGAGTGAAGACGGTGAAGATATTCTGATGGTTCAGATCTACGTGGACGACATTCTTCGGATCTCCCAATCAGAACTTATGTGAGAAGTTCAACAAACTGATGCAAGGGAAATTCGATATGTCCATGATGGGCGGATGAGCTACTTTCTAGGTCTTCAAGTAAAACAAAGCACCTCGAGGGATTTTCATCTCGAATGCCAAATATACCGAAATGTGTTGTCCAAGTATGGAATTCAAAACGCAAAGACCGCAAGAATTCCAATGATGACTTCATTCAAGATGGATCCAGATGAAAATGGTCAGAAAACTAATCAAAAAGAGTATAGGGCTCTCATTGGATCTTTATTATACCTGACTGCCAGTAGACCAGATATAACTTTTGCAGTAGGTGTATGTGCCAGATTTCAGGCAAATCCAAAGCAAAGCCACCAGAGCTTGTTTTGCGGATTCTTAGAAATATCTGAAGGGGACGATGAAATCTTGGTTTATTCTACCTATCATATGATAATATAGAGCTTAGTGGGTACTCTGGTTTTGATTATGGAGGTTGTAGGATAGACAGAAAATCAACCTCAAGTACATGTCAGTTTTGGGAAAAAACCTGGTCTCTTGGTTTTCAAAAAAACAGACATCTGTTGCCATCTCTACTACTAGAAGAATATATACGGTAGGAAAGTTTATTCTTCCATTTGCTCTGGCTTTATCGGCCCGGTGAGGGATTATAACATTATACCTACAAATGTGCCTATTTTCTTGCGATAATAATGTTATTATTTAATCACGGGAGGCCGATTCTCAAGATGAAGATGCAAGCATGTGGACATCGGACATCATTTTATCGGAGACCACGTGGAAAGAAGAACATCGAGAATGGAAAAAGATCCATATTGATAAGTAGAAAAGTCGATATCTTAACCAAGCCACTAGTTGAAGTCAGATTCAGAGAGTTATGCAACGAGCTTGGACTTCTGGACTTAGGAGAAGATGCACTAGAATTCTTCGATGGATTGGTCTCTAAGACCGATTGATTAAGAACCCGGCCAGTAAGGAGGATCCGGTTGAAGGAAGGACTTAACCCATCGATAGGATTTGTTGGGTACTGATCAGAAAAGAAATAACAATTGAAGGAGGAACTTCAATTGATGAGAAAGGATCGGGATTCGAATCGATCGGGAGCATTGTTGGGAAAACTTTAGTCAAGGATTATGCAACATATAAGATCAACAAGAATCGGTCGGACTGATCAACCTTCATGGTATTGATTTGTTATGATATCACCAATCGATGACGATTTATCTCTTGTCTTTCCGATTATCTTTGGTTATTTGATCACATCCGCTTTTTAAACTATACTCTAAGTACATATGATTTAACGCCTAAGAAGCATTTAATGCGGCGTGGGGAACTTGTATTAAATTATATTTATTAAGTGATTTTAAAACCAAAAGTCAACAATAAAATCCTTGGCCGCATCGCATCGTTTTAAAAACTAAACCGCTTAATCTCGACCACTCATCTTGATTAGACTCTTCTTTTTCCGCTCTATTTTCCAAAATCTCTTTTCCTCCAATTCCGTATATAGCATTACTCTTTCCACAGAGAAAACCTTCTTGCCCTAAATTCTAAAAAATTACTCTTGTTATTTCTCTGCGATTATCCAGCGAGTTCTTTTGCGAACACTTATCACTTTTACAAAATTCTTCACAAATCACTGGTAATCTTCAAATGATTTTGAGTATTGTTCGCCATGCTATTATTAAGTGATTGCATGCTATATGATGGTTAATTCTACTATTTCTGCAAATATGTTTTGGATCTATGGATATGCATACATGACTTGAGCATTTGGTATAATACTTGTAAAAATAATACTTACTATCATTGATATTTGTTATATCTTATTGCTCAAAGTGATTGTGTTGATTTAAATATTCTATTAAGATCCATCAAAATAGATCTAAGCCACGATATTTTTGCAGAAATGGCTGCCCGTGGATCTGAGAAAATCATATGCGACTATGAGTCTCTAACAGACCAAATTGTTGAAGATAAATTTGTTATCTTCAATCTAACAACAAATCCAGAATCAATGGAAGTGCTGGAACTTCTCAGAAGGTGCAAGCTAGATAAATTTTGTGCTGCTCATGTTAATCATGTGATGCAACATGAAGCTTTGGAGTTTCTGCATCATTTAAAGGTGAAGTTTAATCGGAGTTGGAATCAATAAAGAATGGGGAAACATTCGACATCACGGATGATGATCTCGTCCATTGTTCGGATTAAGCATGGAGCATTTTACTGTATCTTATACAGGAAAACGAAGGTGCACGATTAGAGCTCTACTTTTCGGGAGCCGTCCGGGTCTCATCAAAAACTTTGTTAAACGATGTTAAAACACAAATATAGGCTTCCCAATCGACATTGTTTCAAAATGATAATGGGAAGCCAAGATGAATCATGATGCCCAATAGTGGACAATGCCCCGATATCAATTGCTTGGGTATCTGAAGGTTATCCTTGTTCAAGAGAAGGATAAATTCATCATTGAGAACCATGCTGTAACATTGTCAAAGAGATTCCCAGAACAAAAAGTAGATGTGATTCTGAGAGATAAGTTTCCTACATCAATTGGGGAATCGAAAGGTTTTCATTCTATAAGGGTTTTCTGTAAAACCTCTCTCATATTTGGCCTCATGATGATGATATGAAAAAAGATGCGAAAAGGAAAAGGAAAAAGGAAGAAAGAGTTGGGGAGAACGACTCAAGAAGAGGAAAACCACGAAAAGAATTGAAAGAAGATTGAAACAGAAGGAATGTCACTCTTCTTAGGCGAACAATCGGAGATGAGGAAGAAGAGGGCAACGATCAAGAAGAGCCTGAAGTAAAGTGGTGCGAGGAAATAAAATCTGCTTGCCCGAAAGCAAGATTTCAACATCCGGGAAGCAAAGTTTCCCGGTCCATTCACATTTGGAGAAAGACAATAATGGGGAAGGAGGTAGCTAGATCTCCAATTAGCCAAAGCTCAATCTAAGTTTCCATCTCCAGCTAATGCCCCTGACTGTATCATCTTCTCCCTCGCGTTCTCCAAGAGTTGAGCGTTAAATCACCATCTGCTCAACCATCAAAGAAATGCTCCACCACCTCCACCGAAAATTCATCAACTCATCGACCACTTGTTCGAAAATCCGGAAAAAAAAATCAAAGGCTAATCAAACTGCCTTAAGTCGTTCCAGATTCCATCTTATCGACCTAAGAACTCCACGCCCCTTAAACCTCTTAGCATTTCAACAGGCGATTTCGAGAATCTCGTGGCGCAAAGATTGTTCTGGTGTTATGATCGGATCAAGAGTTGAAAGAGAATGGAGGCTATGTATCCGGAACTTGATGCATTCCCAAAATCAAGGATGAAGTAATGGAGATTCTCATGAGATCTCGATGAAAAGCTTTTCCGACTTCATGGGACGGAACAGATGGGAGGCCCTGGCGAGTTTGGTGATTTTGATTTTGACATGAAGATCGGCTGGAGTAAGTTCACTAGGGTGAATTATTATCCGATGAAAGTGTGAAGGCCCTAGTTTACGAGGAAAAATGGGTAGACCGGCGGAAAAGACAATAATTGATTCGGATGAAGAAACCCCAAGAAGGATGTTGTAATGAAAGATGCAGAGTTGCCCGGCTGAAGGTGGTCTAGGTGATGCGCTTCTGACCAGCCAACATCGAGGCAAAGGCAATCGAGGTAATCTGGGGGAACGGTTCCTCAGTTCTACCTCCGGCAGTATGGCTGGTCAAAAATGTTCCTGCTTCTTTCATTACGGAGGACCAACAGGTAGTCGATCTTGCTTCAAGATCTGTTGAAAAGAAGTTGAGGAAGTTTTTGGGAACTCAGGAGCAATACTACCACCGAACAACAACGCCAAGCAAGCATTCCTGAATTAAAGGAACAGAGGGTTTGCCACCTCCCATATTGAAGAGTTGAAGAACCCGTTCCCAAAAGACCTTGATGAACTAGTTGGAGGATTCACTAAGTTTTTTGATGAGAAGATCAATCGGTGAATCGATTCTGTGTCTCTCCTACCGCCATGGACAAATTTGATAAATCGGAGAAAAGCTCGACAAGTTAATCCTAACTTTCTCCAGTGCAATTGAAAGTGCCAAGTCCGAACTAGTGAGCAAGATTCAATGAATGCCAGTTAATCTTTGGGCTCGCGTCATCGATCTCAACAGAGCCATTGCAAGTCGATTTGGCTCTTCGACTTCTCACCGCAATACTCTTTTTGATCAAACTAAAATGGGGAAGGACGATTGAGAAACCAACCGATTTCATCTCAACAAACGGAAGATCTAATTGAAACAGGTTGAATCATACGGGCAGAGACTCGATCATCTTGATTTGTTTGGTCGATGAAGTAAATGTAAGGACTTAGAGGACGGTGCAAAGGGGCTACCGCGGGAGAGCCGGACCTTTCAAGAACTACACCTCTTCCTCCACCAACTCGGACTTCGATCTAAGAGGTTGATGAAAGTGCCACCGCCCATAATATTGAAGTCGATAAGAATGCAATGACCGGTATCTCAAGAACAAATCGGGAAGAAGAAGCTCGTCTGAGTGAGGAAGAGAGGAGGTCATAAATTATCCGAGGCAAGTAGGTCTCAAGAAAAAATATGCTGCCAAAGAGAAAAAGGGTCGTGGATAAAAAGTTTGTTGAATCCTTGATTCTGCCCCGAAGTTGAGGATATCATACCCAAAACCGCAAATCATGCTAAGAAAATGAATGAATGGTTGAAGATAAAAGAGCATAATGGCTCTTGGATGTATTTTGTTACGGATATC